>JAGFZM010002304.1:552692-580422 GCA_017657215.1 Limnothrissa miodon
ATTTCCCAAATAGCCGAGACAGGAGCAATCATCAAGATTTTGGTGTCAACCACTTTATTTCATTTTAGACAACCTGTGAAAGGGGCTCAATGTTTTAAAAACCGAACTATCCCTTTAACACAAGAGGCCCAATGAGTAACGGGGCAAGGAAAAACTCCCTAGCAGCGTTTTTTGTTTTTACTTGTTATGGTAAAGGAAGAAACCTTGGGCAGTTCCGACGGCTCAAGGGGCTAGCTCAACTGCCGGCAGGTTTTCAGTCTCTCAGATGGTGAGTAGTCCACTATTATTCCATTAGATACACATTACAAGAAAAATTTGGTATAAATATTATATATAAGTAATATAGGAGTCCCATTAGAATCCCAGGATATAGTTGTTCACTCAACTGTCACCACCATCTAGTGAATGGAGAGCAAAAGTACACATTCCATTTGGGGTGCAAAAAGTGCCCATCATAGCACACAGTCACGGGTTTGAATGGCAGTAAGCAGTTATTATCCTTTCCTGTACAGATCTCAGATGCCAATTGACTTAAAAAAAAGTCATTGGTCAAGGTAAAGTAAGTGACTCAAATTGTTAGTCTTTGTCTCAAGTTCCACTCAATCCATGACATGCAGTATCATTTTCAAGTTAGCTCAGTTTTCACATGTACTGTACAGTAGAGCTGACCAAGCCATTTGTATTTTTTGTAGATTGAGTCTCAGTAATTGATATTAATTGCCACTCAGAGAAAGGGCTCTCTAAATTCACTGGCTGACAGCCTGGTGGCCCAACTTAAAAATGAGGTTATTCAGTTCTTTCCCCTCGGTAGTTTGGGCTTCTTTAATGAGTACTTGATTGAATGAGTGATTGCACAGGCAGAACTAAGCTTATAGGAATGATCTCCTCTACTCTGCAAGAGATGCAATGACCCCTCCTCCCACCACCACCCTTTCCCTTGATATATAGCTTAGTAATGACTTTGCTTAACTATTGAGATTGAAAGTGTGGAGTTGATGATGGTCATAGAATTTTGTGGAGCAGTTCATAGAGACTCATCAGGTTGAATAGGGTGGGGGTGGGGTATACGTAAGATATAAAGGTTGTAATTAATGTTGTGTCCATATATTTTTGCTGTGTGTGTGTGTGAATATGGGTGTACTTGTGTATGAAAAAGACTTCACAAAAAGTCTATGACAGTGGTTGGCATAATTGGCCCGCCGTCAATAATATCTGGCCCGACAGATGAGGTTGATTAAAATAAAAATGTATAATATTTGCTGTCAAAAACGACAATTCAACAGATCGCTATCACTTCCTTGATAACCTCTGCGTCAGTAGCCTGTTGTTGTGAGAATCCATGCTGCGTTGAGGGACGCATTTGTAACTTTGCTGCGCTGTAAAAGTGCCCGAACCAGGATCTTGCAACTATATCCAGCCGCCAGCGCTTCAATTAAATTAAACTAAATTCAATTCAATTTTATTTGTATAGCACATTTTACAAAAGACAGGTCTCATAGCGCTCAACAAAATGCACCAATTAGCAAGTGCAGCAACAACCTCCTTGCAGGATGAGATGTTAGATGTTCATAAATTCAGGTAGGCTCAACGCAGACCTTTCCTTCCATTCTTCTTTGTACGTCCTACATTCGACAGTGTACATCCTACAGTGTACGTCCTACATTCGACAGTGGCATTTTTGCTTCGCTAGCTAAGAATCTTTGTGTTTCACACATCGAAACAGAAACAACATCAGGATGTCATGCGAGAATTAGCAACTTTACTAATGCATAGCCAAATCATTAGCTAGTCAGGTTGCGAGGCCTATCTGTTGAATGAAGGATGACAGGAGCTGCAGCAGGCATTTAAAATGAATGTAAATATATTTTTTTAATAAATAGAGTAGCATACTGTAGGCATATGATATAATAAAGTTTTTATTTCTTTAGGAAAGCATGGTTTGCCGGATGATGATGGCCCGCGATTGAATTGTCAAAAAAAAAAAAAATTGGCCCAAACTTATTTGCCGACCCCTGGTCTATGATGAAGAAAGCTGTGAGTTCAATTGATCCAATCCCTTGGCCTTGCCCCAGGCAAAAACATTGTGCTGAAGACCTGTAGACTCCCAAAGCGAGCATTAAACACTGCCAGCACCTCAGATGTACTCTCTAGTTCAATCCCTTTCTCCGTTTCTGATCCACATTCATCTCTCTTTTCATCTATCTCTCTTTCTTTCTCACGTCATTTCTCTTTTTCTGTCTTTTTTTATGAGTGTTCAGCACAGTTCATTATGTCCCATAACATCACTATGCCACACACTGCAAGCTGTGACTGTTGTTGCAACAGAACAACGGAAAAATGATAAGCGAATGAGAGAGAGAGAGAGAGAAAAGGAGGGTAAGAAATATTGAAAGACAGAAAGAGAAGTAAGAGGACAGCTAAAGAAAGGGAGAGAGAAAGAAAGAGAGGAGTGAAAATAAAATATAAATGGCATTACAAGCCGGCCTGAGCTGAGGCGCGGCGTCTGAGGAGGCCCTTTGAAGACTTACACCCTAATCCTCTCGGCTGCACCACCGTCCCCGCCTTGCCTTTGATTCCTCCCAGCCTAAGCCCTCTCTTGCTGCAGACTAAGCATGCGGGTCAGCGCTGAAGAGAAAGCGAGAGAGACAGAGAGAATGTGTGTGTGTGGAGGAAAAGGGGATTGTGTGTGGTTAACGCAGAATTGGAGTAGCAGTCGGCATGGGCGAGCATCCTTTTGTGTGTTGCCGCTATGGGCCCACCCCCCCGTCATCTGCCTGCTCCAATGACATGTTAATCCAGCGTGTATGGTGAGCGGATAATGGAGTATTGTGGGGTGATTGTAGGGCCAAAGCTGATATACCACCACCACCACCGACACTGCAGATTACCAGAGGAGGGGGGAAGCCTAAATGTCAATACTCATATGTCTGTAATTAATGTTCTGCTCTCATTCGACTCTGATAATCTGAAATCCTCCCTCTCAATAGATATTAAAGAACTGCATAACTCTTCCTTTCTAGTTGCAAATCCAATTACATCTTCAGTGAGAGTGCGTAAGGTGACTTTCTATCACACTTATTTGATTGCTAAAGTTACAGTGTCACAATTGTCTGAATAGTCTGTTTTCCACAGTCTATGAGCAAAATCTGGCAGGGCCTACTCCTTATATGAGAGGTTTATATCTGTGGGTGACAGTGAGTGATTTTTCTAGCATTTCATCTTTTAAGTGGTGTGCGTCCAGACCGAGAGGCAATGATGAGCACGCCTATGAGGAACAAGAGTTGATTTTGCATGTTAAAAGCCACTTACCCAACCCCATGTATCTGCTTGCTACAAAACACACACAAACACAGACACACACACACACACACGCGTACACACACAAAGAAAGCCCTCGCACCCCCTGGACCCTCAGCTGCACTATTTGACCCAGCGTGCTGGGAAACGGGCCCGGCCTAAATGTCTACCTCTTCCTGTCCTTTTCAATTACCAGAGCCGGAGTCCCTTGGCTTCCATGGCAGCAAAGTGAAATTTCCCTTCTGAGGACTTCAAAAGCTGGTCCCAGTGTTTCAGTCACTTCAGAGCGACCCTGCCTCAAAAGCCAGGGGATGCAGTCACTGCCAATTAGCAGTTCCAAAGTGGCCGATTATATTCATGAGAGAAAGGGTGGAAAAAAGATTTTTTTTATTGCAAAAAAGACCATTCTTTTCCAAAGGTCTCTCTTTCTTTGTACCTTTCTTCAATGGTGTTTTGATATTTGTTGCTGCCCAAAGCTTTATTACTCTATGTGGGGGTGAGCTTCTGTGCACACAGAAAGAGGCATATGTAGGATACTCATTATGTTTGAGTATGCTACTCAACATACCTTTTTAAGATGAAAAGAAAAGATGAAAATGGAACTTTGGGATGAAGTGAATATATGCTTTCACAGCCTATTAGATTGCAAGCGTAGCACAGTTTGCTGAGCCATGACACAGGAGCTTGGCTATACGATACATCTTCCTTGTGTAAAGATGGAATAAAATCTTCCTATTTAAGCATCAGAATTTGAGCATGCATTGGCTTTAGGCAAACTATTTTTCTCTTTTTTTGTTTCCACTGTGGAAGGGTGGTAGTTCATTCAGTGTATTTTACATGTTATCTATGGAAATGACATTACTTTTGTTAGTTTGAGTTGTCTACTGCACATTTTGCCCTCTAATTGGGTTTTGGTCAACTCGGTCAATATCTTGATCACGTCTTGCTTGAGTCATTTTGTGACTGTAATGATTCCTCAGCAACTTTGACTTCCCTTCTGAACTTTGAACCTGGCTGGTCACACCATCAGCAGAGGTCTGTCCTTGGTCCCATCCCTCCTTCCATTTATTGTCGTTTGTGTTGACATGTTCAACACCACCGTCACATTGTTTTGGTGTCTGGAACGTCACGGCCCATGAAGATACCGCACGGCGTGACATCCCAGCGTAGCTCACCTGTGACCCGTAGATAACATGACCCCAGAGGGCGGTGACCATGCTATGGGTCAGGCCTCTGTCCTTCAGCTTCACTTGCTACTATGTTCTGTGCTGGGGATAGCCAGTGATTTAAACCCCATCATGCATTTCTTCCATCAATATTTTAATAGCAGTACTAATGTTACAATTATCAATCACAAGTGCCTGGCAGTTGCAAAATGTGTTATTGACGGGGATGTGTTTACAATGGCACATCATCACTCACTTGCTGTTCTATAGTTAGTTTATGCTCTGTTTGTCAACCTCCTTGATCAATCCAGCTGTAGGCATATAGTGTCAGAACAAAGACTTTGCCACTGTGTTGTAACATTGCCCACAAATTGAAACATTACACAAATTGACTAAATCCCATCATATAATCAACAACTGTATTGTATGTTTAATAACTTTATTTCCAAGAGGCAAGCAGCCTATTTTTGTTGTTTACTTTAGACACAAATATTTGCAAAGAAATAATGAACATAAACTATAAATATAGTCTAAAATAGATCTTAATGCACCTGCTTGAAACCATGTTGTTGTGTTTTGCACATCTAATGTCAATGTTGTTTTTGACTTTGTAGTTTGGCTGTATAGAGACAGAATAGAAAGTTTTACTTAAATAGAAAGGATTAGCATCATTATTGCTCTCATGATCGCAAATGTATTTATGGTTCTCTTTCGTTTCGAAGCCGAAACGTACGAATGGATGATGCCCATCATCTCCTACTTTTTCTGAAGTCAATTTTAACCAACCCTTTGAAAAAAGGGTAGTAAGCGCTCTGACGCGCGCAGGCAACTACTTAGACAGCCCTGCGTGACGTCAGAAAGTCTATATATTGACTGCGCTTACGCTTCAGGTCCTCTTTGCCTCTTTCACCTCGCCTACTGCGTGTGTTTCTGAGTCGCTTTTCGTTTGCTTCCGCAAATATTTCTAAAACCAACGGCTTTTTGAAAGCCCACCACAAAAGCTTTTCTCAAAGCTCTCCGAGGGATTTCCGTCTTGCTCCAAGTGCTCACGCCGGTCCCTAACTTCTGGTACCTCGAGACGCAAGATGGCTACTCGTCGTTGTACCGACTGTGATCACTCTCTGACCGCCATGCTGTGTGTTTCATCTGCATGGGGAGTGAGCATGCTATGTTAGCCTTCTCGCAGCCAGATCTCTGCCTCTCTCCCCTGCGGCTATTGCCAACAGAGCGGCATTTTTCGTGGGTTCCACTGGTAGTCCAGGGGCGGCTTCTAGTGATCCATTCGTACGTTTCGGCTTCGAAACGAAAGAGAACGTTACGGATACTAACGTATCCTCGGTTCTCTGAGTGAGAAGCTGAAACGTACGCTTCAAGGTACGGCCTCAAGTCGCCGACGCTGGCGAGCTTGGCAAAGAGGACCTGAAGCGTAAGCGCAGTCAATATATAGACTTTCTGACGTCATGCAGGGCTGTCTAAGTAGTTGCCTGCGCGCGTCAGAGCGCTTACTGCCCTTTTTTCAAAGGGTTGGTTAAAATTGACTTCAGAAAAAGTAGGAGATGATAGGCATCATCCATTCGTACGTTTCGGCTTCTCACTCAGAGAACCGAGGATACGTTAGTATCCGTAACGTTAATGATGGTACATATAACCAGCACCACAGCAAGCAGACAAGAAATGATTAAAAACAAGCATAAGGGTCAGTTGTTTGTTAATTAGCAGACACCTACAGCATGGTGCCATCCTAGTTTAAGTAATAAATAACCAGCATCTTGTAATATTTTTTACTTTATTGTCCTTATGTAATGTAGAAATAATTGTTCATTGTCTACATATAATATTCTCACTGGTCTATACTGTTGGTTAGTGAACTGCATGAACAAACTATTCGATTGATGATTAATTGTTACATCAGAAGGTTAATTGGCTAGAATTAGAGTTGTGGGTATCGTTGTCTGCCCCAGTCTACATACAGTTCATGTATTGATTTCCTTCCATTTGTTGTGAATTTCAAGGCGTTATTCATTTAATTGTCCATTTAAACAGTCAAGACATTTATTGAGAGCAACGTTAATGTGAACATGTGAAGAAATCCTTGGCGAAAAATCGACTGAAACCAGACTGAAGACCCAGAGGACCGGTACCTTCAGAATATTAATGGTCATTATGAGACGGTCAAACCTTGCTCCTTTGAAAAAAAAAAAAAAACTTGCCTCTAACTAGCAGCAAGTATTGGCTAATAAGGGGACAGTTCAAGTTCACTGTGACTATACACTGATCTGACAGTCTTCAGGAAGTCAGATAATAGGGATGTTTTCAGTGAGAACTCTACCAGACAGCTCGCTGGAAAGTTTTGTCTCCAAGGTCAGGCCAGTGGAGTGGCTGGTCACGGCAAATCTCACAGAGTCTGGACAAAATGAGACATGTCAGATCACGCAGGTTCAGGTGAGTGAGATGAGGAAAGTGAGGAGAAAGCTCTTCCTTCTGTTGTGCCAAAGGGTATTAAAGTAAAAACTGTCAGAGAATGCGACCAAGTGTTCCTACATCATTTTTAGACAAAGAATGACTACAAATGGTATCTCTGAATCTAAATGTATTTAAATTCTTCCAAATGACAGTTGTTGAATTGAGGGCCAGAGAGGGATTGGGTGTCAGTGATGTTAGGCAGGCAGGAAACGAGGGAGGAATGGGTAAGAATGGCGTCATCCTTTCTTTTATTGGCTTCCTCACTCCTGTGCTTGCACAGCCATTGCTGCCCATTCATTATACATCTGAAGTAAGACTTGTGACATCAAAGAGCACTTACTGCTTTTCATCTCCAAATGCTCCATTCAGGCTTGTGTTGGGGCGGGATGTTTATTTTATGCTTCTAAGGTGTTATCCCTTTAATGCATTTATTTATGTTACTTCATACAGCTTGAAGCCTTGTGAAGCTGCTGTAATGGAGATTGTGGGTGTTAAATATACATACAGTCTGTGTATGTCGTGTAAATGTCAATATGTTATGATTTGTACCTTGACGACTGTATTTCTACTCACCCTTGCTCATTGTCCCTGAACACTCACTATATTTCTCTATCCGAGAGAGTGTTTAGCGGCTTTGTACATGCAAAAATGAAATACATAATTTAGGGTAAGAAACAACACCACCTCTACATCAGTGAAAACTAACTCATGAGCCTATCCTTATTGTTATTCATTTAGACCAGAATATATAAAAAAATTGTTTTTTGTAAGAATTGTGTTTTAGCTATTTATTGTCAAATAAATGACCGTAAAAAGGTTTGCAGATTTGTAGATTTCAATGCTCGTGAAAGTTGGTTCTGCTCTGCTTTTGCCCATGCCTTTGCCTACAGTACCCCTGCCTTTTCCCTTCAGGACTGAACTGCAATGTCCTTCCCGTGATCGTTCAGGATGAACTCACATACTGTCACATACAACACTGAACAGTCAAATTAACTGCAGTGATCGATTCATCAGTAGGTACTTGCTGCCATTCAGGCTTGTATAATGGTCTAGAGGTTTCTAAAACTGCTAGTCCATAGTCTGGAGAGGTGAGGAATTCCTCTCTATTAAAATACATAGGCTACAGTTATCACAGTTCACTGCACCGTGAAAATGAATCATGCGAAAGTTGAAGATGCTCTTTTTTAAAGCAGCAGTGCGATTATGACTGTGAAAACCTCTGCAGCACTGCAGGGGGATTGAAAATAACAGTTAGCTGTGGCCAGAAATGCCCCACTGCTCTCTTTGTTTGCCTTTGTGTGTGTGTGCCTGTGCATGTGGGCATCTGTCTTCTGTGTGTTTGTGTGTGTGTGTGTGTGTGTGTGCATGTACATGTGTGTGTCTTCTGTGTGTGTGTGTTTGGTGTTCAATAAATCCCTCTTGGCGCTTCAGAATGGTGACTGCTGATGGTATCTTTGGATTTCCTGAGTTGACTTAGATTGCAGTCCCATTTCCGAGGACAAAGTTTGAAATATTGGCAACCAATTCACTACTTAGACTCAGTGTGTGGACATTATTATTGGAATCAATTATATTCAAGAAAAATAGATATTACAAAAAACACTCAACACAATTATGAATGGCAACACCTGCAACATACAGAAATATCCTTAACTGTACCTTACTGTAATTATAAAAATAATGTTTGTAGAGCACGTCATAAACTTGAAACACGAGGGATAATTATCTTAATAAGAATTTTGATTTAAAATGATAATAATGAAGAAATAGAACAATGACACTTGTCTTTCTGTGTTTTATTTATGCTGATATTTATTTTTTGTTTTGTTTTGCAAACCTGTGTCCTTGACGGTGAATGACTTTTCATTATTACCCTGTCATAGCAATTCCTGTCACCTTTCCAAAAAAAACAAAGCACGTCCATCGGAGGGGTCAGACTACATGGTTCAGTTATACATCTCTTCCAGTAACCAAAGCTGTAAGGAAACCATATATTTTTGTCTCATAATTCTATTGTACAAAGCCTCACTGCTCGTCAGGCAGAGTATTTACAGGGAGGACCCTGGTTGGCTCTGCAGTGGAGGGACATGACTAAGATGGATGCCTATCTTGGAACAGCTCTTAAAGAAGATGAATGGCAGCATGGAGATGGAGAGATGAAACTGATGGATGACAGATCAAATGGACTGATCAAACACAGGCTGAGGCAGAAGAGGAGGGGACAGGGGGGATGAGAGTGCCCCCTTTCATTGGAAACCATGGCTGAGATCTGCACTACATGCATAGTCTCAGACATACAAGCAATAGAAGGAAGCATTCTATGCATATTATGACACAAATCATATGTATGTATGAGCTGTTAATTTGGCACGTGTGGATGTTTTATTTGTGGTTGTAACTCTAACGAGGAGTCTTAATGATGCCCTATAGCCTTGCCCCCGTAATAATAAATGTGTTAGGCCCTATTAGCATGCAGGGTGCTGTTACCTATAGTTCTCACCGTAGCTGTAATGGTGTTGACCTGCTGTTGTCCATAGTTATGCTGCTCTAGACAACATTATTCACTTGCCTGACCAGGGCCAATTTACCTGCTCTCCTCTAGAATCAGCCTTTCTCCACACGGCCCTAGACGGGGACGGCCGCACCCGAAGGCTGTTATGATTGTCCGTGTGCAGTGACTGTGTATGTCCGCCGCGTCGCCGGTGTGTGTGTGGCGAGAGAAATGTCAATGCTGATTATCATAAGAAGAGGGAAGGGGTAGGTCACTCAATACATATTCTTCAGCCCACTGGCTGTGGAACATTAATAATGAAACAGCACAACGCCGCCATGCTGACCGCCAGACCTGAACTCTGTTTGGATTTTCTTTTTTTTTCCTAAGGATTGTTCAAGGAAGTTGTGTATGCTGCATATGTGTGTAAGTGCTTGTGTGTTTTGTGTGTGTGTGCTAGCATGCTGTGCTCCTGTATAAAACATTCTTCTCCCCTCTGCATGCTGAGCTGGGCTCCAACTAAAGAGTTCTTCTCACTGTAGGGGAGTGGCATGACCAATTTACTCACCTTTCAAAGCAAAGCCCTGCCAATAAGGCCAATGTTATTTCAGGGTCTCATCCTTCTTTCTCCCTCCCTCCCTCTTTCTCTCTCTCTCTCTCTCTCTCTCTCTCTCTCTCTCTCTCTCTCTCTCCCTCCACATATTACCGTTCCTTGTGACTATTGTTTCACAGTGACAAACATATATCTAACTTCACGACACCCACACAAACTAGTGTGGGTAACTGAGGTTATTTTATCTCCATTATGTTTATTAAACCTTAGTGTTTGTCTCAAAGAATTGTGAGCGTCTGTGTGTCTTTCTATAACTGCTCTTTCTCCACTCTTCGTCCTGTTTTCCTGTCTATGTGCTCAAAAGACTGTCGGACGCATGGGCAAAGTGTGACCTCAGAGGCAGTAGAGACAGATCATACTGTAGCTACATAACTAAGTCATCAGTCCGGGTGCTCTTATAACAAAGTAAAGGTGAATCACCGCAGAGGAATCAGGTGAACGCCACTGCTACGCAACCAGGTGACATCCTCACCCAATTCAAACGGACACACACGCACATATTTTCATTCCATCTTGCCATTTTTGATGGGAAATAATTTTGTTGGGAAGTGATCAGTGAGATCAGTAAAGAGCTTCATTAGGAGTAATGTAGTGTACCTTGTTTTTACCGCAGAATCAGACAGGACAGGCATGCATTTCCAAAATAAATAATTAAATAGCAGATGCATAAATCAATAAGTGGGGAGAGCGTTTGTGCCGCAGTGCCGAGCCGTGTTGGTGTCATTGGCTCCTCTGTGTGTGTGTGTGTGTGTGTGTGTGTGTGTGCATGTGTTCAGGAGGAGACCGGCTGGTGCAGATAGGCTTGTAGAATATTCAAAGCTCAACTTCTCACGTGGCAAGTGGCATTTATGGATTTCTGTTAATTTAGACATCTGGCTTGAATTGTTAATACATGCCAGAAAATAAGGGAAGGCAGACAGACTGATTTTTAATTGATTTCTCTGGCAAGGCATTGGGGACATCTTACTTAAATACATCAATTACTATGCATCCTATTTTAAACACTTTATTGACCCTTACTGTGTTGTAACCACACTATGAGCTTTGTTTACCAGTAGGGCAAGCCTGATGGTTAGGAAGGCTATTATTTCTAATCCTGAATGCAGTTAAATATACTGAAAAGCTGCTTTTTAAAATCACAGATTTCTTAAACATGTTGTATTGCTTCAATGCAGCTTTTGTATGTTGCTGCTGAACATCTATGTTAAATCACAGAGACCAAACAACTTCTGAAGCATCGTTCATGTGGGAATTTTTGTGTTAAATTCTAATCCTCGGATGTTCATGCCTCTGGCCATGTGTTTACGGTTTGGTTTTGCAAAGCCTCAGAAAATAGCCTGGAATACATTCTGTTTATCAATGTATAAGTTTGCATGCATGGCAACGTGCTGCATTTCCCTGTATAGTGTTTCCATGCATTTTGAGATATATAAATTCATGTGTGTGTCTGTTATTAGATATCCATAAGTAATATCCCACAGTTTCAGTATGCTGAAGGTCATTTCTCTTCTACTCTTGACACATTCCTCGATGTGCATTTCAATCTCCCTCTCGAGAGTTCTTTTTCAGAGCTGTGAGTTCAGAGAGTGGTTTGACATTGCCTTCTTGATCCATCGCCTCTGGTGACCTCTGGTGACCCTGCCGTGTCTGACCTCTGCAAGGGCCAGCTGTTCCTCCTCAAAGGAGATGACTTAGGAGGCGTGTCTTGCAGACACACATTGATTAGAGAGGCATTTATCGAGAGGGGGGATTAGCCAATGTGGGGAGGGGATCCCGCCTCCCCATTTCTATAGTAAACCAATTACATCTTTTTATGGGATGAGAAGGTTAACTGACTGGATGAGCAATCCGTTTAAATGGTTGACACAGGAGGGGCCCAACGTGGAGGTGAAATTTTGAGAGGGAAGGGGGATGGGGGCACGGGGGCTGTTGACCAATGGAAATAGGTAGAGTATGAGGAAATGGGTGTGGGAGGTGTGGGTTTGAATGTGGGCGTTGGAGGGCAAGCGCTGAAACTCCCAACAATTGCCCATGAAAGGTAATTGAGAATGTGGCCCATGAAAATGCAGTGCTCTTCAGAGACCCATGCTCAAGAGAGAGAGGCAGTGAGAGAGAGAAAGAGAGAGAGGTGTCAGAGGCATCCTCCCAACAAGCCTCTGCTGTTGCTTTCTCAGTTGATGGTGTTAATTGTGCGCTCGGGGGGGAGTGTCGGACGTGGAGGAGAAGGATCTGGAAAGGTCCTCTCTGCACTTTAATGGGCCTCACTGGTTTAATGGCCCCAGCCCCCACGCCTCAAGTTTAATGGTCCTGCACACTTTTAGAGGAGCTAAATTAACCTTGTAAAGTGAAACACAGGGATATTACTGCCCGGTGACTTCATAAAGCGCCGTCCGGCAACTTTATTTATCAGGCATAAAACATCTCAATAATGATGAAATGCCTGCCTTTATAGAGTCTAATTGTCCTTTCATTTGAATCAAATTATGATTATTTCCTAATTGGCAGACTGATGCACGATTACTGTATACGGTGACATTTTTTTTGCATGCTTGCTATAAGACACTCCATGTCTTTTGATATCCTGGTGCTGGGGGCCTGGCAATGTGTCCCATCACTGACAGACTCCCTCAACCCTCCCCCTACATCCCCCGTCTCGTCCTGAGGAGCTCAAAAGACAGATTTGGGATTTCAGTCGATTCACTTTTATGTCCTCACTTCAGCGTGCCAGTTATCTGAGTTCGTGTCCGCATCCCCGGTGAAAAGGCTGGGCGCCCTTTGAAGTGGTAATGTGAGGACTTGATATCTTGTTTTAGAGTGGGCAGCTAACTGTGCATAGCTCTGGCGTCCCGCAGCCCGTATGCTGCTTAGTGATTGACGGAAGTTTGTTTTATGAAATATGCCCTGAGACTATTTTTTCTATTTATTATTTATGACCTCTAATATTAAAAAAATATCAGATAAACACATTCTGTTCGTTTGCATTCATGTGGATATTTGCTGTCTGTAAAAGTTTATCAAGTTAAATGTGAGAGTTTTTTTTTGGTTTGTTTGTTTGCTAAATATTTAGGTTCTGAAGACATGAAAAAGTTAAATGAACACCAGTACTCTAAAAGGGCATTTATTATTGCTTGAAACTACCCCCAAAAAGTTGGACCCTTCAAAGAATGTACATAATCAAAGTAAAAAGTAAAAAAATATATCATAAATTTCATTGAATAGAATATCCTTGACTTTAGACTTTTTGGTTTTAATTTGAAGGTTTTTTTTTATTAGTCATGAATCTCATCCTGTAATATTTAGTCTACACTTGACTGGTCTTTAGACACAGAGAGGGTGATGAGACAATGGCAGCCTTGGGTAAAGCGACAGAAAGACAGAGAGAGAGAAAGATGAAGAGAGAGATGAAAAGAGAGAGAGATCTGAAAAGGTCACAGAGCAGATTATCGATGGCATGGCAAACAGTACTGATTTGTATTAGCATTTTAACTGGCCTGGCCTGCTCATCTCTGAGGAGCCAATAGTGTGGTTGGACTGTACCTCCAACCACACTGCAGATCAAGGACAAGCAATCACACACGGATGCAAACATGAGCTTTCATGTAGCGCACATGGTGCATCATCGATTCATTATTCATAACGTTTTGTCCCCGATCAAGATGGTGTGTTTTACTCACGCAGATGCCAGGTTGAGTTTTCTGACAGCAGTTGGAGTCTCATTGGAACAAACAGAATGTGAACGAGGCCTCCTGCCAGGCCCATGTGTGGCTTACTCAGGGTGGAGCTCTGCGCCTTGCGATGGAGCTTGAGTATGGTCCTGGTGGAGAAGGACCATCTGAATATGATGTGTGTAAGTGTGTGTGTGTGTGTTCCAGTGGGGGATGGTGTGTTTGTTACCTGTGGGACGGACAGCTTGGATTACTAGAGGCCTGAGGGGCTCTGGAGTATACGCACAGTATGCACACAGGCATCTGGCAGTTAGGAGTCCATTGTTTGCAAGGCAGTTAGACACACTGGTTATCTTCTATCACGTTGATTGAGATATCCTCAGTTTACTGTATGTCTTCTGAATTCTGGTTGTGGTTCTTCCGGTTACTGTGCATAAGATATTGTGCAATTATATATATCCTGAACACAATTCTTGAAGTATGTGTTGAAATAACTATCTGTCATGATGTTAAAAGAAGATGAAAAAAGATGAGTTTTCCCTTGCCCCTGTTGTTATTGGAGCTCTTTGCTGTGAAGCGCTATGAGACATGACTTGTGTACTGAATATTGCACCGTACAAATAAAAATGAATTGAATCAAATCATTTGCCAGAAACCAGACTATGGCGTGATATACAACAACTACAATAACAACAAATATATGTCTTATTTTCACCAAAATTCTGTTGGGTTACAAATACATCTAGAGAGAGGTGATTGCAGACAGGGGGGAGATGTTTGTGTTGTGTCTTTGAATACAGATGACTCTTCATGAAGGACAAGACATCGCACTGTCTGGTGTCATGCCCTTGTTCCCTGGAGGAGCTATACGGGGTTAGAGATTCATAGCAGGTGAAAATAACAATATAAACTTAAATAAGACACACAATGTTTTGTGAATGATCAGCAAATGTCACACCTGGGGGACTACTACCACCCTATACTATGGCTAGTTCCCATATATATACAGTATATACATACACAAATATCTTCTTATACATCCTAAATGTAGCACCGCTTGATCCATATATCCTTGTAGATCTGAGGAACACGCAATATGTATGGATCAAGAGGTGCTACATTGAGGATGTATAAGAAGATATTAAAGAACAGGCCTACACACATTCACATTCAATATACATTTATATATATATTTAAACCAGATAAAACAGTGATGTAAATAAAACACAATATATTCCCTCTTCTATATAATCACTCCATACAATGATTCTGTGCCTTTGTGGCCTGTTTGACACTGTCATGCCACACATTGTCAAACACACTAATTATTTTATTATCAAGTTATGACTGTGTGGACTCATTAATTTTTCTAGAACGTCCTTGGCAATTACGCACGGTACTTGCCGAGGTAGTGGATTTTTTTAGTGGGCATCGTGATTGGCAGGTGAGGTGCTCCGGGGTGTTGCACAGACTGACTGGCTTTTAATTAAATGGCACGGGAGATCATTGTGTGTGAAGGGAGAGCACAAGAGAGAGAGAGAGAGAGAGAGCACACTCTATCAAGCTCTGGCCCCAAACCACAGCGTTTAAATCAGCGAGGAGCTTTAACAAACACCCTGAAGATGCTGACGGAGGAAGGGTGCCCTCGCTGTGCTTGCTTTGCATGGCGGGGCAGCGTTTGAATGTCAGACTTAAGCCATTTCTGTGGGGATTACAGTAAAAGGTTGTAAATACACACATATTAAGATGTTCTCATTTCAATACTTGTGTCATAGCAAGCTGAAGCAATACAGTGTGACAGCTGAGCAGTCTAACGGGGGATGGAAGCTTATATACACTTGGTTGCCTAGATACGTTTACATTATTAGTTATCTTTACATCATGATGTTTACAGATGTTAGCATGCATAATAAAAAGATCTCTGATCTCTGAGATTCTTGTAGGTGCAATACAGACATACTTAAGCTTTGCTGTGTTTATATATAGTCTAGATGTCATAGTGATGGTTTGTTTATTTATTTTAGTATTTATTACTTATTTATTTATTTTAGATGCAAGAGTGTTTCAACATGAGCTAGAAGCAGAAGTATGTTTTTTATTATCTCTAATCTGTTACTCACTCTGACACACAAACACACACACACACACTTTTTTCAGACTGCAGAAAAGGAGATGCAAATTCAATATTACTTTTCTTAACACTTAATTTTGAGTCATTCAGATGGTGCCTTTAAAAGCCCTCTCAGCATTAGCATTTTAATTATCCCCTTCTGATTGGCAGCACTTGATTATCAAAGTTTTTTTGTTCAACCATTTCAGGTTAATTGTGTTAGTGCTGGCTTCTTGCCGTCAGGGAATTGATGTGTATGTGTGTGTGTGTGTGTGTGTGTGTGTGTGTGTGTGTGTGTCTGTTTGTGTGTGTTTGTGTTTGTATCTGTGTGTGTGTTCTTGTCTGTGTGATCGTTGACAAGGATGTGCATCCACTTGTTGTTTGTGAAACATTATCACAGCTTCCATGGTCTTGTAGCAAGTCCAATTAAAATGTTGTAATTTGTCTTGTGTCTTCAGTATCTACTAATGCATATCATAACCAAGGACTTCTTTTGTCTGCACACAGTTGGCACTCCAAGCTCTCTTTTTTGTTGCCTTTGAAGTACAGTACAAAAACAATGAACTGTTTTGAGCTGTGTTTTGGCATCTTAATACACAGTAATAGCACCTTTATTACATATTCTTTGTTATATAAGGCAATACGGTACCTTAAATTAATTGAGTGGGCTAGTTTTTACTCAAAGTTCACCTGTAGAAATTATGTTTTAGCTTAGATATAATTTATTGTATATCAGGATATGGATGTTTATATTGATGAGGATACTCAGTATATTCTAACACTGTCTAGTCTAGTTTTTTTAAGGTAACTTATTTTAATTCTCTGTGCTACTGTCAAACATTCTTATGCCTGTAGCTAATGTTCATTATTACCCAAAGGTGTTTTGTTGTTCTTGTAATGAGAAACATGAACTAATGTAAGCTAGGGTGTGTTGGCTTGCAACTTGTTCTCCTGCACTTTCAAGGTCTAAGAATTAGAGTCCTCTAATCATTTCAGAGCTTTTCATCTCTTTTGAGCATGTCCCTGCACCTCTCTGTCAAGTAAGCAAAGTCAGAAGAAAGTGGATATAAAACAAGGGCTATTTTACTGCTCTATGACTGGTCTTTGCTCAAACTTTTAATTAAATGTTGACAATTTGCCTACTTGTGATGTTAGTCTTCCACTGTCATCATTTCAAGAGAATGTTGCAGCATATCCTTTGTCAAAAAACGAAGTAGGTAAGTTTTAATCACAAAACTAAAAATAATGATCTCTAAAAGAACATTTTTCAAATGTGGGCCCACTAGGTTCTATTTGTTCTTCCTGTCAATGCCAGCAACATATTGTACAAACTTTAGGCCTTCTGTGTGCTCACCACACAGGTAATATAGTGGGTAATTGCAAGCAGTGTTGAGATGGAGTCTGTTGAATAGCGTTGCTCAGAAACCTTTTGGCCACCGACAATTATGAAGCAGTGAACTGGAAAACATAATCATTAAAGACACAACAACTATGCAACTGCCTTTGTGTCACTCTCTCCATTCAACGGAGGTGCTGCACAGAAACAAGCCTTCCCACCTCATGCTTGGGCAATTTTCAAAGCCACAACTTTCCCATTCATCGAAATAAAACTGTAAACGACGCCACCGGAATGAGATTTCAATTAGAGTAAAGTGCAGGAATATTCATATCAATAATTGCATTCTTGTCCACCAATTTCTCAGCTCTATGAAATTGTCCAGAGGCCTGCGGTCTCATTCCACATGGCATGCAAACACGGGGTTTTGATGAGCAGGCAGAGTGGTTGTATTGTCTTGTGATTGCTATCATCGGCAAATGAGAAACCGATTTGAAAGCGCCTTCATAATGGGCTGAGAAAACTCATGGGTATGTGTCTGCACTCTCTCGCTCCGGCCCCTTTCACCAATGTGTCATTTTCTCATCTGCATTGAAATTGCTCACAGTTTAAAGACTATGAGGTTGAGGTATACAGCACAGGACATAAGAACCCCCCTCTTACACAAACATAAACACACACACACACACACACACACACACACCATGAAGATATTATAGTCATATAGATAACAGGAGGCTTGACATGGTTGGTACAGGAGGAGAGAAAGCCTTCAGCATTTCAATTAAGCTGCACTGCAGCTTCCCCCACCTCTGGTGTGAGATTGGCTCTCCTGTTATATACTCCTCTCTCAATACCCAGACTCACAGTACAGCCACCCCCGCCCCCCATTCACACACACACACACCTTCTAAATCTTACCACTGGCTCCACCTATATCAGATGTGTCACGAGTCGACAGTGCAGGTACCACTGTCAGACCGTCCCGTGAGTCCAGTGGTGATTGTTAGTGTGTCGGCGTGTCTAGTTCTCCCCTGTGCTCTCCTGTCGGGCGTGTGCTCTGGGGGTACCAGAGAGGGAGTGTGTTTCTGGCCAGGCAGCTGAAAGCCCATCTGGATGAGCCTGGGACCTGGCAGCACTCTCCCAGCTCCTTTCCCACCGGCTGATGAGTCCAACACCAACACCAGACGCCCTCTCACCCAAACCTTCCACCTGCCGTGAGCAGGGAGTGCAGCCTGCTGATGTGTCCAACAGAGTGGATGCATGCTTTTATGGATACACTGTACTGCTTTTGAGGAGTCACTGGCAATCAGGGAAGGGCTGTCAAAACATAGTAGTATACTAATCACACTTTCTTTCTTTCTCGCTCTCTGTCTCTCTCTCTCATTCTACTGTAAGTACATTTTTGTACAATTCAACCTCTACAAAAACACACCAAGTCAATGTGCTTACTTTTCTGGCTTACTTTTTTGTTAACCTTTCTTTTCTAGCACTTTCTAGTCTTTTTTTCTTCTTCACTCCTCCCTTTCCTCCCTCTTTCCCTCCCACTCACTCTATCTGTCTTTTCTCCAGTATTCTCGAAGAGAGAGTGAAGGAGTGGGTTGAATCCCCCTCGGACTCTCTAGGGCTGAGGATACCTGTGAGAGGGTGAGCCCAACCATTTCAAACGCTTTCATGTTCTTTTGCAGTGGAGAATGAAAAATGCATTAACACTTCAATTGGCAGTTTCCAAACAATGAAGAATGTGTGTTCAGAAATGGTGAGATATATTATCACGTTCTACCAGTTTCTGTTGCAACCACTCTGGCATCAGCTATTTGGCCTGTAGCTATCAGCCAGTGATGATCACATTTTGTGGATACACTACAGCCAACCACTTGAAATAATATACACCTATTATTACATTGTAAAAACGTTTTAGGGCAGTGTATTAATCCCATCAGTACGTTGCTGTTAAACTCTACATACACAGCAAATTGGGAAATGTATGTGCTACTCTAATGGAGTAGAATATTTGGACAAAGATAAATACAGAAAAAAGTGTAAAATGTTATGTAATTTTTCTTATTCAGATTAAATATGCACTGCCCAAATAATATAACATGGTGACAGAGATGTCTCCACATTAAACTGGTGTATATGGTATATAAAGAAGTACATTTTACTCTGTTCTTTTTTGTTTTGTACTTCTATAGTGTAACACTGCCCAATTTGCTGTGTAAAATCACAAAAGGCTACTTTGATGATTAGCCATCATGAAGGATCAGACTCCTTCACAAATGAATCCACCTTGGTTCCTTCCAGTCTGGCTAAATGACTTGGTCATCACACTGTGTTGGTGTTTAACAGCTGGGTAATTGTGCTGCATGTCTCTCTCATCCTAATACCAAATACATGTTCTTATAATACTGTAATAAAGTAGACTAGATTTAGTAACATTATAACATCTGCTATCATATATCATACAAAGCTGTGTTTTGCTCTCTCTCTCTCTCTCTCTCTCTCTGCCCCATTCACTCATACACTGTATTTATGGCTCGGTGGGTGCCTTACGTTGAGGGTAGTCTTTTACAGGAGGCAGCCCATGTCCAGAAAGCCGTCAGCTGTCCCTATAGAGCTGGCATGCTACATGGGAGGCTGGGAGGTGAAGATCTTTCTTGTCCTCTAAAGTGGACAGTGTATCAGCGCCAATATCATTCCAATCTGTGATGATGTGGAGCTGCAAAGAGCACAAAATGACACTGGTGAAATGATGGGGCAGCCAAGCTCATGACCTCCAAGGATGAGATTGCGTCTCAGAGATGTGGTGGATGCTGACATATGAGTGAAGACCTTTCATGTCTTTTTTTTTAACGTGTCACAACTCTGGTGTAAAGGGACGTAGTCCTGTGGTCCAGTGTTGGGGATTAACACTGTGAGTGTCGTGGCCTTCTGCAGTGGAAGTGGAAGCCACTGCAAAATTACTGGTTTTGTGCACAGTGTTGGGGATTAGGCCTGTGAGTGTTGTGGCCTTCTGCAGTGGAAGCGGAAGCCACTTTGTCACACATTCGCTATGAGGACATATTTCATTGCGTTAGTCAAAGCTGTTCTGGTCACATCACAGAGATGAAATTATGGAGTGCAAACGCAACATTCTCAACATGTCAGCCATGTCACGCAATCTTTTACGCTGTTGGGGAAAATGCTGAAACACTTGACACCACCAGGAACTCTTATTAAATCAGGTCCCAAGTGTTAATCAGATAGCATCTCACATGGGGAGAGTTGTTGTCACTTATTAGAAGCTTAATATTCTGGAAGACTTCATCATTATCACAATGATCTCTATTCAAATGTCAAATGTTGACATTCAAGGATGCAGTTGTATTTATATTGATTTTCCCTCATAGTTTACAGCCATAGTTTAGTGTATGTATAGTGTAAAGTAGCGTATTATATTTTTCTTGTACTTAAGTCTCTCGCCTTTGTGCACAAGAGGTTTCATTTGTGGAAATTCATATTGATCACTGAAAGCACGGTCTCTGCTGATCAGCTCTACCTTACTTTAGGACAACAATCGATTCAGAGTTCCACCTTTTGATTCCGGGAGGAAATAGGCATCAATGCTGTGATGCCGGCGGGGGAACCGCAGACGGTAATTATACATGTACATCTCTCTCACTCCTCAGCACGCCACCTCATGCATGTGCTGAATCTGTCAATGGCATTTCCTAGTAGACTAGGTGGTAAATGTGATTTGGGGGCGCTGAAAAGGAGGTGAGACGAAAAGCGGTCTTATTACCGTAGATATGTTGCAGTGAAGCGAGCGAGCCGCTCTGCCTGTCTCTTAATCAGCTCCCCCGATTGTGTCTCCATGACCTCGAGTGCCACAGTTGATGAGATCATGCCTTCCGCTGGGAGAAAAGCTTCGGATTCGCCTTCCTTACCTGTGATTAAATTCGAAGTGGCCAAGGCTCATATTGTGAGCCGACAACTTTACAGACTGGGATAACATCCTTTACCACTTGAAACCCAGTTATTTTCAGCCTATGATAGAACACTTTAATTCAGTGTTTATTTGACAGTAGAAGAAATTGTATTTTTGGATGTAGCGAACTAGGTTGAACCTCTGTTATGACAAAATTCTTCTTCTTTTGTTATTTGTCTCCTATCTAATCCTAAATTCGAATCCTAAACCTATGAAGTGGTCATACTGTGGATTTAATACTGGAAATCAATAGTATTTTTCCTTCTATGTATTTCTGAGGGAGTGTATCTTAAAGAATCTGGGAATTGCTTTACACACATTTCCTGGATAGAAGTGCTTTACCCTACCCTACCCTTAATCTGAACAAATACTGAGGTAAAAAATGGCTTGGCTGATGATACCTGAAAATTGGTAATGCTTTAGATTACATTCAATAAAGTACTAAGTAAAGAGTAGGTAAGAACAGCGTAACAAAAAGTATTACAGGATAATTGATAGAGCACTCACTACATAAGTCTGCTAATCTAGAGTCTAGAGTTCTCCCTAGACTATTGCTGAGGAAGGTGCATCAGCAACCATGGGGATATCACACTTGAAATTGATTTAAACATGTAGAATATGGTAGAACAGTTCATTGATTCTTCAAAAATACATGACATAAACATAATCTTGGTTTGTTGTAAGCGGCACACTGGGTTATCTTAATTAGTCAGGGGGGGCAAATGAATGTGTGTATTTGACAAGGCATGGATATATAAAACTGACAGCTTTCATGTATTGGGTGTTATTCCAGTACACATACGCAATGAGTAGGCTATTCTATAATTTATCCTTTGAGAGTTTTTGTTACGCCACCTAAAATACTAAATAGGCTGTCTAAAGTGTTACCAAAATTGCTGACATGGAATAGTTGTGATAGTAATGATGTGCAAACTGTGCAATGAGGGGGTTTGTGAGGTATGAAACCAGTGACCCTATATACCTGTTGTATGAAGCTTATGCACCTACCTGATTGTACAGAACAGTATTACAGTACAGTAGACTAATGAAAGAGTTAAGAGTCAAGGGTAAACTGTACAAGGAGACCTGTGCCTGCACAAAATACAGGCCAATCAAAACTGCTCTCCCTGTTTTTCTGTGGCTTTCCCACTTGTAAAATGCAGTTTTTGGGGAGAGACTGTGATTTGACAGTTGACTGTTGACAGTTTGACAGTTGTGTAGGCTGTTTTTGTAGAGGTCACCATGTAGAAGATCCACTGTATCTTTGCGTCACCAAAGGCAAATGCCAGCAGCTTATTTACATTATTTGTGATTTTGGGTTTGAGTGTTGAAGTTCATACAAGTGGTGATACATTTGAAACTGCATTTTTTTTGCCAACATAGACATATTTGTGAGAAGTGATACTCTGCCATTTTTACCTACTGTAAAAATTCTAGTTTTAGGAAGTTAGATATCTGAAAGATGATAGATTTGATGCTGGGATTACAGGTCTCATCAATTCTACAAAAAATCCAAAGGACATGCCTTAGTGTCATCATGGTATCTCAATCTCTGGTTAACTGTGGGTCAAGGGTCAGCATCCCCTGGCATGCAGAGGGATTTTCACTGTTTTCCCAGGGATGTTGCAGCAGCATTTACACATTTATGCATTAGCAAAAGTTTGGCAATTTTATCTGCTGTCAAACAGCCTTCAGTATTGTGACAGACGGTTAATACTGGCTTTAAAAATTTTTCCATGTGACATGTTTCAGCACAACTATGCTAAAGATCGTTCACATGGTTGCGGCCAGGCAGACACATCTCTCTTGAATATTATGGGTAGTGCTGTGTGTTTGTCGTATTCCTAAAATTTAGTTTGTACAGTATTTGTCCCAGCATTGTTGTCCTAATGAGACTGTTCAGAATTCACAAAGCAAATGATTGACATGTTGCTAGAAACTTTTCAAAATGTCGGCTAAACCTGGACAGCTGTGGTAGTGGATACAATCATTACATCTATATTCCAATCTTCTCTATCACTACCTCTATCACCACTTCATTCTTTATTTTTTTGTCCTCTTGTTTTAAATCTTCAACTTCATCTATGACCATTATGTCCTTGAGTGAGGGAATAGGGACTGCAGAGAGAGAGACATCTGCAGGAAGGTGTAGCATTCCTACAGAGATCATGGAAACAAATGTCTTTGTCATATATATTTACCCTCCTCTGCCAGAGCACTTCATTTCATAATGGAATTCAATATCACATTTAGACATTGATTGGATGCTGCTCTCCCATCTGGCAGTCTTCCACTGAAAGTCCCGAAGATCCAGATTAAATTTAAGTGTAAATGATTTGTACAACCACAAAGCAGGGGCAAAGTTTTGTGAGAATGTGGACAATGCAGCCAGAGGAGAAATGCTTACTGCTTGTGCAACTCGACAATTTACATTAGCTGAAAATTAGAACACATTTCAAATGATTTATATTAATGATTTTGTAATATATGTCTTCACAGCTTTCATGAATGAGGTGAATGTGGTTGTGGATTTTTCAGTAGAAGTCATTACAGATAATAGTGATTAGTATTTTGCCACTTGAGCGGCTGTGCAGGCAAATATTTTATAGACAGCTGTCAAGCTAACTTTGAAGATCTTAAGACATTCTGAGCACTCTGGAAGTTTAGAGAATTGACATGGTTCTTGCTTTACTTTCTGAATCGAAAGTAATTTTGTCTTTTTTTTTTTTTAGTTTATGGTCCCCAAAACATGTCCTGATAGCAAGTGAGCTACCAAGAATTTGAAGAAAATTTAAAACAGTATTTAGTAAAGAGAATTATTTCTCTGATGTTGGAATGACAAATAGATACAAATAGACATCAGCCCAGTGTATGTTTGTTGTTGTGATGAACAATGTTTTATCTGTAGGAACCAGGAACCTCTTAAAGCAACTCCTCTCATCTTCTTACCTCATAGGATGACAGTCTTCTGCCATAGCATCAGAGAAGTGTATCAAGTGCTTGCTATGGGTATTTTTGCTTTTGTGAAAACGTTTGTGGAGAAGACACTGTTAATACTTCATGGTGATACCTCATTGATTCCCTCTCAAGGTCTTTTCCACAGCTGAATCATTCAAGAGAGAAAGAGACAGACAGGAAGAGAGAGAGAGAGATCATATTTGATGCTATAGCTCTGAAAGGTTTAGTGGGTAAGCAGCACCCATGTAGAGTTGAAGGGGACCAAATGCAGCTATGGACAGCTGAGCAATGCGCCGCTCGCTGTGCTTTCGGTCATCTGGACTGGAGGACATTAGAGCACATAAGAACCTTTGGGAGCCACTGAGACATGAAAGCTTCTCTCTCTGGCCTCGCTCCTTTTCCTCCACTCTTGACCAACAAAGCCCAGAGAGAGCTTTAGGAAGTGTTCCTTTTCATTCTTAGAGAGTGCCCGCATCGTCCCCTCCAAACACCAGCATCCCCACCTCCCACGCTTCCCCAGTTAGAATGGTCCGTGAAGAGTCCTCAAAGCCAACAGACCTGTTGGGAAGCGACAGAATCAATACCCCCACACACAACCACTTTCACCACCAATAGCCTTGTACATACACACACACACACACACACACACACACACACACAGAGAGACACGCATACTGTACACTTCCTGTGCTGGTGCAGGTGACAGAGGAGTGGAGGATCTCTCCCGCATTGACCAACTGAAGTGGGAAGCGTGCTTCAAAGTCAGAGCTTTGGACGTCTAAGGCTCCAGAAACAATGAGCAATCGTCAGGGCAACTCTGAAGCGCTGGCTCAAGTTTGTTTGCCTGTTCAATGGGCCCTTGATTTTACTGTAGTGGAGTCACAGCCGGTGCGGAGGTGGTTGTGGAGTTTTCATAAAACTCTTCAATTGAGAAGTGTTTGATTAAATGCACATGAAACAAAACAAACAATAAAAACAGCTGTATTTTGCAGCAGTATCTGAAGTCACATTTCATTTTGTGTTTAAAGACAGACAGCAACCAACTAAACAGATTGTAAATTACTTTAAATCTCTATGTGTATTGCTTTCAGCACTTTCATGACCAACACTCGATTAAGGAAAGAGTTTCTAGACTAGAGTTGTCAAACATAAGGCCTGGGTGCCAGACGTCGTCCATTAGATTATTTTCATGGGGCTTGATTAAAAATTGTTTTTATAGTGGACAAGAAAATCGTATTGTGTTTGTGTTTGTGCAATAGACACGAAAGACTGGCAGCTCCATATGCTAAGCATTTCACTATTGACATCATCCAACTGAATTATGGTATACATCAGGCTTAGCATCAGGAAAAGAAGACCAATTAAGTATGAGGAAGTCAATACACAAACACATTAGGTCTGAGCTATGGCAACCCTCTGAGGAAAATTCTAATGATCATATGGTGGTAAAACCTGAGGGAAAAATTAGTTTGACCCACCTTTGTTCTAGACATAATGCTTGTTGATGTCTCTTACAGTACATGTTGTTCTGCCAATGGGTGAAACCATATGACCAAAATAACAACTGAAGTTAGCAATAGCACTTTGATCTCTGGCTACAATAGAAATCTTTTTTCCATCTGGTGATCTGCAGCTTGCCCAAGTCATAAACCTAAAATCGTGTGCTTATCCTGAGAGGCTATTTTATGCTGAGAGAACCTAAGGCACCATTTGAATTTGAATAGCGTGAATGAATTAGTGTTCTGGCCCAATTTCTCAGTGATAAGTGCATGGCATGCTCCTTTTTACAGTCACTTTTCAAACAAAGCAGGTTTGAAAAGAAGCGAGCTAGACCTCTCTTGTGTCAATCCAAGACTGTTTAGGAACATGTAGACAATGGTCTTCTAGCTCTCATTGATATATTATTGATCTTCTGCTCCTTATGTGAGAGCAAAATGCAAATGCATTCCTCTCCAGCAATTCAGATCAGAAGGAGTGTGAGTAAGAGATGTGCATCACAAAGCCCAACTCTGGAGTCTTTCTATGTGTGTGTGTGTGTGTGTAGGATTTATGCTAGGGGGATGGATGCTGGTCGATGTGCTTGAAGATGCTGGATTTGTATGGTCCGCCATAACATCTGTGTATCTGCTCTCTCCATCTTCTCCATCTCTCTGTCATGTTTTCCTTATACATATATGTACATATTTCATTCCCTTTCATTGAGATTCTCTCTTTCATTCTCCTCCTTTTTCCCCTGTTTTCCTTTTCCTGCCTTTCCTTATCTCTATGCATGTACACATATGTGTGTGTGTGTGTGTGTGTGTGTGTGTGTGTGTGTGTGTCTGCTGGTACGACAAGCCTGAATTGAATTCTATTAGAATTCACCCACATGGGACCGTGGGGGCCAGCATTTGCTCAGGTGTTCCATGAATGTGATTTGTTTGCAGTGAGGGGGAAATCCAAATGAAGGAAAGAAAGAGAGTGAGAGAGAAAGAGAGAGAGAGAGAGAAAACAGCCCTTGCCTCACGCTGAGAGAATGGGGATCAAGGGAACAAGGGGAAGTGGGCTTCAGTGGGAGGGAGAGAGAGATGGAGGGATGAGATGAAGGGGGTAAAAGGAGGGAGGGAGAGGGGGGGAGGTACACATCTGGAGCTGTGGAACATAATAAAAAGCATTCCTGCCATCACTAAACACGGGACATTAATTCTGCCACGCATCTTCTGTTAATTTGGCACAATTTCACCCAAAATATGTTTTGTAGAACATGAACAATGTCACACATTATACATGCTCAGATGTCCGCCTCTAATTTAGTGAGGGCTGGGGTTGCTTTGTGCAATTAGCAAGCCCGCCATAGCAAGCCCGCCATTTTATCATGACTTCCTCTGTCTGCATCTGTGAAATCAGAGTGAGAAATATGTTGCAGAATTTTGAAGGGAAGGAAGGAGCAGGGGAAGAAATGAGAGAACGGATGACCCAGGGAAAGTAAGAAGGAAAGAGAGAAAGAGAGACAGAAATAGAGAAAGAGAGAGAGGAGACAAAGTGAACAAGGCCGAGCAAGATGAATATGGTGTGTGTGTGTGTCTGTCTGTGTGTTGAAATAGAGTGTGATGGGGGAGCAGAATGAGTCAGGGCGGGCTGAGATGAGCTTCCCAGAGGTCAGCACCTGAACGCCTGACCCTCTCCTGAGCTGCTCACACACACACAGCTCACACTCTTGCAGCCGCCTGACCCGCACCCTCCACCGGCAACCGAGAAAATGAGAAAAAGAGAGTGTCGGTTTATGGTTTCTCTTGTGCCTGTGTGGATGTGTGTGTGTGTGGTTGTGTTTGCCTGTGGGCTTAAATGTGTGTTTCTATCTCTGTCTGTCTTTGTTAAAGTACATGTGAGTCTACTTGTTTATGGATTGTTCTATTTTAATGTTGAATGTACGTGTTAGTGTCTTCAGTGTGTACAGAGAGAAGTGCAAGCGAGAGAAATAGCGAGTGAAAAGAAGTGCTCTCCAGAACACCTGAGCCTGAGATGTGAAATGGCCAGCACTTTCACAGATAGACACAAAAGGCTCTTTTCTTAGGCACAGCAATATCGACGGATTATTTGTCCGCGTCTCTTCAAACCGCTGACTTCCATTTTCTCTTCCTCCTTCCTGCTTTTCCTCCCTCCTTCCATTTGCTCCCCCTCTCCC
>JAGFZM010002304.1:585422-602922 GCA_017657215.1 Limnothrissa miodon
ACAAGGTCACTCCACTATAAACACTACATGGAAGTATAAATAAGTAAATAAGTAATATTTATGTATACTGTAGAGCTGTCATAGGGTAGTGTAAGGAATGTACGTATGTATAGGTATATCTATATGTATAGTTTTAAATAGCATATAGAACTACGATAGTACATATACTGGTATGGATGTAATTTTCTTTGTGCTTTGATGTGTATGCTACTGGACACCTTCATTTCCTTTGGGATACATAAAGTATCTCTATCTGTCTATAATGTGTAATGGTTTTGCTTTTAATACTATCGTGTGGATGGGAAAGTTTCTTTCCAGGTTAGGAAAATGCTTTGAAGAAGAACTGTTAAATATGCTAGGAGTTTTACTCTCCTTCTTCTTCTCCTAATCACTGCAATGCTTACACCACTGACATTCAAATCCCCATATCTCGTGGCCTAAGATAATTCACTGCCTCTGCACTAACAGGATTTTTGCCACCACACAGCTGGCTCTTGTAAAGTAATTTGAAAGTGAGCCCCCGAAAAAGGAGACTGAGAAAGAATGCAAAAAGAGTAGTTTGAAAAAAAAAAAAACAACAACAACAAAAAACAAACAAACAAACAACCTGCACATGGCTTGGTGCACAGTAATTATGTGCTGGCTGGGCTGTGACTTGCTGAGTTGAGATAAAGAGGCTGGCGGAGCAGAGAGGATGTAATTAGCTGTGTTTACCACCACAAGCAGTGAATCCACAGTGTGGAAATACCACTGTGCAAATCGGCGGCTAAGCACACTTTTACACGCCGGAGCCCTCTGTGTGTGTGCGCCTCAGCTTAGTCGGACCCCCCACCTCACCGGCACGCCGCGAATCACACGCCGCATTGTGACACTGTGTTTGGACGATGTTTTTTTTTGCCTTATTGATATCCATGTAACTCTAAGCGTGTTCACACACATCATGTAACACAAGCTAAGTGTCATTCAAGTATGTTGTTGCATTCATGTTTAATTAATGTTGAGAAAATATAGGTCTTGCTTTCGTAGTTGAAATACTGTTTTCTCTGTGAGGTGTTCATTGTCAGAGTGTGTGTTTGTGTGTGTGTGTGTGTGTGTTTGGGGGCCAGGGGTGGGGGGTGGGTGGGTGGTTGTTGGTCCGGCCTGTCAATAAGCTCTTTTTATGTGAATGATTGGTATTCGTATAAACACTTGCCCACAAATCACCAGCCAAGTCGGTCGCCGGCATTTAAACTGATGCCAATTTGCCTCTGACAGACTGGCGATTTATCGAGTCCAGCCAGAAGCATCAGAAGAAAGGCTTAGCCAGACCACGGCATGGATCTATGCTCCGAGCAGACAGTTGAATATACAAGCCTTGATTGGGCTCCTGTTCTCTGGACCGCTGTGGTTTTCCTCTCGGTTTCCTTAAACAATTCCCCATTTCCTCACGTTGTTTGGTAGCTCATTTCATTCATTTGGCGTTTATCTCTCTCCATCTCTACTGCCTCTCCTCCCCGTGCGCCGTAACATCTGGGTTTCCTAGGTGCAATGTTCCCTAATTTGTTGCACACACACATGGCCATTTAATATTTCATGGAGCATAATTTGCTCAAAGTGATGAGGCTGAATAGACTCGTCTGGAAAGCCTGAGGAAAATCTAGTCCTCTGGACGCCGTGGAGCGCCACATAATGAAGATAAAACAAGAGAATGAGACATACGACCGGCATTACCATATAAATAACCAATCAGATGCCAGAGAATGCATGATCAATATGTGCATGAGTCGGCGTGTGTTTGTGTGTGTTCGCTCATGCATGTACGGTCACATATAGGCTTATGTGTGTGCCTGTGTGTCACTTTGTGTGTGTGTGTGTGTGTGTGTGTGTGTGTGTGTCACTGCAGAAGACTTTCTGGCAATCACTTTGCTGCTGGTTTGAGATGCGTCATCACTGTACAGCACCTCTCCTCTGGCCCTCTGTGTGTTGTAGTGCAGAGGTGCTGCCTGGTTTACTCAGTTCTTTTGAAAGGTTGTTTTAACAGAGTGATTGGGTAACCTTTCCAGCTTTTGCTTCTGGGCTGGATGGCAGTGCATCTTTATTGGGGTAGATGGGCTCTCTTGGCGAGGAATCGTAAAACATATAATCCTTTATACTGACAGAGTGCTTTGCTGAAAGCTTGTCAAACAGTTCTCCAATCTATAAAATGTGCTGGAAGGGTTTTCTTTTTTTGTTTACCGAGAGAAGCTGTGGCAGTAAGTTTTTGTTGGTCTCAGGGGTTGTTTACGAGAGTAAAGAGCCGTTGAAAGTTGCTTTAGATGATAAAAAAAACAACCATGTCTAGCATTTGCTGGCACAAAACAACTGACTTCATCATGGTTTTGAATTCCCTTTTACCATGACACATCCAATTATACCAACTCATATATCATATCCCTCAGCAGTACAGTAGCCTGTGTTGATTGCTTCTCATCAGGCCTCTTCTAAATGACGCCACATGGCCCGCACAGAGCGAGTAACAACCACACACACCGCTGTGGGTGGATGTGTGCATGCGTGTAGAGGAATAGTTAGCAGTAGTCACCAGTGGTCCCACGTAGCGCCTCTCTGAGCCCAGGTGTGATAGATTAGGTGTTGGAGCTCTTCTGGTTATGACTGTGATACAGACATCAGGGTCTCAAAGCCAGCTGGCTGGGATTACACTGAGCATGAATATGAAATGCTTGGGTATTGAGATTCCTATGAACTTTGGCCTGTTTTTGTTGTTGTTGTTGTTGTTTTCCTAAGCACTGTTGCAAAATATCAAGAAATATTTTTTTTCAAAATGTATGTTTGCGTTGAGAGAAGTTTTGATTCTTCATTTATGGGTCCACTGTCAGCACGGCTCCCATACGGTCCCCCCATGATGAGTTTGCCCTGTTTTACTCTTGGACAAATGGAACAGAAATTGACTATTTTATCCTTAACAAGGAATCGTTCCTGTGCTAGCATTTCATCATTCTGATATGTGCTGCGTGTTTTTGTCATATATATATATATATATATATATATTTACAATGTATCTGTAGAACTCTTGTTGTGGATGAGTAAAGGTCTCTACCATTTGGAATGAGTTCTTCCAAAACCATGGATTTATAAAAGACGCCAACACTGCAGAATTCAGTGGCCCCCACAAACCTTTGTTCTTAGAATTCTCAATAAAGGTGGACTATCCAGGATACTGTGCAGGATTTAACATCTTATGGATGAGTCCTGTGGAATCAGACACTGTAATCCATGCCGGATGGTACAGAAACCTGACCACGTCTTTCACAAAAAAAATAAACGAAACCAAACAAAGAAAACAAGATCCTCTGATACCCCAGTCCCACTCCCATCAGATGTTTACCCATTCTATCCCCTTTGTTGACATGGAGAAGAATGGATGCAGCTCAATTTACTCCTAATTAGTGGTTTAATGTGTGTTATTAAATACATGACCATGTCCCAATTAGATGATGCTGGGCCCATACATCATTTTAATTGATATCCACCTCGTGCCACATGGGCTCGCTATGCCCTGTCAGAATTCCCAAAATGATCCTTCACAGGCAGAGCACTGAGGCGGGAGTAAAATCATTTTATTGTGTATGTGTGTTTGTGTGTGTGTGTGTGTGTGTGAATCTTTTTGATTGTGTTTGAGCTAGTTCGCTGAGGGACATTCAAGAATAGCAATGTTGTTTTTCATTAAAAAACAAGACGCTTCTCCCATGTTGCTCATGTTGTGGTTATTGAGTGTAAATGTGTGTAAAGGAACCCTGGGATTTATGGAGGCACTCAAAAACCTGAGAGATGTCATAAATTGCTCACTAATAAGCCTCCTCATTAAGTAAAACTGGATTTACAGTGTTCTTGGCTTTTATAATCTCCACTCACAATAAAACATTGGATTGATTTCACCTTGAGTAGACAATAATGTGTTCAGCACAACTCAGAGGTGTGAAACAAGATCACTTTTGAGTTCTTTTCTTCACGTTTGATTATAGCTGTGTCTATATTTATGTTATGGCCTCCAGGCGTCGTGTGACACTTTGGGACAACAGGAAGAGAAGAAGAAAAAGTAGAGAGGAGAGGAATGGACTGTAGTCCATCCACGACTCTTGACTCCATAATGGCTGATAACAAAATGGATAGAATTGAGGAGCGTAAAGAAGTGTGAAATGCCCCTGAAGAAAGCCATTGGCACCCCCAGACCTCTTAGCTCTGAGTCTGATTGCGAGGTCTGGTTTGTCCGATGGAAGTGCACATCGATCAATAGCCATCTCTTATCTCCAGCCTTCATCTGCTCTTTATCAAAGGCCAAAAGCAACCTCAACAGATTCACTTTATATCCTTCTTAGCTTCTTAGCTCTTACACACACACACACACACACACTCCCTCTTGATCCTTTCTTTGCAGTTGAGTCATGAACATCCCTTTCATCCATTCACAAAAGCCACTTTGCCATATGCCATATTTATAATTTGAACCTTGAACTTTGAACTCCACTATTCATCATGCACTGGGCAGAGATGTGAGCATGCAAATGCCCTTCAGCTTAGCAGTGGGTTCCTAGGGGATAAATTGATTTCCTGCATTCCCATCTGATTATTTCATCTTGCAAATCAAATAAATAAAAAAAGGATACAATCCTTCTTAATCTAACATCTTGCGTTCATTTCTCCTCACCAGGAAGCTGGCTCCACCGCCACGAATGGAGTGAGAAAGGTCTTTTGAACACTAATGTGTTGCTGAGGAAAGCATTTCTCTCTAAATTGCTTCATTAGTGTGTTTAAATGTTTCAAACCCCCTAACAGCAGAGGTGCTGCTGTCACACAGTCTTTGGGCGACGGCCAACTTGTTGCCACCTTCATTAACTAAACATGCACTACCTTTTCCACTGGCATAATTAAGCCTCCACAACCTCTCCCTCTATCAACCTTTACCACTCGGTGCACCCGTATGACCCTAGTTAGTATGCATGCATGTGTGTGTGTGTGTGTGTGAGTGTGTGTGTGTTTTACGCTGACTTTCAACCAAAGGAGACCAGTGATGTGTGACCTTCACAAAGGTGTTCAGTGGCTGGCTGTGCTGTGCTGTCAAGCAGTGGCCTAATGGAGCCATCAGTGGTGAACTTGGTGGGACTGTCAGGCTCTGGCAATAGCCAGACTCCATTCCAGCGTATCTGTCAGTGCAGGTGCAGGTGGCGGGGAGGCGTGAAGAGAAGGTAGGCAAACGTTGCTGGATACCTGTTGTGACACACAGCCTGTGGCATGCTGGCTATCCTAGTTTCTGACTTCCCTTTCCCCCATTATCAGGTTTTAATTAAAGCAATGTGCCTAAACATGACTTTATAAAAGAGCCAAAATTTTACATGCATCCACTACTACCTTCTACCCTGACCTTTTCAAACCCCAGCTTTACCATATGACATATATAGAAATATTACAGATGTATCCAGTTACTCAACAGTGTGAATGCAATGTTAGCAATTTCTGCTTCCTCCAGACGTAGCCCCTGTTGGTGGTCGCTCTCCCCTGTCAGCGGGTTGTCTGCTGGCAGAATAATTAGCCGGTATAGTGAGCCATGGCTTTGGGAGTTTCCCAGGCTCATCTATGCAGCTGGACCTAGCTGAAACTTCGATTATAAATCCCAGGTGAGTCTCAGAGACCATCCAGTGTCATTCACAAATGTGCTAATGTGTAGAAATGTGCTTAAGGCAGCGTTTAGGTGGTTCTGCTCTGAATGTGAGTGAAATGCATGTTAGGATTTAGGGAAGATTGAAGTCTACGTCTCTGTAATCTCAGCATCTCAAATTTGATTAAGGATTCTTGGTGCACTTCATACAAATAAAATCTGAAAGCCAGCCATCAGAATCTATGGTATTGTTCAATCTCTAAAAAGTGCCATATACAAAAATTATTACAACTGAATGTTGCTAATCTAATGTGTATTTAATAGATTAGAGATCTGCTCAAATATTAAAAATGAACATATTATAATTAAACACAAGAACATACTTAACCACTGCATTCTGATAAGTCTTTGAGATACAAGTTTGTTAGCAAATTATCATTTCAGTGATTGATTTAATTAATATTTTCTAATTAATGTTTCTACTCAGTCTAAAATGAGGCAGATAGTAGGCCTATTTGCTATAATTAAAACATGCAGTACGTTACTGAATGAGTTTGTCAGTGTTCATCCATTACCAGTTCGAGATCCGTCTCAGTGTTGTCTCCTCGGCCTTTACCATGCCTCATCACACATTTCAAATGTGTTTTTCATACACTTACATGTATTAAAGCTAGCATTGTGTGTATATCAGAGGTGCGTGGATATTCAAAACTATTCCCTTGGTGACCACAAACCATCTAATGTGTGTGCTTCCTTTCCATATCTCACAGTAATTTGATGCACAGGCTCACAAAACACTCTCCACTTACAAGGAAAAGAGATTGGCAAGGAGAGATAAATAATTGAAAAGGAGAATGAATGTATTCTATAGCTAAATCCCCTGGTGAAATGTATCTGATGATATTTTCTGCCTTGACAGACACACACACACATACACACACACACACAGTCAGACTCACTCACTCAGATACACCCGTGCGCGCGCACACACACACACACAATATATGCAATATCTGAAATAGCACATTAATTTGTCCCGTGATGGTGCTGTCTTTCCCATGATCTCACCTACCACCTATGGAGTATATGAAACATAGTGTTGGGGTGTCGTTGAGAACTCCACTGGATTTGGATAAGGGGGAGAGCAACCTTTGCTACCCTACCCCCTAACCTCCTGGCACCCACCCCCCACATACACATACATACGACACAACGCTAGCCAGCTCTGGGTCGCTAATGTCACTGAATGCGGGCGTAGAGGACTACTAGTGGCCTCGGTTCGCCTGGCACCTGATCACTGCTTGAGGTTAATTTGTTTGGACATGGCTTGTAATTTAATTCCACCGCAGAATTAACTTGCAATACCTGCAGCCATTAGCAGGGGGGATGGAGACTGGCTGAATCCCTGTCTGTACCCTACTCCCAGGTGAATGGTATGCCTTCAGCATCAGCAACGCCCCCCCCTCCCTTAGACTTTGTGTCTCCCTACAAGGATGCAATCTCAATCACGTTTGTGAAGCGCCCTGGTGGGTTTTGCTCAGATTGCATTCTGAAGTCCTTTCTTCTATGTGTGTGTGTGTTTTCATACATGTGGCATGGGTGTTAGTGCAGCAGGCATTATTTCTCTGAATCTGTTAATAGAATGCTAAATCAAAGGCGGTCAGATTGTGCTCTGACTAATAAGTGGATCATTACTTTATCTACAGAAGAGTAGCAAAGATTGGACCAGGAAGGACTGGGGTTGGTGTGTGTGTGTGTGTGTGTGCTGTGTGAAGGTCTGCCACAATGTTTTTTTGAAGGGCTTGTGACTATCAACCATCAAAAGCAAGATATTGTTTATGCATTGTACAGGGCATCTCCACAGCGTGCATGTAGCACAATGCAATTACAGTGGAGGGAAATTATTTCTCTTGAGTCCTTGGGTTAGCTAGAGATGAGAAATAAATGCTGATTTTTTTTAATATATAAGTTAATATAAGTTGACTATGTAATCTTTTTTCATCCTCAACAAGTGCATATGTGCAATCTGAAATACTGATTAAAGGATCTAACATGCCTGTTTTTCTTTTGGTCTTTTGGTGCTTAATTAAAGCCGGAAAACCAATATGTGTTGCATCAGTGATGATGCAATACATATAGCATATATATATGCGTGTGTGTGTCTATATGGTCTTAATTTGAAAAGATGGCTTAATAGCATAGACCTGAGGAGAGAACGAATGGTGAATTATGTGTTTCAGAAAGGTATGTCAGCAGGAGACAGGTGTGCTTGGGATTTAGGGCTGGGCATTGAGGCTTCTCCCCGTGGTTGCTAATGGGATGGCCCGTGAAATTTCTGAGCTCACGGTGCTGAGCCCAACCACAGCCTGGGCAAAGTCAAGACCCTTGGACTTAGCCTTGGCTTATGATCCACAGCAGCACCCTGCGGCGCCAGCTCACCGAGCGCAGAGGCTAGACAGACAAGAGAACAAAAGCGACCAAATGTGTTGCAAAGCGCACAGAGAGGGCAAGAGACACGTAGACAGGTGAATCAAGAAATAGACACAATGGGATAGCTTTCCCTGAAAAAAAAAAATATTATTTTCTCTTCAGGGTGTGGCTGCATGATAAGATTTTTAAAAGAAATAGGTGAAGGGATATAAGCAATTCCCTGGAATGTGAGATTTGCACCAGCGTCTCTTTGTTCGAGACCTTCTACCCAGGTCTCAGCTCATTCCATTATCTCAACATGTTTCCAACCCCTCTGTGTCCCCAAAGCCTCACCTCCACTGGACTGTGTCCTTTCTTTCAGATGCAGTCTATGAGGGACAATGAGTCTGAATCCAGAAACCACTAGATTGATTGTTGTGCCACATTTTTAACTGCTGAATGAACAGACACAGTATTAATTCAAAATAGTGTATTGATTCAAAATAGCTTGAATTGATATCTGTGTAAACAAAAAAATATATGAATTTAAGCAGTCTATCGCTGAAATCATTTGAACTCATTTGTAGCAATTTATTTATTTAAAAAACTCTTTTGGGTGCTTATTTAAGTCATTAACAATCCAGCACTGTCTTTCTACAAGTACTAAAATATGAACAAGACGAGTTTATTTCATAGTGTGTTGAGACTTCCAGAGATGCAGGGGTGGATCTCGGATGGGAGAAGGTGTCCATGTTAACAATATTAATAAGCTGTCCGTGTCCATCTGGAGAATCCCGCCGACGATGTCCCCAAATCTGCTTTGAAGCTGGAGACGAGACGGTGCACAGGTTTGCCGGGTGGAAAACTTCTCAGGCTCCTCGCCCGGATGCATCTGTTCTCAGCCTGCTGTTTGATCTCGGCGTTCAAGGACGGAGGGAGAGAGGGGGAGAGCGGGAGAGAAGGATGGAGGAAGTTGAGGCAGTGCCTGTTTGAGAGCACGCCAAGGTGTGTTGTCTGTTTGTTCAGTCTTCAGAAGTAAAGTTTTTCGTACTTTTTTCGCAACTCTCTTTGTCTTTTTTTGTTGTACACACACTCCCCCCCCCCCCCACACACACATACACCAACCAACTGCTAGTCTAGTGTAGTGTCCTTCCTCTTTTGCATTTGTCTCTGCCACTTATGAGCCCCTAACCTCTTTGTTCTTGTCACTAATGTCCCAGCGTGCCCAGCACCTCTGTGTATGCACGCTATTTTCCAGTGTCATTGAAAAGTATCCACCGCAATAGATGATGATTGGCAGGCAAAGAGTCAGCCCCCTGAATGCCCCAGCGAATATAAAGCATGAATCCTGCAGCTGACTCTCGGATTTTTCTTTTATATGTGGCGCACACTCTGTGAATATCAATGAGCTTTTGAACCGTCGCATGAAGAGGGGAGAGAGGACGGGTACATTCCTCAGAAGCTGGGCATGGGGCAGAGCCTGCCAGGGAGCAGCAGTGATGGTGAGGGTGGACCATAGGCAAACCGACCCTTCCCTCACCCTTTGTTATCATTTGAGGAAAACTGTGGGAATCTCTGAGGGGGGGGGGATGGGTGCGGGTGGTTAGCTTTATACACGGGCTGATCATTTTTCAAGTAAGCTAAAGTGCATTGATGTTTCAGAGCTGGATCTGTAATGTGGTAATGTGTCTGGCAGCACATCAATATCACACACCAGATTCCAGTGCAATTTCATGAATTACTCCCAGATCTGAGCAAAAAGCTCATGAGCTGCAATCTCTTCTTAATTTGGTCCGTTGCTTTGCAGTCTATTGATTCCCTTCATTTCATAAAACACCTTCACCTGGCTGAGATAAAACACAACACCCAATGTTGACTTTCATCCATCATGCATCCATGACAGCACCAAGACAGGGACCTTGAGAATAATTGTGCCATAATGTGGTTAGGGTATAATGAAAATGAATTATTTAGACCCATGCATTCTTTCATGAGGTGCAGTTTGTGGAACTTCTACAATCTATCAACTATCAACTTGGAAATTCTTGCAGATGTCACTGTGTTTTTTGTATTGGTAGCCCAGCCTTATTTTGGACATTGCATTTATGTCTGTGTATGTTTGTGTGTGTGTGTGTGTGTTTGTGTGTGTGTTTGAGACAGTGGAGTGGGAATTAGAGGTGACTGGCGTGTCTGGTTCCCCTTGGACTTGACCCCACTCCCACGCTGGTCAGCTTATGTTGAAGCAGAGAGGGGCGGGCAGGTTGCTGAGTTGTCTCTATCTGCTGAATGCATGCATGCTTTGGATAGCCAGCAAGTGGACGCTGTGGAGGCTGACAGTGCTAAGCCAGCAGATGCCTCCATAGAATGAGAGTACAATAAATATTTGTTTTGTGCAAACAGATGAATGAGGCATGGCCAGCTGTGGATTGGTGCCTGGAGAGTCACCTTGCTAGTTTGACAGTCTGATCCCATCAAATGATGGAATACATACAATATTATATATATGAGAGGGAGAGACACACAGAGAGAGAGAGACAGAATTCAATTCTCAATGTTTTTTTTATAATCCTATAGTGGCCTCATAGTTTTATTAATAATAATAATCTATAGGCCTACCTAAGAAATAAATCAACAATAGCTTTAACTCTGTACTCTGTAAAATAGGCCATTAATGACTACTACAACAACTGACTAGAAATATCCGATTAGGCATGGTAGGCAACTGTGAATGTACATAAGATACTGTTTGTGAGCGTGTTTTCAAAGTATAATATTAGAGACGTCCGGTAAATTTACCACTGTGCATCTCAGCTCTGTTTTTTTAAGGCGACTAGCCATGACTAATCTTAGCAAGTGCTGATCACGCAGCACGCGCGCCGTTCATTGTCATTAAGATCCCGCGGAAATGCACCTGGATATTCCAAAAGAAAAAAAAGAATCTTTTGCCCGGGGGGATATTTTAAGAAACTGCCTTTTTGGACGTTTAGTCTGTACGGCCATTTAGACTGGGAAATGGAGTTCAAACTTGCGGGAAGTGGGACTTTCGGAGTCACTGCACGTACTGCACAGTGTTAGCGTGGAGGTGTGTTGCAGCGCGGCCGCAGGGAGAGCGGCGCCACAGCAGATTTGGACTAGCTCCTTCTCCATCTCCGCATAACGCTGAGAAATTTTCCACAAAATTTTGGATTCCCCTTCATTGGGGAACTGGGTAACTTGTTCGGATAACGAATCAGGTGGACGTCGTTTCATTTCTAATATTTGGCCGTTATCCATTACATGTGCTTCTGCGCTTGTGACTTTTCAGTTGCAGTAACAGTTCTGCAATTTCTTTGTACATACTGCGCGCAATTCACGCAGACAATATTTCTACCAGCTCTTCTGAAAAGTTTGGAACAGTAGAATGGAAGGGTTCCTATTGTGACCAGAGTCGAAGGAGAGGAAATATCACCAAAATCCCCGTTTGAGTTGTGAAAGTGGGTAAGTGACAGTTTATTACTAAGCTAGTTTTACTCAAACATATGGAACACTAGGATGATGGTACACATCGTGTGGCTGTGATAAACATGAAAGTTCTCCACTCAGGAGTAGACGATAGAGTTTTGTAAAATCTATTTTGGCAAAGTCACGTATTAAGGCAACTGTAGGCTATAGTAATGCGTTTTACATCGTTGTTGGTGCGCGTTGTACACCACGCAATCCAGCTAGGATCGCTGAATAGGACGGAAAATATAATCTGCTTCATTTGCCAATGAAGAGCAGCTTCATAACAACGACCGATGTAAGCCTAAGAGTACTGGGAATTGTTGCCTGTTCCGGTTCGTGTAGTTTGGGTAGTTGTACTGCATTTATGTCCTGAAAACCGCATCAAGAAAAGTTCGTGTATTACTGTTTGATCAGCCATTTACCTAGGTTTATCACGTATTGCTATGCACAACCGGTTCAAAGCGTTGTGTTCGATGAACACATTTGCCTCTAGTAAATGAAGTAAATGCTATTCATCAACATTAGTACTCCGGATATCACACTGTATTATTGTAATTAATTAAGACAATGTCTTATGTTTGTTTAGTAACACAAATAAGTGAAACCCCTTGTTCTGTGTGAAACTCACATTCAAAATAGCAAATATATAATCATTGTTTTGCTTGAACTAAATGCTTAATTCGTTGGCTCCACAGTAGCCTAAAGAACAATCCTCACAGCTGTATACAGTAGCCCGTCTCTCAGCGTTCTTCGATGCGGGAGCCTTTGGCACTATGTGGTATGCTGGAGACGGCAGCTGTTCATGCACAGTGGTGCTGAAAGTTCAGCAGCGCGCCTTCACACGGACACATTTGTATAAAAAACAGTAAAATCGCATATATAGAGACAATTCTGTTCATCACAGAGAACACAGCAAATATCTTTCAATAATTCGACTTCAAAACGTTAAGGTATGTTGGGTACAGAGATAAATCCTTGGCACACGAGGATGGAGGTAAACACAACCGACTTTAGGTTTCCTATGCGCCTAATGTACTAATGTATTTTCTTAGTCGAAATGTGTTCAGGCACAATTATTTCCAAGGCAGAAGTGGGTTTTAGAACGGCCAAACAGGACTGCATGAAGCTTTCTGCAAAAGTAGAGGTTTGCCCACTAATATGTACTGCTAGTATATTACTTTTTAATTGTTAAATGAATCAAAAAGAAACATGCTGCATTATTTGTAATTTGGGTCTCCACATTCACATCATTTTGTTGGCGCTTTTTTAAGGTTCAGAACAAGCTACCAGTCCGTCTGGGGTGGGACCAGAACAAATCCAGCAGCATGTATTCCTCTTGGTCTTTCTATTAAAATTGGTGCAGCATGGGATTGCTGGGGCAAGCGAACTGGTCTACTGTAAAATCCTCAATTTTGACCCCCCCACACCACCAACCAACGCCCAATCCACCAGCCCTAAACCCTTTTACCTCTGGTCCTCCTGTAATCATCTCTACAGGTGGACTACAGGGAGGAATGCCTCCTGCTCCACTGCCTTCTCTCTCCAATGATGACACATTGGGGAGGGGTAAAGGCTTCACTGAAAGCCTGTGGACCTGAACTGACTTATCTCTTCTTTCTTCTCCACTTCTATTTCTTTTTTTTACCTCTCCTCAGCATCTCAACTCTTTCATTTCTGCACATCTGAATCTCTTCTTTGGGAAAGTGGAGGCACAGGATCTATAATGTAATCACACCTCACGCTGCAACTAGCTTTTTTTGTCACTATTCAATGAAGAGACTTATGTAGCATCACATCAAATGAAACAATTTATGCTGATACTGATGTTGTCTGGTCTTCCTTAAGTTAATGAGTCTGGTAGAACCGATTGAATGGCTAGAGGAGGTTCTATCTACAGTAATGCACAACAGGCCTATCCATAGTCAGTTATGAATGAGACATTGTAATAACATGTTTTAAATGGACATGCCAAAAAATTGATGTTTTTCTAAGACATATAATCAAAGGACTACCCTCCAGAGCTGTAAATCCAAATTCTGGGGATTGATTTATGGAGTAAATGCAGCACAGAGACATTAACAGTACAGTAGCTGTAGTGATGGCATATTCATGGCAATAAATAGACCAACGTGTAACCTAATCTCACACCTAATTTCTCATATTTCACATGGGTGTGAGTAGTTAAAACACAAGCCTCCTGCCTGGGGGGAGAGCTGCTGGGAACTGTGATTATTATTACCAGGTCTTATTTTAGCCCAGTAATGTCATTACAACATTGATCTCCCTTACTTTAAACCATTCAAACCAGCCCATCCCTGCTTGACTCTAAACTTCTATCGTGTGATAGAAAGAAACAACTGTTGTGCCACATTTTCAGCAAATCATTAGTCGGTCAGGGGGCTGCACTCATTGAACTCTTTGGGAATGGTGTTTACCCCAGAAGCTTTAGTGCTCTCAGCTGCTCCCACTGCCCTTGCCTGCCCATACCTATTCAGGCCTGAAACCTCCTGCTGGGTCTCAGAGATTGGCAGGAAACACAGCAGGACGATGCGGCACGTAGCGAACATGTCACGGGAAGCACACACAGGCTTGAGGGGCTCTTGGGCAAACACAAATCCTCCATTATTCTCTTAACTAGCCATGTGTGTTTGCGCCTGCAGTGCCTGTGTGTCTGTGTATGTCTCTGTGCGTGTGTGTGTGTGTGTGTTTGTGTGTATATGGCCTGCTGTGAAGCCCCTGGCTGCATCTGTCCTTACCAAAAGAAATCTCAATAATCCTGGAGAGGTGCACCAGTTCTTGCTTTCCATAGCAAATTTGAAGCTTATCAGCAGAATTGAAATTCACATTTGTGTGGGGGGTGGACCAGTACAGGCCTTTGGATTTCATCCCTCAGGATTGGAGCCATTTTGAGGGAAATTGGGGACATGGTTATGAATAAATCACAGAGGAAAAGAAAACAATAAATGGCAAGGCCTTTGTCAGAAGTCACCAGCTCTGTGTTGTGCCATTGTCTCAGTTGTTCTGCTGTTGCCACATTCTTTTGTTCACCTGTGACCAGTTGTGTTTGGCTGGAAGGAGTTCATCTTCGGCAGAGCGCTTCAGCTATTGTTTGACATTTGAAATGGTGGCCCTAGTATTTGTTTTAATGCTGCATGATTTTTTTTGCTGTCATATCTTCTAACCTCACACAACAAGGCGCAATGAGGCCCCCCCTAAGAATTTTTCCAGTCTGTTGTTTTGAGACAATGGATGGACCATTGTCTTATCACCAACCCAGCAGCTGCTGGAGTGGCCTGAGGCTATGTTTGGAATTGATTTCATTGCCTTCCTCTCCTTCTCTTTCCCTCCTCCAGTCTGTTTCTCTTCTATGAGTATTTTTCCTTCTCTGGGATCACTGGGTCATTATGTAATGGCAATATGATTGTGTGTCCACACACGCCGGTCTGATTGAAACATCTTGCTCGACTGGCCGCAAGGTGCCCCGGGGGCGAGCGGGGCGACATGGCGGAGAGATTCTACTGCCCACGTAAAAGCCCCTCAGGGGTTGCTCTGGGGGCATGTGGACTAGGAGCACTGGAAAGGGCAGATGTTGCTTCATCAGTCTGTGTGACACTGACATCATCACCCGTCTCCCTGCTCCATCTCCTACCATGTCGGGTGACCCATCATCCCCCCCCCCTTCACCCCCACCCCCATACTGTTGGCATGTCAATTAGTCAGACCCTCCCGCCGTCTGGGGGGCATTCTGCTGCTGCGTCTGTGGCTGGTGGAGAGGCTGCTCGACGGATTCACACAGCTCCTGCATGTCGTCACCGCAAAATGTTCAGAAGCTGTGTGGTATTTGTAACATCTGGCCCCCTGTGACAGCATCTTTGATTAGCAGTCATAGGCATCTCAGACACTCCAGAGGTCTACACGCGCACGTGCAATCGATACATGTCAACCTGCAATGAACAAGGACACTGAAGGTGCGGTAAGGAGGAGTCGCTTGATATCAGCTCTCAGGTCAAGCTGTTTCATAGTTCTGGAAAGTTCTAATACACCACGGACCACAATGGAGACATGGATCACTGTCACAGGCTCTCTCTTCAGCCTCATTGATACACACCTCATACTCTGTCCGTAGCTCTGCATTGGATCAGAACGAAGTGCCACCTTTGCCCTCTTTGCGTGGATGGGCCATGTCTGATGATATGGTAATCTTTGGGCACTCACTTTAAAATATGAGACGTTGACTCTCCTGTAAAAAGACCGGGCGCGAATGGCTAAGTGGGTCAGAGGTGAATGGAGTGTCGGAGAAGGCCAGAGATGGAAGGATGGATGGGATTGAGGAGGCAGTACTAGGGACAAATGAAGACAGCATGTCACAGTCGCTCTGAGGAGGAGGATTGTTCACCTCACAGTGGCCCGCAGGGTGAAGATTAATGGCCCACATTCACAGGGCCTGGGAGGACGAGGCACGTCTGCAAATAGACACGCAGCATTTCCCCAGCCTCTTTGCCATTGCCTCTATATTTCATCTCTCATCTTGGGCTATTTTGTCTTATTTGCGTTTTATTTGTTGGTCGTCGGTCTAGTTCCATTTTGGGTTAATATCCCTATCGGTCAGATTTTTTCCCCAATTGTGTTGATGTGTTTTATAACAAAGCTCTGAGGGGTGTCTCATGAGCATACAGTTGATACAGCATACAGGGACTGTTAGCAATGTGTGTTGATTTTTGGTCTACTTCCCCATTAGGCAGAATATGATATATTCTTGTGTGGGTAACCATACCTGCCTGCTGTCATTATATTTTAGATTATTTATCTAGATTGGTGTCTTTGACCCCCCTTCATCTGACCATTAAGGGAGATAAAGGATTTAGGGAGTGACACAAGGAGGGAAAAAAAAGATTGCAAAAAGTTGTGCTGGTCTAAAACACATCAGCCATTTGAAGAAAGTATCTTTGCACCTCTCCTTTATGTTCCCACAGCCGATAGGTGCTGCATAATTTAACGGGGGAGGGTGTTTAATGTCATAAAACAGCTTGGGGCCCTGTGGGGGGGGCGCACGATAATTGGTGTGTTTTTCATCCGCCGCGCTTCTTTAAATGTCTTTTAAGTTCAGGAGGCCCTTTCTTGCGGTTAAGCGCCGACGTGAGGAGTAGACACAGCCTCTCATATCTCTCCCTAGAGATGAGCCGCCCTACCTGGGTTAGATTGAGAGAGAGAAAGAGAGAGAGAGAGAGAGAGAGAGAGAGAGAAAGAGAGAGAGAGTGAGGGATATAGATACTGAGGGATATAGAGAGTGATAGAAGGAGAGAGAGAGAGAGAGAGAGAAAGAGAGAGAGAGACTGAGGGATATAGAGAGTGAGGGATATAGAGAGTGATAGAAGGAGAGAGAGATGGAGAGAGAGAAAGAGGGAGATGGAGAGTAAGGGATAGAAAGTGAGGGATACAGAGATGGAGCAAGGGAAAGAGAAGGAAAGGGAGAGAAAGGGATATATAGAAAGAAATAAAGAGAGAATGTTCCTCTCCCCCTTTTCCCTAACACACTGACTCATACTTAAACCATACTGCCAGCCAGGCAGCCATTTCCCCCGTGTTGGCAGGTGCTGTGAATGGATAATGCAGACGCTCACAGATGGACTGTGGATAAGGTGTGACCCCTTCTATCTGTTTTCTCCCTCTTCTCCCTCGACCTGTATCACTGTCATACGTACAGTGCTGCAGCCGCGGGTGCCATGACCGAATCTCCCGACGCCAGATATCAGCTGGCCCCGTTGAAATAGATAAGTCGTCCATCAAGTTGAGTCGGGAGTGAGCAGACAATCGTGCCAAGGTCACCTGGTGGCCCGGGTCGTGTTGGCAGCCTTTCTGGCTGCAGGGGGAATTGTATTTACATGTGCACTCGATATGGCCTGGGGAGAGAGAGAGAGAGAGTGCGCGCCATCGACACGGCAGCTGCAAGCAGTCACAAGATTGTTTACAGCGGGC
>JAGFZM010002304.1:607247-623987 GCA_017657215.1 Limnothrissa miodon
TGTGTGTGTGTGTGTGTGTGTGTGTGTGTGTGTGTGTGTGTGCCCTTACGGCTGACACCTGCCTGCACCCTCTCCCCTCAGACACAAGCACAGGTCACAACCTCTCTAGTCCAAATTAGACATGGGGAGAAAGGGAAGGCGCTCTGGCTGTAGTGTAGTCCGCTATTACCATACATCTCTCTCTCTCTGTCTCTCTGTCTCTCTCTCTCTCTCTCTCTCTCTCTCTGTCTCTCTCTCTCTCTCTCTGTCTTTTTTCTTTTTCAGAGAAAGAGAATTGTCCCTGAAATTCAAGTCTGGAATTTCCATTCTGTAATCATCACTGTGCTCTGGCCTGTGTTGCTGTGCCTGCAGCTGGCGCGTAGATATTCTCTCCAATGATGCGTCTTTCACATAAGCCAAAATGCCTTTGTTTCTTAGGTCAGAGATAAAAGGAGGGATAAATGGATTAAACAGACATATCAAACAAAGTGTCAGCAGAGTTGCAAAACCTTTAACCTTTGTATTTTTTTATATTCTTCTCTCCTCTCTTCTTCTCTTCTCTCCTCTAATGGTATTGGCCATTGTTTTTGCCACCGGCACCGGAACAGCGGTTACACATTTAAATGTAGCAATTTTCACAGCCCTCCAGGAGGTACATGAACAATTCTGCTTAAGAGGGGCACCCTACTGCTCCAGCACTGAATGCTTTGTGATTGCAGAGTTATAGTCTTAGCCCTCTCTTCCTCTCTCATTCCAATTAATCACACATAGCTTTAAACCAGTGAGTAGTTGGACAAAACCTCAGCCATATGTGTGCATCTGTTAAGGTGTATGTGTGTGTGTGTGTGTGTGTGTGTGTGTGTGTGTGTTTGGAGTGTCTGCGAGTAAACATTTCTGTATGCTGTGCTTGAACTTGCCTGGTCTGCCTAATTATCTGTTAGAAGTACAACTCTGCCAGCCTTCCGTTTCCTCCCGTTTGCCTGAGAGGAGAAGAGGCTCCTTCAGTTTCTGGGGCTTTTGTCTCAGCAGGGCGCAGACAGAGCTCTCTGATTTACCCAGAATCTTGACAAGAAATTAGAAGGCCGCTGCATTTTCCTATAGAAAGGCACTGAATTAATTACGGCCCTGGCATGATATGCCACCACTGTAATAAGCTCCGCTATGCTAATGCGACGCCTGAGTGGAAAGTTAATGCTGTCAAGAGCCAAAGTCCTTTCTACTCTCTCTCTCTGTCTCTCTCTCTCTCTCTCTCTCTCTCTCTGTGGCATGAATATTCAGCTGTGTATGTGTGTGTGTCTGTGTGTGTGTGTGCCTGCTCTGGTCCTGATAAACACAGTGTTTCTGTGAATCTGTGAATACCGCTGGTCTGTAATGCATCAAAAATAAGTATGCAGAGGGAAGATGTCTGACACATCTATCCATTAGGGCCTCTGGTCGGAGGCTGGTCTGCTTGTTATGTACAAACGAGTGAGGGTGTCTGTGTATGTTGTTCATATACTCACTTAATCACTCTCTCTTTCCCTGACTCTCATACTAACATACACACACACACACACACACACACACACACACTTGCCGCACATATACATTCACACAGAGATATATACAATAAAACACTATACGCACAAACCTTGACAATTTAGAGAAATACCAAAATGCTTGTTCATTTTCCATGTATGCTTTGTGTTTCCAAGTACATAAGCGAGTGAAGGAACTGACTTAGCTTCACCACTGTGTGAACACCATTCCTTCCTTTCTCATTAAGCAAAGCCCATGAGCAGTGTAATCTCCAGGATTTGGTTTCATTATAATGCATTAAACCTCATTAAAACCAATGCGAGATAACGGCTAATTAGTTGAACACTGCATTTTTGTAATCTTGTTGGTGCGAATACATTTCACAGCGACGTAAATCAGACAGTCTGGTTGATTGCACCACCACCACCAGCACAGAGAGTGTGGCAGCTCTAATTGGCAGGGCTGGTTTAAGTCGCTACACGCTCCCCGCTGAATTAGCCGAATCATCTGTTGGAATCCTTGCGGGGTGATGATCAAGCCGTCGGAACGGTGATCATGTCTGTCAACCTCTGCTCTGTCATCTCAACGGTTATGTGATGACAGAATCCTCCTGTGAATTTATAGGCCACTGTGTGATTATTGAAGGATGCGGTTTAACAGGAATGCAGATTCACTTTACTATTCCTGTTTTGACAAATAGTTACCAATGGTTTCTGTCTTAAATGTTGTGATCTGGCCTGACACATGTTATGTTTTATTTACAAATCTATTTTTCCACTTTACTTAATGTCAGACACAAAATATCATTTTAGAAAAATATCTAGACCAGGTAATTATTGCCTTAGCAGTGTAGCCCTCTCTCTTCTTGGCTTAACAACAGAATTTGTTCGAGGTTAAATAAATGGTTAATAATGCTTAGGCAGATTTCTTATTTAGCACAAAAAAGCACCATGTGCTGGTACAAAGTCACCCAGAAAAAGCTTATAGGGCAGTCAATATGTCTGCCAAGAAGCCATGGTGCCCTCAGAGATGTTTAGACCACAGTCAATAGTTCTGCTCCCCAGGCCAGCATCCGTGTTTGTGTGTGTGTGTGTGTGTGTGTGTGTGTGTGTGTGTGTTTACTGTGGAGTTTATTGTGAGTATCATGTTCAGCCTGGGTGCAAAATAAACAGCAAGACGCTACGCTGTTCAGTATGCACCGAAAAAGCAAGATGGCTAATATAATTTGTTGGGCAAATTATGAATAATGAATAAATTTGGGAAAGGGTAGGTTTGAAAATCAGATAAAAGAGGACCAAGGAGACGGAGGTTGAAGTGAGAAGTTCAGGGAGAAAAAAAACAGGTGGAAGGATGTGATAGGTGAAAGCATTACTGGTGCTGAGCTAAATCTGTCAGTCATTAAACACATTCGAGGCCAAATGGGACACCTTTTCTCTCCCCTGCATGTGAAAAACTCAGTCAAAACCTCTCATTCATATTGACATTGTTCATGAGAGCTTCTAAAAGAAGTAGTGCGGAGTAGTAGTTGAGTCAACTTTACGTTAGCCGAGGTAGATATACGCTTTTGGGCATTCAGTGTGACACTGGTGCAGTGTCCACATATCAAAGGCATGCCAGTCGGTGGCTGGCCCGTGACACGTAACCGAAGAGCTGTGCAGAAGTTAGCAGACTCATCGCTGACAGAGGTGGCTGCAGCATTGCCCACTTCCAAATGGAACTGAAACACGCTGTTAAGCCGAATATTTCCTGTGTCAGCTTCTAATGCCCTCCGGGCTTCTGAAATCTTATTCTGCTCCTTTCCTCCAGGGCACGTCTCCCTCTCTCTCTCTCTCTCTCTCTCTCTCTCTCTCTCTCTCTCTCTTTCCCCCTCAGAGCCAGACAGATCCCAACAGCCTTGCCTAAAATACTGCCCAAAGTTATTATTTCCCCGGGAATTAATTTGCAAGAGTGGGCTGTGCAGTGTGTGCAATGCTGTGTCATGATGAATACCCGACCCCAACACTGAGCTCGGTAGAAACTCCCATTTTATCCCCCCATCCAGGGCCCGGCAGTGAGTGCACACCCGTTAGGCCGTTGTCTGTGGTGACTAATGACAATGCAGTGCAATCCCCCCTCGGTGTGGGTGTGCTGGAGAGATTGGGTGGAGAGGTGCAAGGGTGGTGGTGGTGGTGGTGTACGGAGGAGGCTGGGTAAGATGTGTGTGATGGGCGGATTGCGATGAAGCTCCTCATCCTGTGTGTGTATGTGTGTGTGGTGTGTGTGTGTGTGTGTGTGTGTGTGTGTGTGTGTGTTGGGGGGGTTGATGGAGAGGAATGAGAGATGGGGGTGAAATAGAGAGTGTGCATGCTGTTTACCCGGAAAACTTCATCCGTCATTCAAGGTCCTCGAAGGACTCTGCAGTGTGAGAGATACATCTAGCTCATGTGGGCACGCACACAGACACACACACACACACAAACACACACACATGCAAATACACATACATACAGATCTGTACTCCAGACATTTTCTCAATATCTCTCACTCACAGACACACCGATCTCTTGCTCTTACACCTAGAGTTTGACACACACACAAACACACACACACACACACACACACACACACATACACAAAGATGTGTTCTCCATCTAAAGTGCCATCCTAGCAGTCATTTGTGCTGACTGTAATGATGTGACTAATTAGAGATGATTGCCTGTGAGTAGGTCACTTAAAGGAGAAAGGAGAGCCAGGGAGAGAGAAAGAAAGAGAGAAAGAGATAGAGAGAGAGAGACTAGAGACAGATGAAGATGAGCATTGGAAGAAGAATAGTGTGGCAGCACGAGGTTGTTATACGACGAACACACACCCTTTGTCCAAGCCAAGCCTTAGACAGCAAAGGATCTCTCCAGTAAACCTGTGACCTTGACAGCAGAATGGGGAGGAGATGTGCCGAGGACTCTGGCATGGCAGATCCAGATGATGGCAGACTCAGCCGGCAGGCGTTATGGATTCGCGACCGCAGAAACAGCACCAGGGGTGACATGCTGCTACCCCAAGCCCAGCGGGACGGCCTCCCGCTCATGACAAATCCTCAACACTTAGCCCCGGCTAACAATTGATGGCGCCCAGTCAAAAGGCTGACTAATGAGCACTGCGGGTTTATGGGGTGTTGGCTCATCCATTTGAACTCTTACATACGGGCATATTGGTTCATGTCAGATGGTGCGGTTAAGTATGATGTATTTAAAAGGATTAGCGGGGGTTATTAATGGCTGGAGTTTTTTTGTATCAAATGCAGAGGAGAGCTCATTTCAAAGATGGCCGCTTGGGACCGGTGCCATTCTCCCCTGGCGCTAGCAGCGGAGGCGGCAACAGGCGGGCAGCCAAGTAGCGGAGGGCAGGCGTCAGGCGCCTCTTTTGTTACGGCACACAATGGCGAGTGGCATTTTGACACGTGTCCTCCAACGCCGGCCGTAACTAATTAACATTGCGTAATCTCCGCGCTTACAAGGCAACTTTCATAATTAGAGGTGCGATTGGCATGGACGATAATGGCGATGATCTTGGCGTGAGATAATGATCTGCAGCGGCGACGGCAGGCGCAGAGGCGGATCCATTGTTTTGTGCGTTGGACTTCTGACATATGGAGGACACAGGGAGAAAGGACACAAAGGCAAGCCAGAACACTCCTCCCCCACACCCCCTCCCACCCTGACCCCCCTTCACACACACGCACACACACTCTCACACACACACACACACACACCAAAAACCATGCACTTTTTGTTCTCGCAGGGCCCTGCACTCGATCCAATCAAAGCAGACAAATTGCACTGCTCCTGCTCCAAATGATGGCGGCATTCAGAGAGTGGTGTGGACATTGGAGAATGGAGTGGAGATGTGAATCCCCCCTGCCCACACACACACACACACACACATACACACACACACACACACACACACACACACACACACACACACACACACACACACACACTATTTCACTCTCTAGGCCCTGCCACCTGTGTCCTAAAAAGAGGAAGCCTGATTGCTCTCTTGGTGCTCTTGGCTACCAGCGACTAGCTCTGAGCCTGCTATTTCTCATGAGGCTGACCTCCATTAGATCCTGTGGATACCCCTTTGTAGCTCGACTGGCCGGCTTTGTGTTTAAAAAAAGGCTGTTAAACAGAGCTGATGGTTTGCAGAACAAGCGTCAGTGTTCCAACAGGGAGCAACGTGTCCTTGTTAGGGAGTCTGAATCTGCTAGAGCAAGTTTCAGACTCCTACTGGAGTTTGTTCATTGTGTGCTATTCCTCTATCTGTCTGTCTGTCTGTCTGTCTCATTGTGTGTCATTCTCCCTGCCCCTTTTTTTGCTTATTCACTTGCCCACTCATTCTTTCTCAATCTGTCTCTCTTTCTCTTTAGCGAGGCAAGCCTTTTAGTGAAATGAATTTTCAAGACATGCGTCATCTTGATTGGCCAGGCACTTAGGTCAGCACTGTGTGTGTGTGTGTGTTTGTGTGTATGTTTGTGTATTTTATTCCCTCTCCTAGCAGCTGGGATGGGTTCACTCACTACCCCCCCACACCCAATCCATCATTGATAACTGTAGGGGCCAAGCACTTCCCCTTGCCCCCAACAGGAAATAATCAGCTTTTAATTTTTCGGCGATGGCGTCGGAACGATGATTTATAATAGAGTCAGATCTCTTGGGGTGACCGCGCCCATCTCCCCCGTCACGCAGCAGTGGGCTACACTCCCCCATCACCCCAAACCCCCCTCCCATCACACTTTTAATTTGTTTTAATTTTGATTAATCTCCACGTCTCAGCTTTCGTTAACGAGAGGGGCCCGAGCTCGACGCTCGTTACACCTGAGACTTTAAAATGCCAGTTTAACGCCAGCGCCAACCAGCATCCTCCGTCCCGTGGGTTTGTTGTCAATTAGTATGGGAGCGAAATATCCGCTAATTACTCCTCTTTAGCATAATGTGTGCTATGCAGTGCAAGAGCAGGAGTGAAAATTAAAAGCCTGATGATTGTGTACAGAGCACATTATTCATATTTAACATATACACACACACACACACACACACATATACACAGACGTACGTCCACACACACACACACACATAGTGGCCTGCTGCTGTTTACTCCAAGCACCGGCCCCGTGAAGCCCTGAGCAGCCCTGCCGTGTGCACAAAGGGGCAAGGGCTTGCATGAGAGGAGGTGGCAGGTGCCAGATCAGTCCCTGTGGGGAGTAATGACTGTGCGTTTAGGCCCCCGCAGGGCAGCCCCTCAGGCACAGGTGAGTGCAGCTGGATGATTAGTGGGCAGACGGCAGATGAGCCGCCGGAACAGGGAAGGACAGTTTCAACCCAACTGTTTCCTCCAATCTCGCTTCTCTCTCTCATATATATATATATATATATATATATATGTGTGTGTGTGTGTGTGTGTGTGTATGTATGTGTATATATATACTGTATATGTAGATAGATAGACAGATAGATAGATAGATATCTATATGTATGTATTTATTTGTCCATCTTATTTCTCTCTCTATCTCTCTCTCTCTCTCTGTCTTTCTCTCTCTCTCTCACACACACCTTCATCTGTCCACTCCATTATTCTTCCTGAGGCAGCTGGTTAATCCTTTTATTGTAATGAAGTAAGGCTGGCAATTTACCCCCCCCCCCCCGAACATGCATGTGTTTCATAGCCACACAGCTTTGTTTTTCATTCATTCTTTCCTTCCTTCCACCCTTCTACCTGGCTCCCTCCCTCCTCTTTTCCCTGTCTCCTTATATCTCTGTCAGTGAGTGGGAACATGCTTTCTAGGCAGCAACACAACACACAGGGGTACGTCCATCACCAGTAGTGGGCTCGCAGCACTGTAGTGGGCTTCCTTCCTCTTTCTTTCTCTTTCTGTCTCCCTCATTCTCTGAAGATCGCTCCCTGTTCTAAAGCCCGTCTCAACTCTCTGTGTCTGTGCTCTCTGTTAGCTGCGTGTGGCGGCGACGGCCTCCGTCAGTCCTTTTTTGCCCCGTGCTCAGCGTTGTTTGTTTAATGGCTGTGGAGCGTGAGGGGCAAATTTACCACGCCACTGAGCTGGAGCTGATGATTCATCAAGCAGAGGAGGCCATAGCGCTGCACTGCCCTTCTCTTCTCATTCCAACTACTACCACTCTCTATCTCTCTCTTTTTCTCTACGTTTTGCTCTCTCTCTCTCTCTCTCTCTCTCTCCTGCTGCTGCCGGCCCCAAGCATCCTGACATGCTGATGTTTCAAATGCTGATAAGGGATTACACTAATACTCCATTCATACACCGTATGTTCCCATGGTTGTTCTTATTATGACCGCTCATTTGAGGGGGGAGAAGAGAAGATTAAAGTGAGGAAGAGGAGAGCAGGAGAGGCAGAGAGAGAAAGAAGGAAAGCGAGGAGATGAGGAAGTCTGACATTCAGAAGTGTTCTATATGTAAAAGAAATGATTTTCATTATCCTCCTGCTGTTGTGCTGTCCCTGAAAGCCTGTCTGTGTTCAGCACTAATTGCGTCTCCATCCACATGCCTGAGAAATAGCCATAGGAAAAATGGACAAAGGAAAAAAGAGATGATTTTTTCCCCTCGTTTCCTCTGCATTTGTATCATAAAAGCATCAGGCAAGCACAACTCTTTTTCTGCCATCCAAAGGTTATTACTGCAGATGATTCTAAACAGGAGCTTTGTGGAATCCTCATTTGGAATCACAAATCATCCCCACCCCCACCTCCAGACTCTCTCCCTCTCTCTTCCTCTCTCGCTCTCTCTATCTCTCTCTCTTTCTCTCTGACTATCTTTCTCCTTTTACCTGTATTCATTCCCTGCTTTTTTCTTTCTCCCACTCCCCTCTCTTTTACACACACTCCTCTCTCTCTTTCCATCTCTCTCTCTCTCTCCCTCTCTCTCTCTCTCTCTCTCTCTCTCCCCCTCTTTGTCTACCTTCCCTTCTCTTCCCTTGTCTCCTGGGTGACTCCAGAGGCGTGGAGGTGGAGGCATAAAGGTGGAGAGGATTAGTTTGGGAATGGAGAAGGCTAGAGATAGGCTTGTTGTTGAAGGTAATATCAAGTTCACTGCTCTCTCCAAAGGGTTTCGGGCAGCTTCTTATCACCTAATTCCCAACTTTAACCCGCTAACCTGCATTTGATGTAAGCCAAGGCGCCCATGATCTTAGTTTAATAAAAAGTGGTCTTGTCAGATCCTGCCTTCTTTGCAGCGTGCCCCGGCACAGAATTTGCAACTGACTTTTTCATTCCTTTTGGCAGGAGAATCAGGTGGAAATGCTAAGTATACCTGCAGTGTGTCGCTATGTTGCCATAGCATCCTGAAATCTGTAAAATGGGAATTTTGTGATATACTGTATGAAAAATAAATGCTCGGAGAGGCCTCAAGCTTTCTCTATCTCAACAACCCATCCAGACCAGTTTAGAGCTATGAGAGGGGGATCGGCAGAAGGAGATGAATGAGACCAGATAAAACGCAAATCTTTCTTGTATGCCAATCAGTGAGACTTGCGTGGCAATATTACTTATGCATAAAGCCTGCTCCCAGAAATGGCCATCAAATGACAAAATGCATTTGGGAAAGGTCACCACATTTGCATTGATCTCACCGTGGCCTCGTGGAGACGTCTCCATTTCTTATTGTGTTCCCTTCACTGGCTGCATTGATTGGCTTTATGTTTGCGCGGGGGAGCGTGTGGCGGCGGCGTTACAAATAAATCTTCCATTATCTCAATTCAGGCCTTTCATTAATCAAAAGCAATAGAATAATAATGGCTGTGGTGGAAACAGGGACCGGGCCTGGCCTCTCCTCCTTCTCCTCCTCCTCCCCACTCGTCTGTCTGGAGGAGGGGAAATGGATGGGTAAGAGATGGGATGGGATGGGTTTGTCTCTCAGCCACTGTCCCTGACACCTCCTCCAGTAGTACCTGCAAAACCTCTGATGCTACCCTAACACACACACACAAATTGCTCACACACATGCGTATTCTCAGAGGTACATACACACACACAAATATAAACACACACACAGGTACACTCTCTCTTTCTCTCTCTCTCACATATACACACACACACACACACTGACAGCGCTGTCACTGACATCTCCTCCTTGCTAATTGGGAATTTATCAGATTGCTGTTGAGAGTGGGGGGATGACTCTCTTATCATCCCAATTATCAGGGACAAAATCCCCCCTCCTCTATCCTCACTCTCTCATGCTCTCTCTCTCTCTCTCTCTCTCTCTCCACCTCTCTCTTTCTCACACATTCTCTCTCACCTTGGATGGGGATGGAGGGCCCCCTCCTCATCATGGAGAAGCGAGTGAGCAGATATGCATTCCCACCCCTCCTCTCCCCTCCACCTCTCCATCAATCCTTACCACCACCACCACCACCACCACCACCACCCCCCAACACTCCCAACTTCTGCTGTCCCCTCAGTCAGCACTGCATCTGTCATCATTGCATACAAATTGCACAATTGTGCCCCGACACAATACATAATTCTATTGGGCCGCGCTGACAATGAGGGAATGAGAGGGAGCGATAACATAGAGAAGTGACACAGGGAGAGGGAGCAGCCCAGGCCTCAAATCAGATAGGCAGAGCCGGAGGTGGTAGTGGTGGGGCTGGGGAGGGAGGCAGTGGAGGGGCTTTTGGTGTGGAGGTCTCTGCCGCCCGGAAATGCGTGAAGCGAAGGAAGTGTTTGCCGTGTGCCGGCCGATAAGACCGGGGGAGAAGAAGCTCTTTAGAGGCCTTTTGCAAGCTACTAGCCTTGCTTGCTTCCCCAGTAAACATGTTTCAATCATGCAGAAAAAAAGGTGTGGATGTGTGTGTGTGTACGCGTGTCTGTGTCTGTGTGTGCATGCTTGTGACAAATTGAAGCCAGAAAATAATGAAATGCTGCAGCAGCCACTCCAAGATGCTGTTATAAAAAAGGCTTTCACACCTCACTTTTTACCGAATCTGTCACATCAATATTTTTTGTTAAAAAAGGGGAAAACCACTGAAATATCAGCACACTCTTTCAAACATTGATCAAGGTGAGAAACACCTTGCTTGAAATCATACAACATTTTATCCTTTCTTTGGCATGTTCCCCTGCCGTATTGATTTTGTAATAATGGCGATATACTGTTTCAGCAGATGTGACATCTTGTTGGACACTGGCCCCCGATTGGGCCAGGACAGGAAAACACATAGCCCAGACTGTTTATAGCACGGGCTGTCAAAAAATCAATAGCATTCTCAAATTTATCTCTTTGCCTCAATTAGTGAATTGTTTGGTCAGATTGTATTCGAAGATCACCACAAAGGCAGGTGCTGTAATGGAGGCCACTGACACGACACAAGCCCATACAGACAGACACACACATTTAAAGACACAATTAGAGGAATGGAGGAATGTGACACACAGGGAGGAAAAGCTGAAGTAGAAGTAGAAGAGAAGAGATAAGTCTTAACTTAAAGTCCTTATAAACACATAGCTATGCCCCCCTCCCAAAAGAACCCATTGCTCATGCCAGGGGTTGGGAACAGGTTGCTCTGCAGATGGCTGATCACTCTGTCTGATCTCCTTACTCACACTCAGATGGTGGCTCAGCTAGCTGTGGGCTGACCCCGCTACCTTTCATCTCCGGTGGTCTGTTGCTACCACTGGGATTTTTCCATTGTCCACCATCCATTGTCTGTTCTTTTTCACTGACCTCCCTTCTGCCTCCGATGTTTCAGAGGGGCTTGTTCTGTCCCTGGGTACTTTCACCTCTCCACCAAAGCTTTAAGTAACGCCCCTTAAGCTGGTATAGTCTCCATAGTTTTATGTGAGATCTTTACTTCTGTTGTGGCAGCAGGCATAAAAATCCACCATTAAATTGTGAAGTGTTTACGATTGCATTATGCACATGTTTAGTCCCCTTTGAGAGTCCTCTAGGTATTGTAATATGTAGGCTTGAGATATGGCCGGGTGGACTCCTGTGAACAGTGTTCTTTAACTGACTGATTGTAAATTGCAATAACTCAAACCTTTTGAAAGTCTTTGCATTGGAGGGAAAGAAATTCTTCTGTCAGGTCATTAATTTAATTCAGCATGATGAATTAATGTATCTTTCTGTCTTTCTTTGTTCATGTCTCTAATGATCGTTTCTTCCCATTGTCTGTCTCACTCACTCTGTCTCTCCCTCTCTTTTTCTCTGACTTGCTCTCTGTCTCTTTCTTTGTGTCTCACTCTTACAATACAGTATATGGTGAAATACATTATATATGCAACCATATTAATAATTTTCTCTGTCTGTTTGTCTCTGTCTGTCTGTCTCTCTCTTGCTGTCTTTGTCTTTTTTCCCTCTTTTGCATAGACTGACTCCTAAAAGGACCAACCAATAGGGATGCTAGGACAGTGAGCATCATGCATTTCGTATGGTCAGGTGCTACGTCCTTCATAATCGTCACCTTAATTCAACTCTCCCACTCGGAGCCCTTGGAAGCACCTCCTGCTCCAGGTAAGAGTGTATTCAGACTTGTTTGGAACGCATTTCCTGCATCACACCTACACTGGCTGAAATGGACCAAGACTATCTGATCAGTGAACTATTATAAATATAATCATGGCGGACAGTGTTGGTAGTGCTGGAAAATGCACCCATTCCAAAGGAAATAATTGCATTTACAATGGTTTAATATCACATGTGCATTTCCTTTGTGTGTATGACAGTGAAACAACACAGAAAAGCAAAACCACTCATATCTTGCATTCACCATATTTGACTTCATATGCTTCTGGGAGAACATCTAGTGGACAAATAAGACCAAGGCAGAGCTTTTTGGCAGTTGGGAGTTTGGGCTATATTTGGATTTTTTGTGTGTTTTGTTTCTCTGCACATAAAGAAATAAAAAAATGTTTATAAAAAAACATTTGTAATAAAAAAAAAATCTGGGAGACATGTTGAATTTTCTGGAAAAAAGGTGCACTTTCAGTCATTACTGTACACAGTCTGCAGGGCTTTGAAAAATCATTTTGTGATCTGATCTGTCTTGGGCCCATTCAGCCAGTTCTCTATAAAACTTCCTGAAGGTGACTTTCTGTCTGTCTTCATCGCTGACACTGGTTTTGCCTTTAGTTGGTGAAAATAAACAGCACAAAACATAAACAATATCATGATCAGGTTTTGCCTTTTGTTGATGAAAACTAGCAGCACAAAACATAAACATTATCACAATCAAGTAAACTTTTTCTTGGCCAAAGATGCAGAAAACTATTTGCAGTGTTCAAAGGACATGCATTAACCAAGGACATCAGCCCAGGCAATGTCTGTCTCATTGCCATTCAAAGCTCTATACGTGTCTGATTCTCAAGCCTGTAATTCACACCTTTGAGTTTGTCTGATACTGGGTCCCTCTCCCCCACTCCTGGGCCCTGTCCTACACCTGCTTCTCTCGCCGACAACGTGATGGATCTAAAAATGCGCCGCCCTCTCCTCTACATCACCGTTCCTCCTGGCCTCCCGCTCCTCATCTCTCTCTCTCTCCGTCGCAATCACACTCTCATTCGCCTCCTTTCCCCTCGCATTTCGCTCTATTTTCATTTACCTTGACTCTCCCTTCCCACACCATCCAGGAAGCAATTTACTTGTCAGCTTGGGCTCCACTGCCTGCCGTACAGCCACCTCCACTTCCACCTCCACCCCTGCCTTCATCCTCTTTCTTTCTCTTTTTACTCTCTCTCTTTCTCCCCTTTCTTCTCACTCTCTCCTTTGTGGTGTGCAGGTAGAGCCGGGTGTAATTTCGTTCACAGATGGGCGCGGGGAGCTGCCGGTCTCTTGTGCGGGGCCCTGATAATAGGCGCAGCTCAATGTAGTGGTGATAATGAATGAGGTTTGATCCTCTGCGTAGGTCTTAGGTCCAATTCACTGCACCCTCCTCCTCTGTTGCCGTGCAACCTGGAGCGGGCCTTGTTCATGGCTTTGGGGGGTTCGTCACAGTAAAACAACAGAGACACTAGAAAACACACACACACACACACACACACACACACTCATAAACACAAAACAAACATAATGGGGATTTTAGCTATATAAATCAGCCTTTCTGTTTGTGGCGTCAAACTATGTGCACAACGGAGCCATGAAAAATGCATTCATTTACTAAGGTGCCATGAAAGAAGGATGTGTCTCTCAGAGTTATTTGCCACATTAATGTGTGAAATGTTGTTGGCTAGGACTAACACAAAATAGACGATGCTCCCCTGCATAAGTCGAAAGGATAGTCTGTAAGAACATTTAAAAACTTTCATCTAAAGTGACAGAGACCGTCTGTTATTGTGGCGCATCATAGCTTCCAAGTACGGTGAACAGATGGCTTTTCCTCAATTTTTTTGTGTGTATCACATTGTTTTTCACTTCTTTTACATAGCACGGCTGACAAATGCCATATGTCAACATGGGTACTGAGTTAACGCTGTATGTCAGAAGGTTGGGCTTACTCAGATTGCTGTGAGCAGCAGTGTGCAGGCTTTTATTTTGGCCACAGATAAATATCTGTTGTTGCTCCCTGCCTGGGCTATTAACATGCATTCGCTGGTGTGTAGTGCGGTGGACAGGCTTTTGTACTCACGCTCGGTGAAATCTTGTGAAGTGCTGTTATTGGCTATTCTCCAGCTCAATTGCAGACATTTGAAAGTTATTCATTGGAGCGAGTGGCGGTTCTATTGTGGGAAATGAACATGGTTATTGGATGGAGATTGAGGTTACCCATAGGCTAACCTATCATGAAGCCTCCATCTCTTTCAATTTTGAATAGAGCAGCCATCCACTTCTCGCTATTTCACACATTCAAGAACATAAGGACCTGTGTAGAATTGGGCCATTGGAATAGATTTATTTACTGGAGTGACTTTAGATGCCTTCAACCAAAAGCACAGAGGGGAAAAAAGTGTTTGTTGTGTAAAAGTTAGTTTAGGCAATGTGTGGATTTTTTTAACACAGTTAAATTAATGTATTCTTCCGTTATAGTTGTGTGCCAGCGCAGTTGTGTGTCAGCACAAACAAATTCTTTGTTTACTTGGATATGTGATTTATTGATCTCTGCATGAACAATCTAATCTGTTTTATTGCATCTTCTCTGCATTCTGCCTGCTAGGTACAATACATGCCCCAACATGTTTGAGATAGCAGCAAGTACGTCTCCTAAATCAAATCAAACTGACTGTCAGTTGTTAACAGCACATCAAGGAGGAGTAGGGACATAAATCAAAATTAAATCCAGATTCCAGACAACAAACAAATTAATCTACGGGAAAGAAATAAACATGTGAGTCAGCCTGGCTTTGCTGTCAGATTAATATTCTGATGTTTTCCACTGGAACTTAACGGGATAGTCAAACAGTGATGGGTAATTTCATAACAATAAATCAAGATACCTAGAAAGATATTAAAAATGAGAGACACTTCCAGTTTTTGCCACAAGTCCTTATTTTTCATTTAACAGCTCCCAGACAATACAGGAGTGCATCATGGTTTCAGAAGAACCTTTGCACTGTCTGTGGTCTGCTGATCAACCTAATCGTGTCATGGTGTTTACTGTACGTGACTTCTTTTAAAATTCGGTTGGACATCACAAGTTCTCACCCTGCGTCATCATTTCTCCCCATCGATGGCTTTGGCCGTGCTGACACAGTGGATCTCTCGACTGGTCCTCATGAATAACTAACCCTCCAGCGGCGCTCCTTGTGTGTTCTCTTGTTCTGACGGCCTCACTATTCACTCGGCGTCCTACCTCGGCTGATTTAAATATGAGCTTAAAACACCACTATGAGAATATTGAATTACAGTGCAGCCCTGCTGACCTTTGGAAAATTACTGAGCCAATTGTGCAAGACGATGGCGATGGAGGTGGCGGAGGCAGCGGTGGTGGTGGAGGGTTTTTATCGTCCGTTGCGTGGCACCTGAAGGAGAATGGCGGTGTGTGAGAACATGCTGATGTGATCCTTATTACCTCTCTCTGCTGCTTTTTAGAATGTGCAGACGCAGTGCACACACACACACACACACATGCACGCACACACACTCATTTAAAGCATTTATCGAGCCTTTCATTTATTCCTTCATTGCTCCGTGCCAAGGGCTGCTTAACCCTAACCCAGTTTCAGGTTGTATTTGCCATCCTAAACCAGCTCTCTCCCTTGTTATCCAGCCAAGTGCGGCTTGTACTTCCTGTGCCCTCACTATTGTTGTACACAGACCCATGAAAAGGCGACTGGTAGAATCAGTGGAAATGTGTCTCAAGCAGACAGTAGACATTGCTCTCAGTCTTCGCTGAGCCCCTTCCAATTTTGGGACGCAGCGCAGATAGGACAGGATGGATGTCCTCGTCAGCGTTAACCTCATCCATGGCACCATGTCCATTTGTCATCTCTCATCCATCCCAGCAGTGGAGCATCTAACTGGTAATCGAACCTCCTATGGCACAGATGGAAGGAGGTTTGTGTGTGTGGGGGGGGGGGTGCTATTTTTCCACCTCTAGGATGAGATGACAGTGGAAGGAAGAAAAAAAACACATCAGGCAAACACTGATGCTTCTTTTTTCCTCATCTCTGGCCAAGTTTTGGCAGGAGCGATGCTTGATTGCTCCACACAGTACTCTTGCAAATTGCAATGTAATTGTGTTTGCTTGAAAAATACTCATTTCACCAGCGCCCATTATCAAAGCGGAGAGGAGGCTTGGCTTTGGTCGCCGGGAATTGTATTAGAAAAAAAAGACTCCCTTGAGATATTTTAGACATGAATGTCAAGAGCAATTCCATTTTACTGCTAGAATTGAATTTAAAATGCATTTACCCTGTTTACTCGCATAAGGCCTAGTTGACAGTGACCATTGGATGGAGGCAGAGCTTCTAGAAGCTCACTCTCTCTTTCTCTCTCTCTCCTGTGACAGAAGCCTTTAATCTGTCTTAAACAAGGCATGATAACAATTACTTTGTCAATTTAAATCGTTTGAAGAGGGGCTTAAGATATCCAGGTGCTCAAGCACCTGATTTAATCATGTTAGACATAACGAGAGATGATTATAAAGTTTGTCACTTGGAAAGCAGAGTGATGAAATACTTCAGGATGATCTCACAGGTGTCATGACTAATGTTATAATCAGCTGCTTTGTAAATCTGATTTGTCATATTAAAGGGATTATCCGGAGTGAATCAACCCGTAGCTCTGTTGACTGAGGCTGTTGA
>JAGFZM010002304.1:636643-651889 GCA_017657215.1 Limnothrissa miodon
GTGTGTGTGTGTGTGTGTGTGTGTGTGTGTGTGTGTGGTGTCTGAGTGTGTGTTTCATACAGAGACATACACAGGAAGAAAAACATAGAGCTATCGAGTTCAAAGAGCGGACCAGTTGCAGGCGGATAGACACTCGTTTTTCATCCCTTGTTAGTTCCCATAATAACAGCAGACAAAAGCTTGTCCCTATCAGAGGGAGATAAATTGATCCCATCTTCAGTGAAGCTGTGTTCTCGTATAATTAAGGACGAGCGCTGTCAGTAGGACTTTAGAGGATTCTCTTGCTTCTGTTTGATGGCTGAGCAACTGAAAGTGAAATCAATAACTATTCCGAGGCAGATTCATGCAGAAACCACCTCCTCCTCCTCACCTCCCAGAAACCACCAAATCTCCTCAACCCCCACCCCACCCCTTCCTCAAAGGAAAAAAAAAGTGCATCGCAGCTCCATTGAAGAACATGTAATTTGTCTCTGTATCCACCCAAAGCTTAACCACAGAGCAGTGCCTGTCCTCATGGATCCATGTCAACATATCCATTCAGCTGATTGCATCATTCAAAGTTCTCCACACAAGCTCAGTAGGAGGCCCCCACCACTGCACAGCCCACCGCCCTCCAGTCGGGGGGTATTTGGCTTTGCTGTATTGATTTGCCATCAGTCACTGGGCTACACTGCCTCCCCCCCAAAAAAAAAGAAAAAAAAGAAAAATAGAATAATCCGCATGTAAGACCCCTAAAATAAGCTGCGGATTGATATGAAGGGAATTGATTCCCTGCCTCTAACCGTTTGTCTGACACTGGTTACGATTCACCTGACATTAGTGTCTCATAATGAGTCCTCACACAGCTGGAGCCTGGGCTGGATCCTGGATCCCGTTGTTGGCCGCCTGTCATGTCCTTCACTGGGTCTCCAGGACACTCCTCCAAACCACCACTGCAACACCATCTCCTCCACTTACCCATCGACAGTTGCTTAAGCATTTAATTATCTAGGTAAGTCGAGGAGGTGCAACTTGTTGTGTTTTTTTCCCTTAGCAGATGTCAGTGTGGTTAACTGGCATGCACTAGAAAGAGCAGCTGTGGTTTTGGACAGCACGCGTCAGCAGCATGGCACAGTGGCATCTGTAGCACCTGTTTCCATAGTTACAAAAAAAAATCAAAAATCAAAATAAAAAAGGTTTCAGGCAAACACACCTCTTGACAGAAAAGCTGTCTAAAAATGAATTCATATCAGCAAGGAAACAACATTTTGATATGTCCCCCGAAAACTGAAAATATGATCCCGTAGGCATCCTGGTGTTACGAATATCTTCCATATTGCATAATGCTCAGCCCCTTATTGGAGGGATTATGTGCTCAGTTTAAAGGGAGACCGTGTGTGTCGAGGGCATGTTGCAGAGAGAAAAGTGGAGAGAGAGAAAGAGAGATGGAGAGAGAGAGAGAGAGATAGATTTTTTCTTCCTCTCAGAGTGTGATTGACTTAATCTTGGCCCCAGTTTTACCCTGACATGTCACTATACGCAAAAACCTTGCAGGTATTTGTGCGATGCCAGGCAGGCAGGAAGGTAGGGACATCACTCTCTCTCTCTCTCTCTATCTATCTATCCTTCTCTCTCTCTATCTATCTATCTATCTGTCTATCCTTCTCTCTCTGTGTGTGTGTGTGTGTGTGTGTGTGTGTGTGTGTGTGTGTGTGGACTGACAGCAGTGTCAGTAGCTGTCATGGCACCATGGCAGTAATTTAGCAGTGTCGCTACTCTCTCCTCTCTCTCTCCCCTTTCTCCTCAACACTCGGTGTATTAACACACATTAAAACACTGGCCTCTCTGGGGGCGCTCACCCCACCCCTGTACCCTTTGCCCCACTAGATGACATCCACCACAGAACCATTCACACTGCGCTGAGAGAGAGAGAGAGAGAGAGAGGCAGAGACGAGGAGATGGATTGATTAATGGGATGTTTGTTTTACATGCAGTTGTTTACTGTGAGTTATGGCTGTCACCTCAGACCCATGGAATGCTTTTTGTTTACCCCACTTGAGTGACTTGGGCAGCAGTCTATTTGTGTTTTGATGTAATGATAAAGACATTGCAAGGCTATTGTTTTCCTCAGTCCATGTTATTTTTTTAAGTGTGTAAAGACCTACACTGCATCAACAAAACATTGTAGTCACCAAGGATGTTGCAATGTTATTAAAAATAAATGCACAACTCTACAACTCACAACCGATTGTGAAGCGAGTGTATGTAGGTATCAAGAGAGGACGCTGCTCTTGGAGGATGAGGAGGCTGGTGTATCTGATTTCAGCAGAGCTAAGAGAATAGTTCATTGCGGTGTTTGAGTTCAGCCCTGGCGGTTGAATGGGGGTTTAGCCTTGCGGGGCAGGTTGTGGTAAAGGCAGTAGCTCTTTAAGACAAATGAAGCAGGTCACTGAGGGTAGCCACTGCCCTGTGCTAGAGCCTCTCTACTCCCCTGGTGCCCTATTAGAGCAATGAGGAGCTAGCCAGGGATAGAGAGAAAGACACAGAGAGAGAGAGAGAGAGAGAGAGAGAGAGAGAGAGAGAGAGAGAGATGAGAGAGAGGGGGATAGGGAGGGATAGAGGGGGAGAGATGGCTCTCTGGTGAACAGCCCCTCTGAGCTGCATAGCTGAGGAGAGACACTGTCCTATGTGCAGTTTAAATGCTCAGCTGGCTTGTGTGTGTGTGTGTGTGTGTGTGTATATGCTGCATGCGTGTGCGGGCATTTTGTGCCTGCAAATCTGTGTGTGAGTGGGTTAGTTACAGCATTGGCACAGTGAATATGAGTGAGAGTTAGAGTATCAATACACCTACACACTTGCATGGATATGAGTGATTAAGTGTGTGTGTGTGTGTGTATGAGAGAGTGTGTGTGTGTGTGTCAGAGAGAGAGAGAGAGAGAGAGAGAGAGAGAGAGAATGAAATTCGTTGAGAGAGCTGATTTTCTTTTAGAGTTTATTTTTAAACAGGCACTGCAGCAAAGTGCAGCAGCTCTGACTGTTTCCCGGTCTCGTCGTCTCGTTGAAGAAGAGCTGTATTCTCCAAGAGGTCACTTCAGCCCCTTCCACTTACAAACCACAAGCACACAGATGGCCTTTGTTTCCGCGCGCATTCATTCAGCGCTCATCCGCTTGCAAACAAAGACACCGTGAGGACACCTGAGCTCGCACACAAACCCGCAGCGTGATGTATGTGGCGTGAAATGCCTTTGGCTTTACTACCTCGCACTCGTAAAAAAAGTGAATAAAACGTGACAGATATTTCTCTGCCGGGCTCGATGACTTGCTTACACAGTGATTTTTTTTAGGCCGGGCTCATAACTCAAACATCTTTCCCTTGGGTTCCACTTCTCTCTCTCTCTGTCCCTCATCCCCTCTTTCTCTCCGTCTCGTGATCCCATTTGAGGCCTGTGGTGGCCCCAGCAGTGGACAAAGAACAGTAGCCGCTGCTGCCCATCCTCCCATCCCTCCCTGGACCCCCATCTGTCAGAGCACTGCTGGGTAGTGGCTGTTTGTCCAGCGGCCGAGCAGAGTGTTGACCACAAAGGGAGAGGAGAGAGAGGCTTAGCCCACTCACTAGGCTCTGTCCAGATGAGCCACGCGTGTGTGTATTTGGGATTGTGTGAGCACGGTGTGTGTGTGTGTGTGTGTGTGTGTGTGTGTGTGTGTGTGTGTGGAGGGGGACAGATGCCGGATTGTTTGCTGTGGGGATTTTCTGCCCCGAGACCCAACCAAGCTTGGACCTGACCTTACTGACCACAACAGGAGGCTTTGGCAGCGCCGTCTATCCGCCATTGTTCTGGAAGTCAACATCAGACTCAGCGCACAATCCAATTTTATTCTCAGCATCAGACCACAAACAAGAGGCTAGAGTAGATTCTTCAGCACACTCAACTTTATACAAACACTCCGGTGAATTTACATTACTTTTGATGTTGCTTCGCTAATAGACTTGAATGTCTGCAGCTCTGGGTTCATCTTGCCATCTTGCCATATGCCAACGCCGGCTGATTATGCTCTGCTCCTCCACGGCCTGGGACCACCTGTCCTCCTTCACCTCCTCCGCTCCTGCCAGTGTTTGAATGGGAGATAAGATGCAGAGGGTCGGGGGATTAGAAACTTTCAATTTGATCCAGTGACATTTTCATGCTGGAATGAAGTCTGCCATGCTAAATGTCAAATCATGAAGCATATCAGAGCGCTGGTTTACTCTTGACACTTCGGACGGTTTAATTTCATCTCCCCCCTTCTGTCATCTCTTTTTCCATCTCTCTCTCTTTCTTGCTCTTGCTCTCTTTTTCTCATACAAACAATCTCTCTATTTTATTTTCTCTGCCTCTCTCTTTCTATTCTGACATAGAAGCTATTTCATGCATGCTGAAGAGAGATTAGTTGCTATGGAAGATGCTGATCCCTTTAATTTTGAGCCTAAGCCTTTAATTTATGGTCCCTCACACGCATCTGTGAAGATGTTTGTTGTTGGGGTGCATCGTGTTGACGTAGCTCTAAATAATGAGACATGAAACTGGTCCACGTGGCTCATGATGGACACATCCACGGCTTCATCATTGTGCTTTTGAGCCCTCTCGAGGTGATTGGATCTCGCAGCCGCTTTCTTGAGTGAGGAAAATAAGAATGTGGGGATTGTGAGCTACACGTGAGCCATTCAGGGTTATGAACTAAGAACGCCCTGCTTTCCCTCCTTTTCTGTCCTTAATACATTTCATTTTCTAGTCCACTAATTCTCCCTTTAGTGTGGACCACATAATTACACAACCAACAGTCAGAACTGTTCAAATGTAACCCTGTAATCACATGGCCTGTAGTGAGAAGAATGGTGTTTGTGAATGATGTAATGATGATAATTGTCATGATCATGTTGACTGTGAAGGTGGCCTTATTAAAGAGGATGATGATATTGATTATGATGATGATTGTGATGATCATGATGTTTGTTGCAGTGGTGCTGATGAGGTAATGATGAAGTTTTAAATCGAGAACTGACAGCCCAAGGGTTAGTGACAAATAAATGGAATAATATCCCTTTAAATAACTAGTTAACTGTGTCTAGCACCATGCAGCCATTATGGGCAAGTCATTTAATTTTACTTTATTTTGTTTACCAAATGATTATCTCATATGGGCGGAGCAGTATCAAGCTCTACTTCAAACAGAATGCTTCTAATGCCCATTTATCCAAACAAGGTTTCAGTGACCCGAAGTAACTTGCAAGATATCAGTGACGTCTGCTCTAGATTGTTGAAATAGGATCTGAAAAAGGACAAAAAGCAGTGAGAATAAGGTCCAAGGGTGAGGGTGTGAGGGCAGAGAAAACAGAGATGTGCATGAACAAACTATCTTGTTAACTATCTTGTCTTATCTTTACCATCTTGTCCTTGGCAACCAGTGCGTGTGTTTGTGTTTTTTATTACTTGTAATCAAAGAATTCATATAGAGGGCCTATGAGTAAAAATGTGTTCCCTGAATCAGACAGCGCTGGACCAAAAACTTGAACTTTGATTTGAAAACTTGATTTGAACTTGGTTACACACTAAGAGTCATGTCAGGCCAATCCGCTGCTCCATTTGTCTTCTCTCTATATGTTCCTGTCACTTCTTCTGCCATCTCAGATGTGCGGCCTCCCATTTGTTGTCTGGATTTGCATGTCGTTAAGTCCACATTATCACTGTAACATTTCCATATAGCTCGCATTAGTAAATTCACCATCTTTCCGTGAATGCAGTTGGCCTGAGGGTTTGTGGAAAAGCAGTGGCACAGGGTGATAAAACATAATATACTCTATTATACAACTGTCTCAATGTGGTGATAGAGGATTATTAGACATTAGTTGGGTTATATTAGGAGATTTGAACTCTCTTTTACTCTCTTGAATAGGTTTCATATTTGTGTCAAAGAAATGTATTTAAAATGTATGAGCATACTGTATTGCTCGGATATGTGCATTTTTAGCCTCATCTCTCCCTCCCACCTCCATCCCCTTCTCCCTCTCTCTGAGCTCTTGTTCTTCTCCCTCTTTCCCGTGGGTAGCAGTGAGTAATGACATCCTCACTGTTTATCATTAGCCGCTGGGGTGAGGAAATAATCTTTGCTTGTGCACTGCCCACCAGTAAGTAGTCTCACAATGCATACAATATGAAGTGTGTGTGTGTGTGTGCGTGCGTGTATGTATCCGTGTATTTCTGTGTGCATATGTGTAAATGCAAATAATTTTGTGTGTGTGTGTGTGTGTCTATGCATATACTGTACAGTGTGTATGCATACGAGTGTGTGTATGTGTGTGTACCTGTGTGCATATGCACTTAAATGTGTTAGTGTGTGTTTGTCTGTGTGCGGAGTGCATATATGTATGTAAGCACGCTTGTGAATCATGTGATTGTGTGTGTGTGTGTGTGTGTGTGTGTGCGTATGCAGTGTGTTATAATATTCTCCCTCCACTAGGGCAGGAAGATCTTCCTCCCAAGTGGGTTTGATAAATGACTATCCGGTGTGGAGAGAACCCTCACTATCCCGTTAAACCATTCCACTAGCTCAATCCCACAGCGTGTCCCTCACCAGAATAAATGGCGCTCTGGGCCCGCTGATGCGACAGCCGACATTAAATTCCGCCTGAAACCCGATGATGTTAGTTTTGCGAAGACTGGTGAAGGAATCCGGCGAATTGGCCACGTGTAATAATGAAACTATACATCCTCCGACTGCCTGCTGAAATTGCTTTTACTCCAAGTCTCTCTGACAGGGGAATGTGCCATACATCAATGGCTACGGCCGTGGAAGAGCATTCACCGTGTGCTTAAAAAGCGTTTATCCTTGGCTAAACTGCTCCAGGAACAGCATTCAGCAGACCGTCTTGATTATTAGAATGGCACCATGAGCATCCGAGACAAGCAACAGTCTGCTTTAACTTTTTATTTATTATTTATTTATTTATTTTATCTCTGTCTTATTTGCAGTTCAGTTCTGTAAATGGCTTTGAAAAAAAAACGAACGAAACGAAAAAACGAGTCTCCCCTCTGAAAGGTGTATGACCTTAAAAGTGCTTGCAAATGGAGGCAGAGAGTCTCAATGACATTTCCACAGCGGATAATGGACTGCTTTCTGAGGCACTGTAGGCACCAGATGTCGGGTCCAAATCTCTAAATAATGTACTTTAAATTGGAAGGGAGATCCGAGGGACGACAGGCCCTTTTTAAGGGAGGCCATTGTGCACTTCTGGAGAAGAAAAGACAATAATAAAGGGTCTGAAAAGAAATGCCAGCTCGATGTGTTTGTTTCTCATCCCCTGGTTCCTTCATGCGGTTTCTTACATGAACCCTGTGATGCTGGTGTGAGTTATGGACTCCAGCACTGAGGCAGAGACCATTAGGTTAGTGTCGGCAATCGGTCACCTGGTTATAGAGCGAGTCTCGTTAGTGTGTCACTTTCCATTCAAAAGTGCATGGTCAAAAATAGCTACACGTGGTGAATATGTGTATTGAGCTTATGTGCATACAGTATGCACAACTGTGTGTGTGTGTATGTGTGTGTGTGTGTGTGTGTGTGTAAAGTCAGATATCGGTACACATGTGTGTAGCTATCCCAGAATCCCCAGGTGCCTTTGAGCCTTTAGTGGAATAACGGGACCCGTCTATCCACAAGCTAATTCTGCAAACAGCTAACTCGCCACAGTGCTGACGCAAGTGATGTTTGACGCCAAACGCATTGACGGGACCCATTGTGTCAAGCAGCCACTTTTCTCGAAACAGAACTTTATTGAGTGCGCAGCGGTCTGCTTTTATTGGAAGGGTGTCAATTTGGGCGAGCGGCTCGGGCGACTGGTGTGGTCGGTCTGCTCATAAGTGAGAGGAGAATAGGAGGAGGAGGAGGAGGAGGAGGAGGGTTGGGGGTTGGATCCATATTTAATGGAGGCAAAGCGAGCAAACACAATTGAGAGGGGAATCAATACGGCAGGTATTGTTGAATCATATTTCACCTCACAGAGCCTCTGTTTCCTCACACTCACGCTCAGATGAGAGGAACGGGAAGAATGAAAGTGATGTGGTGGTGGTGGTGTGTGTGTGTGTGTGTGAGTGTGTGTGTGTGTGTCTGTGTGTGTGTGTGTGGGGGGGGGCATTGTCACTAATGTTGTGGACTGAGTGAGGCAGAGAGCAGTGCGTTGTGTCTGTATTGTGCTCGGGTGAATCACTGTGAGGGCTCTCTCAGAGCCACAGAGAGATGGATGAGACGGGCTGTGCCGTGACACACTGGAGAGTGGGGGTGCGTGTGTGCGTGTGTGTGTGTGTGTGTGTGTGTGTGCGTGAGAGTGTAAGGGCGTCTGTGTGTGTCCCTGTGTTTGTGTTGTTCATCCGTGTGTTTCAGTGGAAGTGTCACCTTTGTTTTGTGCTCCATGTTTTGAGATCACAGGCATGGGGACAAAAGAGACAGAAAGGTCCTCTGTAATAACTCTATCAAGTGTGTGCATGTGTGTGTGTGTGTGTGTGTGTGTGTGTGTGTGTAGAAGGGTTGAGTCTGATATTCTCCCTTGGGTCCCCCTTTCCCCCCCCCCCCCCTCCCCTCTGCTGGGTGTTCACAGGTGGGGTGGCTGTGACGGCCTCTGATGAAAGAACTCTTTAATGGCCTCTCTCCCAGCCTACCTAAACACTCCTGACAGCACACGCAGTCCTGGCAGACAGTGTGTTCCCCCCTCTGTCTGTCTGGGTGTATGTTTGTCTGCCTGCGTGGGAGACAGAGACTTTCATTAGCCTATGTGTGTGTGTCATTTTGTGGTTTTACATGCCATAAGTAATGTGCTGCAATTCTGTTCAGATTGCGATTTTTGGTTGCCGTGTTTGTGCACTTGTATTTGTGTATCTAAAGTTGGTTATGAGTCATTGCTTAGATATTCTGCCTTCTACATTGAAATGGTTCTTTATCTGTCTGCATGCACTTAGGAATTTGAATTAGGAACCAGTCATTGCATCATGCATACCTATTTAGTCTGAGTAGAAGACAAGCTGCTGTTTCCACATAGATTTTCTTAGTGTTTACTGATCATTTAATCTCTGCTCTTAACCAGCACTGGTTTTAACTGTCAGTTGCATTTACAATAAGAAGCCTACTTGGTTTGTTAGTTTCTTATTTTTGTGTATAAGTTGATAGCCAGTTATTTCTAAGTAACACGTTGCAGTGGCCACAGTCCATTCACATTAAAACAAAAACATTGCATTTCACGCTCCACGCCAAGGTGCTCTGCATGATTGACACACGTGTCCCTTGTCTTAATGTGCCCCCCCCCCCCCCCCCCAACGTCTACTGGAGCACGTCACCCCACCCCCAAACACACACACATACATACACACACACACACAAAACACCCACCCACCATCACTCACATCAGGCTGGTGTGAACACATCTTTTCCACATCCACACTCGAGTAACCCCCTCAACCAAACCAATCTCCTGCCCCCACTGCGGTGGTCCCTCTTGCAGCATCAGCCGTGGGCTTTGGCCCAAGACCCTCTTTGGTATGCGCCGAAAATTCAATCAGTTGCTTAATTACATCTTAACATGGGTTCCTAGCAGCTGGCTTTCCCCCCACTCCTGATTAAAGGGATTAGAAAAATGAAATTTAACAGTGGATTTGCATAGTGCTCTAAGAAGTGAAGAAAGGGTGCGTGTGTGTGTGTGTGTGTGTGTGTGTGTGTGGGGGGGTTACTGGTTGGTGGTTCTGATGTTGGTGGAGAGGGAATTGTTACCAATCTCACTTCCTCTCCTCTCCTCTTGCTCTCCCCTCTCTCTCATTCTGTCTGTCTGTCTGTATATTTTTCTTTCTCCCTCTCCCTGACTCTGTCTCTCTGGTTGGCTGATCTGTTCGCCTCCTTCCCCACAGCTCCCCAAAAAAGCTTGGCAGTGATGAGCTGCATCAATGCCTGAGCCACACACACACACACACATACAAACTTTCACACACACGCACGCACGCACACACACACACACACACACACACACACACACACACAAACTTTCACTCACACACACATACACACACACAAAGAAGGCACAGCCAATTACCACACTGTGTCATCACTCCACCCGTGCCTCTGTTTACCTAGTCCCCTGAGATAAACGAATAGAGAGAAAGAGACACTGAGATGTAGGAGAGAAGGAAGGACTCAAAAGGTTGAGAGTTGCACACAGGTAGGAGCAGAGGGAGGAGATAATGACATGCAGAGAGTTAGTGTTTTAGTCTGGTTGAGTGTGTCAGTGTCAGTATGGAGAGGATGTGTTGGTTGGTGCAAAGATCACAGATGAAAAGTGACATGTCTTACACGCACATCCAGCAGCCTACTCTTGGTATACCCACATAAGTCTTCACATGCATGTGTGTGGACAGACCCTTCGGTCATATATCATCCCTGTCTTTCCCTGCCTGTCAGGTGCTGGCTGATATAATACACACAAGTGATAGAGAGTGTGTTGACGCTAGTATATCATGAATATTAGTAGCTGGGGTACAGTAGGTTGTGTACAAAGAGTTGCTGATCAAATGCACACATGGGTGATACTGTATTGTTGTCACTGCAGCATGCATGTCCACATCTTACAAACAGTCCAGTAGCACTGACACTGAACCACACACACACACACATACGCACACACACACACACACACACACACACACGCACACACACACACACAAACCAAACCTGAGGGTTCTGCCCCAAGCTCCAAATGGCAGACTGTTACAAACTTAATCTCCTGACTGTGTTCGATTATTAGAGCATCTGGTTGCTGTATACCCTTTGCTACAAAAGTAACTTCACCATTCACTTTTTTTTAATCTTAATCTGCTTGCCCACTGAAGCTGAACTAATCTTTGTTCCACTAACACCACCCAGAAATAGTTAAATAAACACCCCAGTCTTTTCTCTACTTGTTCCACTGTGATTTCATTGGCAGTTAGTGTGCAACAGAGGACTTAAAAGCCTAATTAACACAAGAAGAAAGTTAGCCTGCTATATCAATATTTTGCATGTCTCTTGCCAGGGCTAAGAAGTGTGTATTATGCATGGGTGTGAGTTTACTTAGGCTAAATAGCCTAGCCTCTCTCAGTGGCCATATTGGGGTTAATTTGAGAACAGACTGCATCAATCATTAACATTTAGGGTTTTAGATGAAGGACTTAGTAATTAGTCCCCCTGAAATACAACAGTAAAGTATTTATGCAAGGAAGCTGGGTGAACAGACCCCCCTTCCCCAGAAGAAACTCTTTGAAGGTGTGTTAGTGGGACTGCATGGGCTTATACTGCCCCCTTCTGGCAGACACAATATATGCATGCACACACACATAAGTGCCACATAATGTAGGTGCAGATGTACTGTACACTCCACCGATTGTAGGCTACTTCAAGCTCCACTTTGTAAGACACACAAGGCTCACAATTTCACACACTCTTAAATACAAATATGTTATTTTAGCATGGATTTAACACTCCACTAATCCATATTATACATGGAGTCTAACATTTTGTGAGTCATGTTGTACATCAATATGCCGATTCTATTTTATAAAAGAAGACCAAAACAGATTGTGGTTTGAGAGATAACAGAAACAAATACTCTAAGAGCCCCATGATACTACTCCATGATAATCACACAATCTTTGGCAAACAGACATGCTCACATGGAGTAAGGTTAGACATTCTGCTTAGATCCTACTGAGGGCTCTTTAAGCAGGCGACCATATCTGGTCCTGAGGTCTTCTGAAGTGTTTATTCAGCATGAGCAGATAAGGTAACCAACAGTGATTTCATATCCTCTCCATCCCTTTTCAAAGCATCCACATATGAAAGAGTTGGACATCAGCATCCCTGTCAGCTATCATCTCTCAGTGCTCCGCTGGCTCACAAATGCAGTCCCACGTAGTGAAATGCCTCCATCTGCTGGCCTATGTGTGAACTGCAAGGATTCAAGGATTCAAAGATTCAAGGAGTTTATTTGTCACATACATGAGTCACTAACGCAAAACATGCAGTGAAATTGCATTGAAGAGAAGATGGATAAAGGGAAAGAAGAAAACAAAATAAATAGCCATTGCCATTTAGCCACTGTACATAAATAGTCCATACAAACAAACAGGACTCAGGATCCATGTAGAAGGCGAGCTGAGATGACTTTGAGGTCGTGGATTCACAGCTGAAGTCGGGACACAGGAGCGACACCAAGTAGGGGATGACATCGCGTCGGAGACCACTGGACAGCAGCCGATCTGCAGGCAGCGCCGCCCTCCTCCAAACACGGGCCTCCCGTGAGTTCCCGTCCTCCACTCCACAGGCAACCTCCGCAGCCCTCCACATCCAACACTCACGACGGGTCTCCGCCTGACCTCCGCCGAACCAAACAAAGCGACATCCACATTCAAAGCCACCTGTAGGCTACAGCACAGAGCCAGATACGAAAAAGAAAAACATAAAAAGCCCAGAGAGGGCGAAAAATAAAGTGGAGGTACGGCTAACGGCAGCCATCGTACAGCGCCATCACCATAGCAACAATAAAGTGCAATAAAGTGATTCAAGGCATTTTATAGGAATTAATGACTTGGATGCATAGAGATGTGTGATTGATTAAAAAGAGCATTCCAAAAACAATGCTGATGTTATTTAAATGCCTGTATGTTTCAATTGAATTAAGGCAGTCTTGATGTAACTTAAACCTTGGCGCCATTGATTTAATGACTCGTAAGAAAAAAGCAAAACTGAAGTAGACAGCCATTACAAATGATACAGTTCCTTTGAGGCTGACTTTGAATCAGCTCTAATTTCATCAGCACTCAGATACAGTCTTCCCTTAAGCCATGCAGTCTCGATGAAGTCAGAACCATAACAAGCACACAGGCACACACACACACACACACACACACAGAAAAAGAGTTGCGTAATCTTGCCACATCAAAGCAGAACTGTAAGGAGTCAGAGTTGTGTGAGGCAGTAGGCATATGTAACATTTAGAGCCTTCAGTGGCTCCAGTCACTAGCCCACTGTCTCTGTGCAGCAGATCAAAGCCCAACTGAGTCACTTACACACACACACACACACACACACACACACACACACACACACACACACAGAGAAGAATACAGCTAGAAGAGCAGCACTCACAGTAAAACACCCCGCTCAACTTCAGCGTAAAACATTGCACTGTTACGTTTAGTCGTACTATTGACTTATAACAGACTGTTTCACACACACTTTAGGAGACCTCATCGAGTGGCCATTAAGGTGTAGCCCAGTAACTCAGCAGTACACCTTTAAAAAACTGCACCCAAGGCCAGAACATCAGGAATATTCTGGGGCATTTATCTCATAGCCCTGTAGTTAGAGCATTAGCTGCCAGTTGGCAATTTGCTCTGTGGTACCAATTTCTCCTGTTCTTTTTTCAAACAACAGCACACAGGCACCTTAAACAGCAGGCCAGTTGGTGAAAACACATTAAAATCTTAAATTAACACAATCCCACAGTCCCCTCCACTTTGTAAACACACACCCCAAACACAAACACAAACACAATGGCTGCTCAGTACATAGTACAGACAAGTTGCCCTACAATGCCCTACAAATGCCCTGCAGGGGAACAACATGGGACACACACACACACAAAAAAAACATTATTATCATTATTAGACACCTCAATGACACCTCCTTTATTTCTCTCTCTCTCTCTCTCTCTCTCTCACACACACACACACACACACACACATAACACATGACAATAATCAAAAAATGAAGTAATAAAGTTCACCCAGTGTAAATTACAACTCACAGTGAAGAACATCAACATTCTGTATATAAAGCTGTCATCACTCCCGTCCCACCCCCGCTCCCACATTCTGTGCTTTTATTACGAGTACATGATGGTGGTTATGTGTGTTGTGTGGAGTCTGTCTTGTTTGGTATTAACAGTTTGCTACAAATTGTCAAAGCTTGTAAACCAGAAAATGCATACACGGTCCTCTATATTCTGTCAGTGTATTTCTCTCTTTTCTCTCTCCCTCTGTGTGTGAGTATGTGTGTGTGTGTGTGTGTGTGTGTGTGTGCGCACGTGCACACTGGACTGCACAGTGAGTAATCAACCCCTCCATCACTCCAGCCCCTTGCCCTTGAGACTTGAAGGGCAAATCAGTAAATTATTTATCAAAATCAATCCCCTTGTGTAATTGATCCAGGAAGATGGGAAGAAGGGGAACCGACCGGGGCCTTATTTAGTGACGGCCAAGTGAGCCCCTCATTCCAGTCGCTGGAAGCCCAGCTTGGGGTCACCAGCTGTGGGATGACCTCTCCCCAACATCCCTGCGGAGGGATCTGGGCCCGCCATCAACATGGGGGATTGGCAGCTGTAAAACATTTATGACTGGAAAAGAATACTCAGGCTAAAGGTCAACTGGAATACATAATAATATTAATGTTCCTTTTGTGCATTCCTACTCTTTTGTGTGTGTGTGTGTGTGTATGTGTGTGTGGGCTATGTGTCAAATTGCATGTGTTAGGGAGAATAGTGGGGTTGTTTGCACTGTGTACTACTCATCTGTTTTCAATGCTCAGGGACAGAACCATGACATCTCTGGCTCAGAATCACTACTGACCCCTGCTGGTCAAAATCTGAATTTCCTTGACCATTCGTGCATGCACCCTAAATTAGATAAAGGGGTGTATGCCTTTCTGTATGCCTTTGAGGCCTGTGTGTGTTTGTGTATGTGTGTGTGTATATGCAGAAGTTTCCAAGTAAACTTATTCTGTTTGAAAGTGGGTTATATTGAGGTAATTAAAGTGTGATCAAAGAAAGAAAAGCCTGTCTGGAATACATCTTTGGAATACTTCTTTAAACACAGAAAGAACACAATAAACCCTACAATAGAAGAACTGACAACAGACTCTGTTTGGTATCAACTAGGTGTGCCAATTTATCTCTCACGACTTGTAACATTGTTTGCTCACAGTACATTGCATCAATGTAGTGTGTTGCCGATTAAATAGTCTTACTGTTTGCCAACATTAATTAAACACAATGAACAGAACTGAAATGTCATGTTGAATGAATACTGTTTATGATGCATGAGCACTTACCTGAAATTAAACATGAAATTTCCCATCCAATTCCATGCTGAGGTGACCTTCCTCTAAAGGGCTCTTATTGTGAGCAGAGGAAAGGGCAGATTAGCAGCCAGGGGAGATGTGTGT
>JAGFZM010002304.1:661645-688959 GCA_017657215.1 Limnothrissa miodon
TCTCTCTCTCTCTGTCTCTCTCTCTGTCTCTCTCTCTCTCTCTCTCATATGGACAGCGCTGCTTTGGCTGGGGAGCAGGGAAGGTGTTAGTGAATAATTCATGAAACAAAGCAGAAGCTCAGTGCTCTCTCTATAGTCAAGGTCATTTCAGTGCCCATGCATTAATAACGTAGACTCAGTTCTCGATATTTAAGTTCATTTAAGTTCATACTGCACACATTGCATTGCGTAAGCCCGGCGCAATGGAGTCCAACAAGCGGGGAACGGAGAAGCCCAGATCTACCACCTTGGCACGACAGACGCTCCGCACTCGGCCTCAAGGTTATGTCTTGTGGCTTCCACCCCCCTCCCTTTTTCCTGCATGTCCCCACCAAAGCCACAACCACAAGAGCACAACAATGGTGCAGTGTGCAGATCAGAGGACAGGCGATCTCTAACCCTGTAGTCTGACGTGATGAGACTCCCAAAGGCGCTCGCCCCCTCTTTACTGTAACGCCCCGGGTGCCTGATGAAAAAGAACACTCCCCGCGGTGTTCTTTAAATACACTGACCACTCGTCTGACGGGTGAAAAAGGACGCTCGCGCTACTCTTCGCGCCACGGTAAAAAGGGTGGATGGTGGCTGCTTGCGCTGGGCTTTTTTAGCCTCACAGACGTTCGTCACTCTCTTCTGCGGTTTTTGTGCCACATTTAGATGGCCTTGATCTTGTGATGAAGTGTTAATTGTCGGTGGAGCCCTGACACCTTGGGGGATGCATTGTGAAGCTCAATTTTGTTTTGAGGATCTGTTTTGAGGATCTGAGCATGAAAGCACTTGAGAGCTAGCCCACACCGTGTTTTAAAAGGCATTCTATATGGGAAGCACGCATGGTGCTTAAAAATACATGAGAAAATATGTCATTCAACTGATATTGTACAACCTTTGAATTTTATGCATATCCTTGGCTTTGAAGTGTGTTTAAATTCTGCTGTACAGAAGGATAACATTAAAACGAACCCAAGTATTACACATACAAATTATACATAATGATATTATAGCCTTTGGAATTGTGTTTTCACCTTTTACCAATTAAACATGCTCTTTATGTGGTAGCTAACCAATAAAATGTATTTGTTAAATATAATATTCTATTTGCACAGTTCAACCATGCAGCAGTCTAGCCTATCCTAACCAAAATAATATGTTTGAAGTCACCAGCAAAATACACCAAAGTGTATTTTTAAACTATTTCTACCACTATTTCATAGTAACCATCCACTGTAAACCATTAGCAGATTCATCTGGGCTGTTGGGCTGGCTAGCAGCTACCCAAACCCTGTACAGGCAGACCCCATACTGTGCTGGGCTGGAAGGGAGTGGAGTGGAGGGAGTGAAGAAGGGAGAGAGTGAAGAAGGAAAGGAGGGAAGGAGGGAGCGAGGAAGGGTATGAGCCAGTTCTGGCCTGGAGTACACAGCTCCATCAGGCTTCCACAGCTGTTCCACTGGGTCTGTGCTGTGGTGAGGGTCGGACTGACTTACTGAGGTGTCTGTGTCAGCCCATTTTTATTGCTGATGCAGCGTTTGGTGTGTGCGCGCACACACACACACACATTTCATAATGTGCTCTCTACATCTGATCATCAAACACCAATACATTCCCTATTACATACGTATACAAATTTTACACAAAACCCCTGCCTAATATGTTTGTGTTATGTGTTAAAGTCTTATTGGAACACCCATGGAGTGCAAGGCAGCACGCGGCCACTGAAAGCTCTGAACGTGTGGCTCAGACGTCCATTGTGTGGGAAAGTGAGAGAGGCATGGTCAAGGCTGTGAAGCCACAATCAGAGCCTGAGACTAATCATATGTAATGAAGAGCGACATTTCAAATTCAGACAGAGGGCACAAATGAGACTCCTTTTAATTAATTTGCTGATTGGAAATTCCGGACAGTGACATGGTCACTGTCTATCTGTCACTCTCTGCTTTGTGTCTCTCTGCTTTGTGTGTTTTTTTCTTCTTCTCTGTGAGGTTCCGGAGTTGAAAATTGTCTGGGCTAATTTGGTTTTCTATTGTATTGCTAATTAAAGATCAGCGGTCAGGAACACAGGACTGTAACGGGCAGCCATGAGGAGAATGAGAGGAGAGGAGAAAAGTCTGATCAGACAAACTAAAACTAAAAAAAATACAGTTAAGAAAAAGAAATGCAACTAATCAAATTAGATAATACACTGAAGCCCTTATAGCCCAGACATAACAGAGACATAAAACATAAAGATAATAAACTGAAATGAGACCTAGAGAAAAATAAAAATGTCCAAAGAGTCATTGTCAATTGACAACCGACACTGCTGTATTCTTTAGCACTGTTAACTGACAAGTTGTGAATCAAAACGTCACAAACAGGCCAACCCTAAAAAAGGAGTCTTTCCTGTAAAATCCAACCTGAAAAAGCAGTCTTAAACTGTTAAACCCTTAACCCATGAGAATCATATCTCCGTTGTACACCGCCAATGTTACATAAAAATTTACTCTTGGATGACTGAAATACGATGACAGTTTTGCTAGGCCGTTTTATATAGTGTTCAAATTTAAACCAGATAGAATGGCTGAGGGACAGACGGGAGGTGGATGGTGGATGTCTTTTGGCACGCATGCTGTTTATGTTAGCTAGAGTGTGTGTCTGTGTGTGTGTGTGCGTGTGTGTGTGTATGTGCCCCTCTCCTGCTGTCCATGATGGGAGAAACACACTGCGTGGAAAATGCTCTTGAGCAAGTGCATAAAAAGGGCAAGTGGGACAAAAATAGTCCCACGCCACCAACAGGAGAGAAGACCAGATGTCTCACACTGTGGCATGGTTTTCTGTCTGTTGTTCTTTTTCTTTCTCTCCTCCTCAGAGCGCATAAAATGTAGCAGAATTGTTGCCAGTGAGACACCCCACCCCCCTTCCCCTCAACCAATTGATTTACGGTTTGCTACATTTGCTGCAAATGGTGTATGAACAATCACATTAGAGACAACAGGGCTTGGGGTGATAGCTAAAGCTTTTAGAGTCTCTCGCCATATTCACACAAACATAGAAGCAACACACACACACACACACACACACACACACACACACAGACATAAACACTTTTTTTAGGTTCCTTCCGATGCAAACAGGCTGAGCAGATGGTAACGCATTCCACCCGGCATGTCAATCAGCACTCTGACTTCATCCAGGGTGTCACCTGCTCTCAATAAATTAGGCTTATTTTGCTGAGAGAGAGAGAGAGAGAGAGAGAGAGAGAGGATGGAGTGGGTGGAGGGAGCAAGGGAGGAACTCCATTTTGGTCCTTTGTTGAAGTTTTGGAGGTCCCTCTGCACCCCTCTCACAGAATTTATGAGGGACCCAGGCCCCCGGGCTCTCTCTGCCGCACTCATTTTCAGACATTTGTGGTGCTACCGCGAGGGGCATTAAGATAATCCATTAGACATTCCCTTTCCGCCCATTTCCTTCAAGTGTATGACTGTGTGTGTGCATGTGTGTAAGCGTGTGTGCATGTGTGAGAAAGAAACATTGTGTATGTAAGTGAGTGAATGTGTGTGTGTGTGTGTGTGTGTGTTGCAGTGCATTTGTTGATAAAGCATTACTGGCCGGAGTTTGACAATCTGTATGGTGCTGCAGGCTACTTATTCACAATTTACTTTAGAATGTTTATAATTAACGTGATATCAGGCAAGTGGTATAATTAGCGTGATGTCAGGCAAGTGGTATAAAAATGTAAGTTTATATACTGCATGTTTTAGCAGAGATGGTCTTATGGGACCACATAAACCTTCTGTAAATCAGTTATCATTTAAATTTGTCTTCATTATACAGCTCATCATTAAATCATGGTTTCTGTAGGCTGGATAACTCTATTAAATCAATTTATCAGCACTGAGCTCTTGGTGCTGTCATTGATTCTTGATCATTGACACACACACACACATAATTTGAATCTGAGCTTTGGTTTGTGTGGATATTTGGTTGTCGGCATCAAAGCACTTTCATTTGGGATCTCAGCCGCGGTGTAATCCAGCAGGCTGATTGAAGGGAGATGTTAACTCCTGATTAAATTCTTATGATGCGGTTTCATCTGCACAGCTCTCCTCCTTCATCAGCATGCTTCACTCAATGTGGAACAATGTGCAACAGTCAAAACCATTTTTATGAAAGCCTGCCTTCAAATACAGACATGTTTTTTCCCACAACACCTTAGGCTCTTTACCTTGGTTCACCAGAAGATTGTTTCGTCTTCTATAAAGACTGGCCAGGCCTGCTTATCTGTATATACTTGAAGATAAAGTTCAAAAACAACTATAGACCAGTGACTGTTGCATAGTGATAATTGCAAAGATCTCTGACTAAAATGCAATTCAAATGTGATTCTCATTTGGGTATAAAATTACACTAAATTGACACACTGTCAAAGATATATAATCATAGCATTCTGAATTTATTTTACATTTTAATTTCTGACTGAAAGCATAAGATGTGATAGAATTTGTTTCTAGTTTAGTTTGCAGTAGCCATTTTGGCTATGTGTGGACGGCTTCCAATATTAGTTCACAGTTTCCCTGCAGGGCTTTTTGCTGCAGTACTGATGAAAGCATTTGGTTCACACAGCCTTTCTCATTACTGTCTTATTTTACATATATTGTTTTCGATTGTTTGTATTCATCAATGCCGTTTCATTGTGCTGCAGTGAATGATAAAAGCTTTACCAGGGATGCAGTGAATCAGAATTGTCCTTTGTGATTTTGTTGCTCTCTCGGGGTGAAACAAGAGCTAAATTTGCTTCCATTTTCCTTCCACAGAGAAATGCTTACTGTGTGCTGTTTAGGGCATTTGAGTGAAGGCCCAAAGATGTTTCTTGTTTGGACAGTGTCAGTGTATTGCATGGCAGATTTAACTGTGCATGATTCCCAGCGAAGGGAGATGAGCGGTGGGGATAAGCTGGGGCTCTGTGGAGCGAGTGGGGTGGTCTGATTAGGGGCCGATAGGGGTCCGCTGTTTGTTCAGCTTGCCTGACCTCAGATCAGATGAGAGCGCAACTGTGACGGAGGCACAGTGAGAGAGACAGAGGGAGAGAGGAAGAATCTCCATAATTGCATATGATTTATTATGTAAATACGTTTAGCAGGCATTTTTCTCTCTGTCTGTGCTAGCCATGACTGATAAGGCTGAAATGAGCACAAATGCAGCAGGGAGGGATTCTAACAAGCTGCTGAAGAGGGCAGCATATTAAGCTCCTTAAGGAGCAGAATGAATTTGCTCTTACACAGGCTTCTCTCTGGGAGTTTTTTGGTACTTTTTGATGAAGTTTTTATTATCCTTTTATAATGAGCTTTACTTTGTCTTGGGATTGTTTGGTGTGTGTTTATTATTAGAAAACTGATGCTATGACTTTCTTTCATGGTAATTGTGTCATTATTAGTTAGTTTTGGTGAGGCTTATCCCTCTCTGTCTCTCTCTCACTCTCACTGTGTTTACCCGCACAAGGCCAAAATCAAACTTTTAAATTGCATGTATACACCTTAGGCCAGCTGAAATCAAACCAAAGCAGACTACTCATAATTTTCAGTGATAAGTTTAGGGGATTAGTTTGTATGTTTTGTATACCTGTGAGTGATGAGAGCTTTGACTGACCAAGGTTCATGTGTTCTGTTTGGGAAGTTTGAAGTCAAGTATGTGTGCCAGCTTTTGCCATGGCATGAAATGCACGCAGACAGTCACGGTTTGTTTAGCCCATAACACCATATGCGACTGGGGTTTTTAAATTTCTCTTTGTGCCAAGGAGCTACTCAGCACTGGCTGTCACTGAATCAAAGATGTGGCGCACTCAAATTAGAGGAGCCTGAGACCTCGTGCTCTGTAATTAACACCTGAAGAATTCCCCGTCCATTGTCCCCCTGACACCGTGCAAATAACCAAGCTGTCTGCAGGCGGAGGTGTGTTCAGGTTGCGCTACAAGGCAATCAGGTGTCTGTCTGTTTGGGAACTGGCAGAAACTATGGCCGTTACATGAGGTGTTTTGTTTGTTCAATCTGTCAGTTGTCTTTCAGCGCCGGCATTTATTAGTTTCATCAAGAGCTCATTGATGGGGGAAGCCATGTGTTGGTTTTAGACACCGGTACAAAGAGGATGATGAGTCTCGAAATGGAATTTAAACCATGTAGCCCTCTGAAACTCCGTAACTCATTTAACAGAATGGGGGGAAAAACATGATCTCATCTTCCAACCGACGCACCACACTGACTTGTGATCAAGGGAAATATGGCAGCTGACTGCCTCAGTCTTGAAGGACTTAATGCTTTCTTGTACTTCTGAGAAACTTACAAAAAGTTTTAGGAGAAGAACGAAAAAAGAGATTAACAGACAACAAACACTTTTTATCTATCTGTCTATCTATCTGTCTATCTATCTATCTATCTATCTAAACCTTTGGTACTTTTGTACTTTTGGTACTTTTTGCCTCCCTCTTGTACATCTAATAATGGCATGGACAAAAGTTGCTGAAGGTACTGTATTTAGCTGCTTTTGCCTCCGCTGCTGTTAGCGGAGCGTGAAAGTCGTGGAAGGTCGGCCGTTAGTCCTTTCTGACAGCTCCTCCATCACTCCAGAGCTGTAAACTTTGTTCGCTTTCTCCACGCAGGCTGACAGCTTCCATATAGACCCCCTCCCACACACACACATACACACACACACACATTCACACGCACCCCTCTGCTGACAGTGCTCTCGCTGTGGGCGGCCTGTGAACCTCTGGAGTGTTTGGACAGCGTCGAGCCGCCCCACTCCACTCTACTCCACTCCACCCCGCATGAGGGGAAATGTGCAGGCCTGGACTGTGATGGACATCTGTGCTGTGACTTTTCCCAGTCACCCTCTCTCTCTCTCTCTCTCTCTCTCTCTCTCTCTCTCCCTCTCTCTCGCTCTCTTTTTCTCTCTCTGTCTCTGTCACATACACACACAGACACACACACACATACACACACAGAGTCTTTATCTCTCTTTGTCTTTACTTGTCATTCCTGCTTCCTCACATTTGTCTACAAATGTCTAAACTTAAGGTGCATGAGTGTATTTTTGTGTGTGTGTGTGTGTGTGTGTGTGTGTGTGTAGTAGAGACACAGTGTTTGTGTAGTTCTAGTACTTTCTCTTGGGTTCAGTGCATTCTTTTTAATTAAGTGTGTGTCATCCATCCTCAGTGCATTTGTTGATTCTGTTAGACACTTCACACTGGTATGTACTAAATATCCATGGAGTGTAACCTGGCAACCCCAAAGGCCTGTTCTGTTTGCGTTGCCTGGTGACCCCGACGCTTTCAGCCTTTGTAGCTTATTAGCCACTCTTGTTCTGGAAAGTTCTTGATTCCTCTATGTTCTCCCCTCTGTTTTGTGGTTTTGCAAGATGAGATGTGCTCTTGGTTAGTCTGTCACTGAACTGGTTGGATTTCATTTTTTGTCTTCTCCCTTTGTCTGACATATATGCTTCCTTAAGCCACACAATAAACACTAAATAGATGATCAGTGTGGAAAAAAAGACTCAGGTCTGGAGGTTTGTTGGGCACTGACTGACACGTTTATTTAGAAAGTCTTTAAGGAGCATCTTCTGAGAGCATCTTGTAGTATACATTTCCAAATGTGTATTTCTAAATGTGTGTCAGCCGACAATTAATCAGACCTTCCGCCATCACAATACACATCATGCCAGACATGCACACATTCAACCTATAACACCTCGCACGCCGACAAATCAAACAGAAATGTATTTAAACTGACTGATTGTTTTTGTATGTTGAGTTTGTACGGTGGCAGTCTTAACGCACACACTGTATCAGACTCCCGGATTCATTACAATAAACCTCGAGGAATTTTGTCTTTGCCACTACTCATGTTGAGTCGTGTCTGTTAGTTTGTTGGAGTTTTATTTGTGAATTACAATCTTTTCACTCATAAGATTGGAGACTTGGGGAAAGTCCATGTGTTTTGTCATCCCTAAAAACAAAATAACTCAAGTTAGTACAACAACTTCTTGATTGTCATGAGTCAGACACCACAATTTTTGCACAGGTCAGGAGAAAAATACCCAGTCACAGCACACAGTTTCAACTGCTGGAGAAGGCAGAAAGTTCAGAGAGTTTTTTTTCCTGCAAAATGTCTCTAAACTTAAAAGCACATTGTTTATCTTGCAACTCCAGTCATGCTGTGTTTTGTAGGTTTACATGAAATGAGAATAATGCAAAAGGCTTAATGGCTTCTTGCTGCCGGTGTGCCCTAAAGCACAACACTCTCAGAGTGTCGGAGCTGGCTTTCCTAATGGCAAATTCCAATAGGGTCTGGCTGCAGAACTTGCACTCTCTGCCACTTGCACTCTCTGCCACTTGCACTCTCTGCCACCTGCATTATGACGTCATCTGCATTATCTGCCGCCCGGTTCCCCCAACACGTTTAACTGAACAATCCCACTAACTACAATTTTAATAAGCTTAGCCTAGGCTACTTATAAATGCCTATAAATCAGTAGCCTAGGCTAATGTCAGTTTTACATAGCCCAACAACGCCACGAAGTTAATCAAAAGAATAGACTATAGGCTACTTAAAAAAATGCGGGTAAGAAAGCAGGTCGGGTAAAATTGTATTCATAGGCCTAATTATTATTTGCGGTCCGAGTCCACATTTTGTTCCAGTATTTCAATATGATCACGTATAGACATTTTTCTCACTATAAAGCATGAAAGCAACTTGAAATGAGAAGATATCACAGGACGACGGCAGCCAAGCTCGTTTAAAGGGAGTCCGGTAATAATTCCGGGGTCAGCTTAACGTGAATTTGCCTGCAACGAAGATTGCTTAATAACTACTTAAATATTATGAGAACTTGCTTGAAGTTTGAGCAGCATTGAATAAAAAGGATCGTTGTCACATATTTTGTCAAAGCATGAAACTAGAAATAGCCTATGAAGATAATAATCATAGGACGATGGCAGCCAAAGCAACATGTTTGATAACTAGGCTACTTATATATTACGAGAACTTGCTTGAAAATTGAGCACCATTAGTAGGCCTAACTAAAAGGGTCTTTGTAAGATATGTCACACAAAAAGGGGATAATTTTTAAGGTTACTTTATACCGTTTCATTTATCCCACTCTAGTGTTTCAAACGTCCCACCCAATGGGACAAATGAAACAAATGACCAATTCTATTCAAAGATAAATTACACCACAATTGTCGCCCATCTATATGAATTAACACAAGACTTTAAGAGACAGTGAGTTATTGTTCACACAAAAATGTTACTATCTGTAACGTTGTCTGCGAAAACGACATTTTAAACGAAAAGTGTCCCGGCCGGCTCCCCTATCCCAACTTTCAGAATTGCATGTTGCCTGCTCTGGACTAAGTAGCCTAGGCTAACACATCTGCAGCTAATAATAATTTTAAAAAGTCTAACATTACGACACCTAAAATACCTCAGTATGAATCCGAATTACAGCGTGACAAACTGTCTGCGTAAGATTTACATTGGAGATTGAACGATGAACGGATAAAAGTGGAGAATTATTTGAAAGCAGCTGCAGGTAGCCTAATCATAATTTACTTGTATTTATAAATGGACATTTCAAGTATTCACTACAGTCAAACAAAGGTATTATGTGCATTAGCATACGGTGGAGTTGGGTCATCGAATTAAATATGTAACGTAATGAACTGTTTAGGATGTAGGCTAGCTATAACAGCATGTTTCTGTCAGTCTGAGACTAATTCGCGTATATTTTGGATTACACATTACAAGGTGACCTGTAGGCTATGAACATTGCTAACGTTAGTTAGTCTGTCTTTTATGATAGGACTAAAAACAACCCTGCGGTAGCCACTATTTAGCCTACATTCTGCATGCAGTTATGAGCAATTTGGCACACGTTATATTCTGAGGCAAATGTGTTGGTTGTTATTTGTTATTTGTTATTGAGGTCTGCTTCAGGCTGAAACAAGTTAGAGTCTATAAGGCTACCTGAAAATAAACGTGAAATACTGTGATAAACCTGTAACCTATTCCATTATTCTATCTATACTATCTTTGGGCTATATGTAGGCTATGAAGTAGGCTAAGCTGTAGCCTACTGATTTGGAAGCACTAGGCGCAATTCCACGGTAAAATAACGTTTTGTGATGTCCACAATACCAATGAAAAGTACACTAGCCAATGATATGCACTTGACCTAACGTTACTCGGAAGTTCTGTAGGCTGCTTGTTTTTTTCATTAAGTTCAGCCATGTAATCTTTCACATAATTCAGCTTATGGACGTGAAATTTTCATTTGGCAGGGTATTCAGAATGTAGTGCTAACATGGCAATAACGTTTCACACAGGCTATTATTGTGCATTCTTCATCAGTAAAGTAAGGTTATCCCGGACATATTTTTTAGGTCTCAATTAAATTAACCGTGAACCACTGCACATAAATGTAGCCTACAGCATCGCGCCAAACGAGCGTTTAATCACTGCCAGTGGCTTGCACTGTCATTCGAGCGCACCGCTGACTAAGCAGTAAACACGTCTAGTTCGAAGTTTTTTTTATTTTATTTTATTTTATTTTTATAGAAAGTTAGAAAAAGCCCAACTAGTGATCAGACTCTCAAACACATTTTAACACATTATATCTTATAGTTCCGTTGCCATTTCTCGTCTCTGGCCTTCACAGGTGGTGAGGTGTGTGTACGTACTACTGTCAAATTTTGGCGCTAGCGCTTGTTTCGTAGCTGACGTCATAATGCAGGTGGCAGAGAGTGCAAGTGGCAGAGTGCAAGTGGCAGAAAGTGCAAGTTCTGCAGCCAGACCCTTCTCGCAAATTCTGTGGATATGATGGTGGTCATGAATATGGAAAAAACAAACGTTCTACAGACATCAAAACTACATGGAATGGACAAGATTTTAATATATTCCCAATATATCCTTCTTATGCACAGAGAATTAGAGACACCAGCTAACAAAGTACACACAAACACACACACACACACACACACACACACACACACACACACATATCACACTCTCAGTTAAATAATTTAGCACTCACAATGAGCCTACTTTGATCTGTTCTCTCAGTGTAAGTGGATGACTCTACTGATCTAACACAGACAAGCACTTTGCAGTCCCAAGGTGTTGGCACTTCTGCTACATTACCACTGTTCAATGATCTAACTCTGCAGCAAGGCCAGCTGTGCGTCCTCTACCGTATCAGGTGAAGGCTTCTGTTACCGGGAGATTACCTTACAATCACACAGCTGTCTGGGGCTGGACTCCTCTGCCCATCTGCCTCAATGCTATAGCCTCCTGGAGAAATCCACAGTAAGCCAGTGGAACAATCGGCAACACAAAGACACCATTCACTGCTCAATCTATCGTGTCAGTTGTAGTGCTCATGATCTTCCTGTTACTGTACAGTCTATTGCAGGGCTGGTATGGCACGGGTATGCCCCTATAAGAGCACTTTGTTCTCATTGTGTGCCATTAGGAACACTGCAACCGTTAAAATGAGGGTTCAACATTTGTAATGGAAAGAAATACGTTTTTCACTTGAAGCTTAATGAGCAATTCTATTAAGGGATCCACAAGTCAGATATGTACGTACATTCATATTAAAAGAAAACACTCCTTTGGACAGACCCTGCTAAACCTCCTCCAGTAGCCTTTTACTTTCTCTTTTTATCTCTCTCTCTCTCTCTCTCTCTCTCTCTCTCTCTCTCTGTCTCTCTGCCCAGTGGTCCATCCTTCTTTGAGCCCAGCAGAGAACTCTCTTCAGATGTTCACATTCACACAGGCATGCAACAGTTAACACAAAGACAGATCCCCACAGGATTAACCTCACAGATTGCTTATTATTAGTGTCACAAACACAGAAGTGGGTGTATATGTATATGTATGTGTGCATATGTATATGGAAATGAATGGTGTGTGTGTGCATGTGTAATTATACAGTGTGTGCGTGTGTGTGTGCGTGTGTGCTGGTGGGTTGGTTGGTCCATCCAAATCCACATAATCCCCATTTTCCACTCAAACTGTATGGCTAATCAGAACCTAGAAGAGAGGAGCCCCACTGTTCCCCATCAGCCATTCACAAGGGACTGAGCCCACCACATGCACTCTATTTCTCTCTCTCTCTCTCTCTCTCTCTCTCTCTCTCTCTCTCTCTCTCTCTCTCTCTCTCTCTCTCTCCCTCCCTTCTCCCACGCCTCTCTTTCTCTATCTCTCTCCTGTCTTCTCAGTTTCTCCCGCAGTTCTCTTTCAGCAGACATAACTCAAGATCAGCACTCACGCTGTGCTTTGTTATTCTGAAACATTCAAGTACTGTTTGAGTACTGCGTTCTCCAAAGCTAAGAAAATTAAAGTAACATTCGGTTCTAGTGGTGCGTCTGCTGGTTGGAGAGGTTCCTTCTCTTGCTGTGTAATTGTTTGGGTGTTGTGGTTTGCAGTGCAGTGTCTGTAAAGCTGTGAAACGCATTTAGCATTGTTGACTAAACACGAGGGGGCGTTTTTCTCTCCTCACGCTGCCTCGGCAGCTGTTCCAATCATTATCTTTGGCCATCACGACAACCACACAAAACGCAAGCCCAGTGTCTGCCAAAAACACTGCCGCTTGCTCCCACTGAGTCATTTTCACATATCCATTATGTATTCCCTTTGTATTTCTCCAGCTTTCCTCTCGTTTTTTCGCCCTCCCTCTCCACTCGCCCTCTCCCACAAATAATGCAAATTCTGTGTCTTCCAGCTAAGCCCGCATGAGCTTTTTGTGTGTTCCCAATCACATAACTTGATTAAAAGCCCATTATCGGTTTGCAACCGCCCCCCACCCCCACCCCCCGGCCTAAGACAGAGAGGTTATAATCAAAATGGAAATGACTGCGGTAGTGAATTGAGAGCAGTGGACTGGTAAGGACAGACAACTCGTCGTCTCATCGGTACCAAGAGAATACAGACACAAAGAGACTGTTGAGAGACTCTATTGTGCTCTTAATCGTTCAAAAGTAGATGATGCGTAACTATTATGAGTGTAAGTCTGAAACTAAGTCCTTTTTAAGAATATTTCTAATAATCATTATAAGTAATAATTAAAAACCTGCAGCACCCCATGATTATAAAAAGAAAATGTAACTCACAACCCATACTGCACATCTGAAGACCATTTCTCTGTTGGATGCTGACCCGCAAGCAAGACAAACAGTTCAGGCTCTGTTGATATGTTTCATTGTCACCTTTTGTCCATCCGCTACATGTAAAACCCATCAGTCAACATCAGTTGTCAGAGCCAGAAAAGCACTGACAAAGAAGTGACAGACAACATAGGCCATGTGTCTGGGAATAATACAAAGACATCAATCTCATGGTGTGTCCTTCTGGAGAACATTTTTACTGTAGTTTCTGAGCTGCATTTATTTGTGTCAAGAAGACTCTTGTGACATCTCCAATAAAATCTAAAATTGTAAAAAATGTAAAAAGAGACAAAAATGGTGTTATAAAAATTACAGGTGCATTATAAACTGTATCTCTTGTGGACAGTACCTGCTTCATTTGTTCTTCCATTCCACCTTAATTCATCCCAGTTGTAATCACTTGTGATCAGTGATGCAGAAGTGGACCAGTGGCTAAGAGGGGGTCTGGAGGGGATGAGCTGATGAACTGATGCAGGGTGGGGGGTACAGGCCTAGGAGCGGGTGTGGTGGATGAGAGGAGAGGAGAGGTTAAATCAGGCGCTCCTTTGTATGTGCCCAGAGCATTGGGCTCCTCCAGCACATGGGACTGTGTAATTAGCCAACAGGGGAGAGGGTAGCCAGAGAGAGAGAGAGAGAGATAGATAGAGAGAGAGAGAGAGAGAAAGGAAAACTAAGTGATGGCACAGGGCCTGGGAGAGGGAGTTGGAGCCCAACTGCAGGCCATTGAGACAGTGGCATCAGGTGGTCAACCTCTCTTTCTTCTCTCTCTCTCTCTCTCTCTCTCTCTCTCTCTCTCTTTCTGTTGCCACCAGGCCCTAGGGCAGCTGGGCCCACCACCTGTTAATGGGCTCTGAAGTGGAGCTTAATTGGTTGGACTGGCGGGGCATGTGCCACCATCTTTTTTGGGCATGGGAGTTGACAGAGGAATTGTAGTTTGAGAGAAGGGTAAGAAGAAAGCAATATATTTACACAAATACAATCTTAGTTTTCAGAGAACCCGATCATTTAAAAAATCTATTTTCTTTAAACTTACCCTGGAATCAGCCAGGTGTCAGGAACACTGTTGCTTTGCCTGCACTTTCAAAGAAATTGGAAAAAATAATATCCTTGTGTGATGCCTATTCAGTAACCAAAGCAAGTGTAGACAGGATTGACAAAAGGCCCGTTGTTGCATAATTCTGTGGAAAGTCTCCAAAACTATCCAGAAAGGCATCCAGTGCACACTTACGCTGATTTCCCCTGGTAGCTGGAATAAAAAAAAGATTCCTTTGTCCCCACAATTTTGACATTTTCAAGTACCTCAGTGAGTTCTCAGAGCTGAAATCATTTTGTTAACCTCAGGCCTGGAACATGTTCTGAGCAACTCTGCCAGCAAACTACTGGTGGAAGTTAACAAAGTTTCCAAAGGCAGGAAACCTTTTATCAGAGATCACTGGAAGAACAAAACTGAGAACACAACATCAATCTGACTAAAGGGCTCTTGAAAAGCACAAATGGCTTTGCTGAGAGACAGAGGCAAGTGGCACAAAGAACAGACCATAAAGAACTTATTCTCTGACCACAGTCAATCCATAGGGAGAGATGCACAAACACACTATATCTGTAACCAAATATATGTGGTCATTGAACAATCTTTTGACAGGATAACAGATTAAACACATTTGAAATAAAGAAATTAGTGTTAACTATTGTTGGGGGATCCTTGCTTTAGTCAGTAAAATGAGGACTGACGTTCTCATTTTTGGGAGGATATCAGAGGCCATCATTATTTTATTATGTGGCAGGTGGCAACAAATGAATACCAATGTCTTTCCTAAGCCCTACTGTACAACCTCAAAGGCCTAACTGGCATTAATCAACTTCATAATTGGCTGATTCACGCCTGTTAAGTCCTGAGGGTTTAGGGGTTTAGAGTCAGATGTGAGGGCATTGGTATTCAGCCAAGTGAGCCCTGTGCTATCCTATCGTTTGTCTTTGACTTCACTGCTGGTATAAGGTTATGTATTGCACTTTTGACCCCCTTAAATGGCTCTGACAAAGGAACATTATCAGCTGAACGGTCCACTACCAGTGATGGGCGATTTAATGAGCACCGCTAATGCTCCAGTGTTTAAATGCTTCACCCGGCATTAATGGCACTCCACCTCGGATCACACACACGCTGCATATTTATGGCTCTTTCCCTGAGTCTCATTGAAGACAACTCCAGTCTGTAAAGTACTCTAATGGGCTTCTCTCAATGCCCTTTCACTGGTGTCAGCAAATATGCAGACAGACAGATTTCTATGCTGTGCTTTTTTCTTTGTGTACAATGCAACCTCAGTTCAGAGACTTAAGTTGGATAGCACATTCAAAAGCTCATTTGGTAACACTTTATTTAAAGGGGTTTGCATAAAGGTGACACGTGCCTGTTATTAAAATGACATGAGATATACATTACTATAAACATTAATGCCACTTTATTAATGGTTATGACTGTTGTTGTTAAGTATCTTTTGGTTTTGGAATGTCAGCATTGGAAAGTTTGCATTTAAAAAAAGAAATAACATTAAATGAAAACAGTCATAAATGTGACTGAGGAGTCAGTTATGTGTTTATAAAAAATATGTCATGGCAACAAGTTTGTGTCACCTTTCTATCGACCCCATCAAAGAGTGTTACCACTCATTTTTTCAAATGCTCAGTATGATGCTATGTAACTTAAGGAAGCTGTGATGATGCTTTTCCTCTTGCTGTTACATGTAGATATCTGTATTGCATGTATACTGACTTATTTCCAAGTTATGTTTTTGTGTTTTTGTGTGTTGGTTCTTTGCTGCATTGTTGTGCCATTTGCTTGTTTACACGGGTAGTTGTTACTCAGTGCCAGGTAATAGGATTGGCCCAGTCAGAGCCTCTTGAACTGTCACGGCCTTGCACTAATGACATCACAGCAGGAGAAGGCTCAATCCTCTCAATTCCAATCTGTGCCCCCCCCCCACACACACACACCCTCTCCACCCCTGAAAAAACACTGCCACGTTCACTTTCAGCACCAATTTGCTCGTCGGCTTCCAAGGTGCTGCAGCTCTTCTTGATAAATTAAGTAGTATTTGTCTCGTTCTTGCTGCTGACGTTTATTGAACCAGAGACTGAGGGAGGTTAAAAAGAAAAAAAAAAATCAAGGAGGTCTTTCTCCCTGCACACTTGAGTGATCCTAAGTACTCTCAAATGAACTACTCGATGGCCCCCTCCCCACCCCCCGTCTGTCATTTAGACCCAATGATGCCACTTTTCATTCAGGAAACAGACATTTCTGACAGAAGGCCTAGCAGTCATCTGGACAGTTTAGATGGCCCTTTCATTAGCCGCCACACCAACCCCCCCCCCCCCCCCCGTACCAAATTAACCCCCTGTCAGCGCCCCACAATAGAAGTGGGCATGGCCCAGCTTGATTTATCCCACGCCCAGGCATCAAGAGGGCATAGTTAGCCTCCTCTGTCACCCCCACTCCCCCTCTCCCTATCACCACCCCACCAGTCCTCCCAATTCGCTTTCTTTTCCTGTCGTCCCCACAGGCCTTCTCTCTCTCACTCCCTCTTTCTCTCCCTCCTCTTTCTTCCTCCCAAATGTTCCTCCCATCCCGGCTCCCCATCCTGTCAGTCACTGACGGGTGGATGGAGAGGAGAGAGAGAGAGAGGCAGACAGGCAGGCAGAGACACTGACACTCTGTCGATTCGGGGGACTGATTGCGGTCAATAGGTCTATTTAACAACAAATCAAGTGTGTGGTGTCAGTGCGCATTTGTGTCTTCGAGCCGCAGCCCCACCATCAGCACCGTCAGTGGGGGAGACCTCCCTCCAAGCTCCTTTACGGAGAGGAACCCAGTGGAAAGGACAGGCATGCGTCCAGTCAGGTCCACCTCGCCAAGGCTCGCACATGTTTCCATGGCCCTGCTCTCCCACCAAGGCAACTGACAAGGAAAACCCTGCCGACCCGGAGAGCCGGGAAAAAACAGCTTTGCTTCATTTGACACCAGCTCACCCATCCATGGGACCCCACCAGGACTTGGCCTCCATCCTGGTCTTCTGTGGTCTATATCATTTTCTCTTTGACTTGCTGGGGATTATCCAGCATCCACCTGCCTCCAGCGCAAGGGTGTGTGGGTGTGTTTGTCTGTTCACCTAGGGATCAGCCTTTCCACAGGATCTTATAGGTTTTGAGCTCCAGGATGGGCTTTAGGGGGAGACCCAGCAACCTGGCTATAGTGTGCGCACTGTGCTGCTGCTTCTGTCGGGTTCCTGGGGTGGCTGGGACTATGGAGGTAGCGTTAGCCGGCGCTGAGGCTGCTGCTGGTGATGTTGCGCTCGGGGACTCAGGTTCTGTGATGTTATTTCCGACAGAGCCGGGTGCGCAGCAGGACGGGGCCAGTGAAGGGGTCACGGTGGCCCCCGCTGCGGAGCATGAGGATGACAACTCACCGGGCTACACAGGTACCGCTGCTCTAACTCTCTCTTACTCACCGGTTCAGCTACCACAAGCTCTCGGCTTGGCTCTGGTGTGCTGTGTTCATTGTTTCTTCGTCATGTTTACCTGAACACATCCAGCCAGCTGGAGGCCTACACTTTCATTCTCCATTTGGTTATTTATCTGTCTGTTTGCATCACTTTCTCACAAACTCATTACTATAATACAGTGTCTGGTCATTGATAGATGTTTCCCTCCTACCTGTTGGAAGACCTCTATAGACCTTCTATAGCCATCAATCATTTCATTGGTTGTGATGTTTTTGAAATGGATGGACTGTATAATTGGGACCCAGTTGATAGATGTCAAGGTTTAATTTGGGGTTGTAATATTGGTATTAGTACATTGACACACGGTAATATAATTTGTTTGCATACAGTTTTTAGCCGTGTATTATTACATCTTTAAAGTGTAATCTGCACATATCCAACAACGTTGGGGAGAAATTGGGAAAATATGATGCTGTGCACTTCTGAAGCTACTCACAACATGGTTCCGTATGACCTAGGTGAGGAGTTCATCCGGGGGCTACTGAGTTTTGTTTGTTTAGGTCTTTTGCCTTTTACTGGTGAAAATGGCACACGCTCGGCAGGAGTCCTGATCCCTTTTGCCCTCCTCCTGTGATTTAATGAACCTCAGAAACCTCAGAGGCCTTTGTTGCCTCAGCTGAGGGAGGCAGGATGTCCAGATGGGTGCCCATAGACCGGGGCCATTTCACTGCCTCACTCCCCCGGGGTGATAAGACACCCTTTAGGATTTATTAGGGCAACCTGCTGTGGGTCTAAGAGGCTCTTTTGAAAGCTCCAGATCTTCCAAAAAGTGCAAAGCAGCTTCCTGGCATATTTTATGAGAAAGAAAGCTCTTGTTAGGTGACTGTTAAAGAATAATTATATTTTTAATAGTGTATACTAATAATACTAAAAAGACTTTATTCCAGTCATGATTTTGTGAAATATATGGAGTACAATGAGGTGAAGCGCACACTAATGTTGAGCAGTGGGCTGCCTGCTACATTTGGGTGCCTTGCTCAAGGGCACTTCAGATGTGATCTGCTGGTCAGGGGTAGAACCGACAACCCTTCGGGTTCAACCCTGAAATACTAACCAGTAGGCCCCAGCTGCCCAAATTTGTCTGTTTGCTTTAAATTGCAGTCAGTATACTCCCTCGATGGTTAATGGAAGAAAAGGAGATCTAAGAAGGACAAGATTACTGGAAGGTGTGGAGTTAGGAGTTAGGCTGTTACATTTTTTTCAGAAAATCACGCTCCTTAGAGGGGGTGAGAGAGTAAGACAGAGAGAGAGAGAGAGAGAGAGAGAGAGAGAGAGAGAGAGAGAGAGAAAGAAAGAAAATATGTGAGTAAGAGAGGTGCAAACACCTCCTCATTAGTGTGCTTTAGGGATGGCTTGGGGAGGGAAGGCTCTTTAATCCAACATTTTAATCCCATCTGTGCTGGAGGATGAGGGGAATCGATCTCCCTTAGTCACTGAATTGGAAATGAGGCTAATGTGTCCTAATGCTCCAGTCTGCCGCCAACATCATAAGCGAGTGAGCGGCAGCCAGCAACTCCATTTCCACAGATTGGATTCACTTAGATGAGGTGAAACAGCCGGATTAACCCAAGCAGTTGCCAATTTACTTTTTTTTTCTCTCCGTCTCTGTGCTATTTTGTCCTCTGCTGTATTATTCCTTTCATTGCCAAAGTGAAAATTGAGTTCACCTTCCAAGTGGCCAGGCCGATTCCAATTCGGACTCACCTTTCTTATCATTGGAGCCGTCTGGCCTTAGAATCCCTGGCTGGCGACTGGCAGCCGGTTGATATACATAGATGGAGAGAGGCCTTGCACCTCGTTGGGGAAAACAGAGCAACAGCCCTGACTGGAGAAGATGTGACTTTCTGCGCAAGCCCTGAAAGACAACAGCCAATTCCAGTGGTAACTCAAGTTTCCATTCCCTCGAGAGTGTCACTGTAAAGGCCATGAGCAGAGAGGAGGTGTCGAATTTTAAGGTCGGGACTCTGCCAAGGACAGCATGAATCTTCTTGTTGATGAGGGCTGTGAGGGATATTTTTAATCGCAGGGGGATCGCATTATTATGTTTTTGGCACCAACCTGCTATCTTATGACTTGAGGCCTTGATTCAAATTCTATGCAACCACTTTGTAATGTCTTTAAGAAGCCCTCATCAAACCTAAAAAAGCTGTGGATGAAATTCATGTATACACAACAATGACCCTTTATTCAAAACCTAATGTACAGCTATACTGTACTGTTTAATACAACTGTGTTAGCCTTGATATAAAACAGAAAATGCTCTAAGCTGACAATTAGAGGTCCATAGAGGAGTTCACAGAACTTGTGTTGGATTGCAAGCCACTTACCACTGATTAGACTCCAGTTCGCAGACACACAGTGAGAAGAGAGCTGACAGACCTCCATGGCCAATGCTGCAAGATGAAAGGCCAAGGGAGTCTCTTTTTTTCTGCAGCTTGAGGGTCTGCTCTTCTCCTCTTGCCGCACTCTCGACAGCTCATAGCGCATCTGTCAGAGGCGGCGAATACTGCAGAACATCTGAGCGCGCCCTTCGCACTCACTTTGTCACACTGTGATAGAGTCGGTCGGGTGGTTGGGGGGCGGGGGGGGGGCGGGTGGGTAAGGGGAAATGGAGAAAGTGAGAAAATTGAAGGTCGACCACACCACTTCCTCTTCCCCACCATCATCACCAATAGGCCACGAAACAGAAGGGGCTTGTCTAGACAACTGCCACATATCTCATTGTGAGTGTGTGTGTGTCCCTGAGCGCCAGGCTCGGGCCATTCACTGTGTGGACAAATTGCTCACTGACAGATAGAGAACTGATGAGCATGGACATGATCACTCTCCCACTGTGGGGACTTGATGAAAGTATATTGAATGGGGTGAAAGTGCTAGAACACCTGACTTTTTTTTTGTAAGCGAATGAAGTGAAAAGAAACTCAGCATCCCGTAGAGGATATGGAACACTGACAGTCTGTCTTGTTTTCCCTTTCTGTGAATCGAGGTAGTGGTATTCACGCCTGTCATGGACTACCAGAGAGGAAGTGTGTCGGTGTGTTGGTGTCCTGAATTGACGTGGAGATGGTGATGGAGGTGGAGGTGGAGCTGTGCTGTGGTCCGGTGCAGCTCCTGCGCTGGTGTGACAGCTGGAGAGCTGACGGAGCAGCGCTCTTAGATTTGCTTTTCACCTCCATCACCTCCGGGCATCATTACGAGCCTCCGGCACGGCCTTGAATGCTGACCTCTAGAGCCAGAGCTCATCTTATCAGCCTCCTTCCCCCCACCACCACCACCCCCACCCCCAACCCCTCTCTCATCTCTCACTCTCCCTCATCATGTTCACATCCACTCGGATAGCGAGTGGTCATTAAGGTGACGCACGCCCATGGCTTCTTTCAGTTCTCAGTTGCTCTCAGGAAACTGGTGAAAGTGGAACCCAAAAACTCTCTCTCTCTCTCTCTCTCTCTTGTTTCCCTTTGTCTTTCTCTCTATTCTCTCTTCTCCTGAGACTGACAGTGGCGACGGAGGGCCTGACGACGCCTCGGGGAGAGTGATCTCACTTGAGATATAATTACCTTAAACTCCAGACCAGTCTCCTCCAAACCACCCATCCTCCCAACCTCCACCCCTTTTTTGGTGTAGGATGAAGGGAGTCGTTTTTATTTCCTATGCCCCCTCCAATCTCCTTTCTTCTCCTTGATTCCAGAGCTTAACTCTGTGCTGTCCCAGGAAATGGGTCGATTAACCGTTCCTCCGCGGAGCAGGGCAGGGTAATACCATCAAGAGGGGACTTGAGTGGTTGCGAGATTGACCGAGGAAGTCGGAGTACAAAAGCAGATGAGAGGAAAGGAGGGAATCCATTATTCAGAACCACGCTTAGCGTCTCAAGCTGTGTAGGGAACTGAATCAGATTCATCCCTTCTGTTATGATTAGCATTAGCGAGGGATACGTGTGCTAGTTCCAGCAGGACCTTCACTGCAGTGGTATCAGCATTTGCACCAACCAAACAATGCTCAATAGTCTTCATGTTTTTCATTTGTTTTTGAGAATGGATACACTGGTGCAATTACTGAGATTTTTTTCTGCATGAATCGTAAATGGCCTTCCCCTTCTTCCCCATCTGTGGAGTGGGAGAAGGGGAGGAGGAGGAGTAGGGGGGATTCACACGCCTTTCTTTTGTACTTGCCTCGAATGTCCATATGGTGCCGTCATGACTGTCAAGCAGTTTCAGTTTTTTGTATAAATGCAAAGAGAAAGGCGTGTAACATTAACTAGAGTTATCCTCACGTGGGGACCCATTGCCTCTTTTTGTTTTATTTAATGCCTTTCTGTTCACATCCACTTTAATCAGTAATGGACTTGGCATTTGCATCCTTCCCATTCATTCTGACTGCAGGCAGTTCGTCTGGTCAGACACAAAAGAAAAGCTGAAAGAAGCCGGATAAAGGATTGAATAGAGTAGTTATAATTGCATTTCATTCCATTTCCATCACCATCAGTGCTTATCATGTTTTTTTTTCTCCCTCAAGTGTCATTCTTGATAGAGTAATAACACAAGTCTCCAGCTCCGGCTTCACAACCCAGTCTTAGCCCATGTTTAGAGGTTGAGAAAAAGAAAAGGAAATTAATCTCTTATCCAGCTGAGGACAAAGCTACTGTCCCTTATGATTCAATTTGCTCTCGATTCATGTTTCAGCTTGCTGTCTTTGAGCATGAGAACTGTTGAGTGCTGCTTGTTTTATTTATCAGAGTCAGAATCAGATCAAGTGGGTGATTGAACGGCCACAGTGGAAATGACCCAACTTATCAGCAGAGATGATTTATTATCCAAACATGATAGTGAAGAAAGCAAAGACACTGACAATAGAATTAAATCAAATTGTGCAAATAGTGCATGTGAGGGAAATTGTGTGTGTGTGTGCGTGTGTGTGTGTGTTTGTGTGTGCATACAGGCAGCTTGGCAGTAGGTGATTTTTCCTCATTTTTCATGTGACAAGTCAACTTTACAGCATGGCTTGAGAACCTGCAGCTGAGTTTGTTCTACTGGTAGTTGAAGGGAACTAAAGTAAGTAAATACATGGTGATACAGTACATGCCATTGTAACAGGTGTTGCTCTGCCTGCACTTAGCTGCGTTGTGTTGTGCACAATGAGAGACTAGAGACACCAGGATACTCAGGAACAACAGAGTAGTTTATTCCTCATTTATGGCATCTGTTATTCAACGAACAGAAGAGCAGAGCACACACACACACACACGGTCATCCTCAAAATGCCTGACATAATAAAACACAACAATCATTCAGTACACGAGAGGATGAAATGGCGGCATCACTTTCACCACTAAAATTACATGACTAGCTCACTCTCCCCTGAGGTGTCTAAATATTAACCATAACTGAAAAATATTCACAGAAATCTGAACAAGTTCACACACTACACTCAAATGAAAAATTTTGTACATTCATAATGACATGAAATAAACCTTCTTGCATTCTGACAGTTTTAATACGTACCTCTCTCAGTCAAAGTTAACAGCGACTGACGAGAGGGCAGAACCAAAACAAAAAAGCGTGTCTGACACCTTTCAAAATAAAAGTCCAAAATACTAATAAACCTTAACATCCAATTATAATACACTCTGATGAAGGGTTTTGGTGAGATTTCAATTCTAAAATAATATGCAATATTAACCTGGTTACATTATATAACACAGGCCACTGGCTCTGTCTGTTTTTGCTGTTTGAAGGGTGATTTATTTGACATTTATATTAAATGTATGTCAAATTAAAGAATGAAGTTGTAGCAAGTGGAAAATATGGTTGTTTGACACTTTCCAACAGCTGACAATCCCTATCTGACATTCCTTACTGTTTTGAGTTTGCTAAATAGATTAAACAAGCAGACACAGGCAGCTGTCTAAAAGTTACCAGGAAACTTCAGCTGGTTTGTTCCCTTGAGAGCTTACATAATCAGATTGTTCTTTAGAACGTTGTTCTTTATCCAATTTTTTTCTTCTTTTATCATTTTAGCTCTAAACTGTATTAACTGGAATAACAGCTATACTTTTTAGAACAGGTATTTCTGTTTGATTTTGAAAAAAAAATGCAAACAGTCTGGAAAAAAAGTGATTAAAGTTTAAACAGTTGAACAACAAAGATTCAATTGGAAATAAAAAAAAGCAGTGCAATCAAGCAGATGCCTGGTAAATGCTGGAAGCTATGCATATCACATCCCAATAAGTAGTCCTACTTCATGACTGATGTGATGTGATTGTGCCATCATAAGATCACACCATCACACACTTCTCCCCTACGTGACCAGACGATCAAAGCCGACGATGAGTCCTGTGACTTCCAACTGGATGAATGAGGACGTGTTCCCCTGGCCGTAGGCAGGGTGATGTGCTCACAGGCTCTCCCACAGCTGGGATCAATGCTGGGCTTCTCACATGCTCGCTGTGCTCCAGACGTGTGAGTGTGTGTGTGGGCGGGTGGAGTGTTTGTGAAGGTGACTTGGGTGTGTGTGGGACTGTTTTGTTGTCTGGCTGCAACCGAGTATGTGTCTCTTCTGTGTGTGTGTGTGTGTGTGTGTGTAAGAGAGAAAGAGAAAGAAAGAAAGATGAAGGGCTGTGTGTGTGTGTGTAAGAGAGAAAGGGAAAGAAAGAAAGATGAAGGGCTTTTCACACATAAAAACTTCTAAAAAATGTATCTAGAGAGGGGGGGGTTTGTGTTTGATCATTTCTTCTATTCTGTTCACGTTTGTTTCTGTAGGTGTGTGTGCGCATGTGTGTGTGTATGCATGTGCAAATGTTTGTGTGCCTGCCTGCCTGTACATAAGAGTGTGAGGACCAAGACACTTTTTGACTTTTTATCTGGGTCTCGGCATGAGCCGGGCGCGCTCCTGTGCCGGGGCTCGTAAATCCACCCAGCACCTGCTCCCCGGGCTTTGGCGCGCACCGCGGGGTCAGCAGCACCAGATATCCCATCGATCATATTTATGGGGTTCATCACTGAGCCAGTTTGTTTTGGCAGCTGATCGGGCCAGGGAGGGAAGAGGGAGAGGAGCGAAGAGGAGAGATGGTGGGGAAAGGGGGAAGAGGGGTGGAGGGCGCGGAGGGGGCTATTTCATTTTGTGTGCATGGGGAGAGAGGGATGATTGTGAGTGGTCAAAAATGTGTGAAAAGGACAAGACATGCAGGAGAGAGCGACAGTAACAGAGAAAAAATGTTTGCCAGAGAAAGACACTCAAACACACACAAACACAAACAGTTCCATACTCTCCTCACACATACAATAGAAACTTTTAACAAACAAAGCTATGATACTGGAAAGGAGGTAAAATAATTTGGAGAGCAAAGAACACTGGAGACAGAGAGAGACAGAGAGAGAGAGAGAATACAATGGGGTTTTTGATGAGCCATGCTCCTCTCTGTAGGGGCTCAGGGGCTGTGATGTGGTCTGCTCTCTCCCCAGAGCCGAGGCTGTCTGCTGTAATGTAGCTGCAGGCTTAGAGGAGCGGAGGAGAACGTCTGGAGAACACAGAACCCAGTGTCACTATTAAAGCCTGCGTCTGACGGACTCTCCGTGCCGCCTCAAATCTGCTTTAAATCAGTTAAATGGCCTGTACCGCATTATCTCATTCGCTCTTCAACAAGCAAGCAGTCTGAGACGAGATTTGGACCATCTTTTATAGTGACATATTCTCTTCTTCATGGCACATTTAGCACAAATCTTTTATGTAAGTATTTTCCCCTAATAACGCTTCCTCATGTCCGCCAGAGGTCTAGTGTATGAAAAGACCACATCATAGACTGAGAGAGAGAGAGAGAGAGAGAGAGAGAGAGAGAGGGGGGGGGGGGGGGTTGGGTGGCTGCCATTAATGAGAACCTGTGTCCCAGAGAGTGAGGCCTTGTCCCTCTGGTGGACATTCTGGGAACTGTCACCATTGCCATGATCCCATTGATTCCCAGTCAAGCTGATCTCATTGATTGAACAGCCACATTTTTCTCTCTTTGCACGCATTATTTTTGCTTTCTCCCAATCATCCTTCTTTTACAGTATCTCGGTTGATATAATGGACTAACCAGGCATACCAGCCTTTGCCTGTTGTCAACACTGCCTCCCCAAACCCTAGGAGTTCTGGTGGAGAAACAGTGCCCTCCCGACTTCAACCCCACCACACACACACACACACACATACACACACACACACACACAGACACACACTTCACCCCCCAGCCAACCGCAGGCACCCAGGCTTTGAAGGCATCAGGGCATGCTGGAGCAGTGTGTTGTGGTGTGGTGTGGTGTGGTGAGGTACTGTCGCTATAGAAACATTCCTTTCCCTTCCGTTGTAAATGGGGCCTTGTCAGGGTTGCTCTGTGCGCTGACGGCTTTATCTGGCCTGGCGAGGGGCTTTGCATCTCTAATGACACCCTGGTCCCTTCCTCTCCTCTCTCTCTCTGTGTCTGTCTCTGTCTTTGTCTCTGTCTCTCTCTCTCTTTCTCTCTATCTCTTTCTCTCTCTCTCTCTCTCTCTCTCTCTCTCTCTCTCTCTTTCTCTCCTTTCCTCCCCTTTGCCTCTTTCCTCCTGATCGCTCAGGCACTGCAGTGGCAGAGGCGGCCGTTTTCTTCAGCCCCCCCCCCACCACCCACTCCCTTCAGTGCACAATCGCTGGCAGGAAGTGGAGTGTTATTGTTGCTGGGTCAAAGATCAATTGTATTCTGCATGACAATTAGAGGATACAAACAACACAGACAAGATGAAGAGCAGCTGTCACATTAGATTTATCACACGGCTCTCTCCAGGGCTGCCATTTTCTCAGCTTAGTTTCATGAAACCGTATTTACACTCACTCAGGATTAAGTGAATAAAGGCTCGCACGCATGTTTGCTGACAGTCACAGCCAGCCCTGCAGAATCTTTCCCGTCGCACTGACGCATGCGAAACACCTCGTCACCCTCCACAGACTTAGACCTAGAATGGTGGAATCTTTCCCCTCACACCGATGCATGTAAAGCGTGTATTTACACTCCACAGACTTTTACACAGCCTCATAACTGTCTGTTAAATTGCCCACTTATCTTCTCGTAATTTGTTCCAGAGTGGCCCTTGCACGGGCGAGCTGGGAGCCGCCGCTAGTCCTGCCGCAGTGATATGCGCGCTCGCATTGTGCTGCTCGCCGCAGGCACAGTTGGACCGCTCTAATGACTGAGCTCCACCACTGGTGAGGGTCTTGTCCAACAGCTTGCCTCGCTCTGATTGGCTGAGACTCCTGTTGTTGCAGGAGGCCTCGCGGTCGGAGAAGACAAAGGCCTTGCTTGGCTCAGTTACTTTTCAGCCACTCTCTCATTCATTAAAGGCACTCCAGCCAGTAAACCAATTAAGCCAATTAACCATGAAAACACAATGTGTGACTTGTTCTCGCAATGCCTAGAATGGAGAAAGTAGTAGCCGTGGCAGTAGAGTGGTGTGCTGACAGTGCAGACATGGAGGTGAAGAGAGTGTGTGTGTGTGTGTGTGTGTGTGTGTGTGTGTGTGTGTGTGTG
>JAGFZM010002304.1:688969-717392 GCA_017657215.1 Limnothrissa miodon
GTGTGTGTGTGTGTGTGTGTGTGTGTGTGTGTGTGTGTGTGTGTGCATTTGTATGGGAGTGCCCGCTAAAAGTCCCCAAGAGAGAGTCAGCTCTGACACTTTTGTCTCCCCTAATTGCATTAGAAACTCTGTCAGCAGTGCCTTTGCTTGCACTGGGCAATCATGCATCACCAGGACACAAAGTGGACACAACAGTGAGCAGCTAATGGAACGACATGTACATCATGTTGAGGCATTATGCATTATGATATTACACAACACACTCTCTCACATACACACACACACACACAAACACATACACACACACACACACTATTTCAGCCTTTTTTCACTCTCTCTTTCTCTATCTCTCTCTGTCAGTCATACTGTCAAACTGTTTGTGCGAACAAGCTTGCAGTAAATGTTTTCCTGAGTGTTACACTCAGATAACATCCTAACAGTGGATGGCATGACACACTGGGAGATTTATACAGTGCTGTGGTGCAGTTCTGAGAGCCCTATAGTTTTCCATGCCGAGTGGATAGTTCCCACTGCCTCTTCCCACCAGCCCCCCTCTCTTTTTCTCTCTCTCTCATTCTCTCTCTCTCCTCTACTCAGATGCTAATGTGGGGCTCTGCTAAAAAGAGTGGCCAGCCAGAAGGGATTCACTGTGGGCATGCGGGCGGAAAAGTGTCAGTCTGTTTATCAGACCCCATTCTGCATGTTGCCGCTTTATTGTCCGTTCTGAACCCCCCCCCCCCCCCCCCCACCTCCTTCCATCTCTCTCTCTATCTCAGTCTTACTCTCTCTCTCTTTCTCTCTCTCACTCCCATTCTCTCTCTTCCTTATGCTTTCTCCAGCCCTGTCTTTCTTTTGGGCTGTTCTCACACTCCCCCGTCTGCGCACTCCACGACATGCATGAGGACACTCACTGAATGGCAAAACAGAAACAGATTTGTTTAGTCCACAGTCTCTGTCCATCTTTCTCTCTCTCTGCTTGTCTCCTCTCTCAGAAGAGACACTGTTGTGTGTGTGTGTGTGTGTGTGTGTGTACAGTATGTGTGTGTGTGTGTGTCTGCTTCACTTTATGACATTTGAAAGCCCCCAACAGAACAACCTTAGTCTGCGGAAAGAATGTGCTCTTTCTATAGTGTTTGTATATTTGTTATTTTCCAGAGCTTTTTTTCAGCTTGTCTTTCTCTGGTGAATTCCTCAGCTCTCTGTCTCCACCAGTCCCTTTCATGTGGGATTCGGGGAGGGAGGACCTTTTTTTAATGTCCCTTTGTCCAGATTTTTAATGTGCCTTTTGGCCTGTTTTCTGGGTTTACGTGTGTGTGTGTGTCTGTATGTGTGTTTGTGCGCCTGTGTGTGTAAGTGTAAGTGTATGTGAGTGTGTGTTTGTGCGCCTGTGTGTGTGTGTGTTTGTGTGTGTGTGTGTACAGTATTTCACTTGGGCCCGAGCCCAGATGGACAGTCATGAGACGCATTCCTTCCCGGTGACACAGTGCGGTCCAGGGGCTCGACAGCGACGTCCACTGGGACGCTCTGATGAGTGGCTGATTAGCCTTACTTGCTGTGCTGATTTCCCACTAGTTTGCATCATGACATGATTCGTGTTCATTGAGTGGATGTGCACTGACCTGAGTCCCACAGGAGGACGGTTACCTGAGACCATATCCGTAAGGTGAAGACTGTCATGTAAACGCTAGGCTGACTTTGCGTAATCAAATGTGCTTCTTTGCCCACATTCCTTTACCCTCTGACAAATAAGCTAGCTGAGCTCCTTGACACCTGACGTGACAAATGAGCGAGTGGATATTTAGCTATCGCATTAGCGCTCCTCCTGTGGAGTGGCCCCGACAAATATAAAGCCTGCGTTGAAACCATAGGACACCCTCATACCGCATCTATCAACAACGTAATGCACTCTGCGGCGGCACGGGCCGACCAATCAGACAGTGATTTGTGATTTGTTCGCCGGCTGCATCTAGAGCAGCAGCCCTTCTGACAGTGCGCTGTGATTTGTGACTTCCTGGGAATGTCAGGTCATCTCCCCCCTGTGAGCGGGCGAAGACTATCCCCTGAGTAACCAGCGTCTTCTTCCCTCTCCTAAAAAAAACGGCCTGCTCGAGTTGAGAGGCGTTTGCTCCAAGGTGATCCGTCTTCCCACGAAAGGGCACGTCATGGTTGCAAATTTTATATGTGTTATTCATCCTCTGCTGCAGCCATGACAAAATATTATTACAGTTGGGGAAGTCAACTAACTGAGACCGCATGGAGAAATGTGGTTTAACATACTATTCACAAGGTGCTGTGTGGTCACCAGGTTGTCAAAATTGTGTGTGTGTGTCATAGCAAATGTTTACCCCTGTTGTCACAGTTGGCCATTATTTCAAAAACGTGCAAAAATTTGGCATAACTGTTTTGAAAAGGAGCTTTTTACTTTGTTTCTTAGGTATTGAGTTGTAATTTTCTTCAACCACCTTGAGGGCTCTTGTAACCACGAAAAAGTAACATTATTTATTAAAGAAGGGCAAGGAGAGAGGTATAAAGCTTTTCAAATCAAAAGTCTTCTTCATTATCTAAATGAAAAAAGAACAGCTTTAAAAATGCAGAAATGAAGACAAAACTAAAATACAGATTCAGGTATTCCCATCCACCACACACGCATGATGCATCCAAAAACATTTTTTAGAATGTTTTTACCCCAAAGTCTATGATGATTTGGTACAGTGTATTCCCAAGTGAAGTGAAAGAAAATGTATTTTCTTCATTTTCTTCTTCTTATTTTCCCCTATGTTGGGGGCAGAGCTGGTGTTCCCGGTCCCCTGTGGGGAGTATCTGCTCCAAGAATGTTTTTGTTTTATGTCCTCCTGTTTTGTTATTTCACGCATTGTGGATGAAGGGCATTAAATAGTCTTAGTCATGGGGGGTGGTGGGGGTAGAGGGTGTGGTGGCATGGTAGCGTCAGCGGAGGAGGTTGGTTGGCTGGGTTGGCGAGGGAAACACCGGTTGGATGCGTCACCCCCCCACCGACGCACAAGCGCTCCGGCTTTGTGAGGGGTCCGCCCACGGTGAAAGGGGCGCACAGTGTGGCGCCTTTTTTTTTCTTTCCTGGGTTCCCATTCCTTCTCCACGCCTTGCCCACCATAAGAAAAGATAAAGAAACATCCCCAAACCCCCCTTTGAATATTGAAAGGAGAGTGATCAGGGGAAAGAGAGAGGCTGAGGGAAGGTGGCTGGAATGGGAGAGGTGGTGGTGGTGGTGGTGGTGGTTAAGTATAGTGGGGTGTGGGCCCAACTAAGCACATTGTCCATAGTATCTGCCATTGAACTCCACTCATTAGTGCTAGGTGATGCATTGGGAGGAGGTCTTGGTAGCTTGCCTCAGCTATAAGTGGAGAAGTATCGGAACGCAGAGATAAAGGGTTGTGCAGGTCCGTGTCAGAAAGGAATTGCTTCTTCCTTTTTGATATATTTTATTGTTGATATTTTCTTTCATTACATTCCTTTTTTTAATTTTTCATGGGCTGAAGCAGATTTTCTGTACATCAGTGGGAGGTGGCAGTTATTACAACCTGGAGCTTCTGCATTGCTTCTATTACTGGAGTAAACCGCGTCGGGCCTATCTCTGAGGCTATGGGAAGGATGCTGGAATGATGTTGATTCTTAAATTGGAATAATCCTTCTCCCTGAATAGCTTAAGTTCTGAGCATTCCTTCCTGGTGATTTATCCCTAAGTGCTTGATCGGTAGACCAGGGACATATCTGGAGTCAGAGATACCGCTGAATAAAACGTGGGAACTTACCCCAGATGGTTAACTGAGACGTTCATCCTGACCAGACACGCTCATCCCCACCTGGGCTGGTTCCGCTCCATAATCGGGTGTTACCATGCAGACGGTGCTGCTGATTTTGGCGGTGGCTGTGTTGGCTGCACTGCCGAAAGATGGCCTCTCTCACCGCGGACCTCACGGGACCCCCCGCCAGGCCGGTTTAAGGGGCCCACCCTCTGCCTGGTGCAAACGACAGCAGCAGGGGGTGGCAAAGGGGCTGCCGCAGGGCCACCACCCCAAACACCACCAAAAAAAGGCCCACAAATGTGACCAGGTCTTCCACAGTAAGTAGTATCAAAAACAAATCAGTGTACTACAGTAAGTAGTATCAACAACAAATCAGGCATAACTGCAAACTTTTTTGTATAGTCATGGCAGTGTTTCTCAATGCAGTTTGAATAAATGACTAAAGTCATTTGATGCTAAATTAGCAGTGGGATTTGCAATAATCTCATCCATTCTAAAGTAACAACCTCATGTAATTAAGATGATGCCATGGAAGTATTGGAAGTATGGAACTGCTGATAGATAGATGTATATTTTGATATATATTCAGTCCATCAAGTTGTCTCTTGGCTCTGTGTTGTCATTTGGACCACCTGGACCATCTCTAATACTCTCCTGAAGTGTTTGCCCAAGGTCACAAGAAGCAGAGAAATGTGAATATAACTCAGTTAACAGGACAATTCAGCTTACACATGTAAATGAAGTGCTAGAAAGTAGAAATGTTTCTTACCATTCACATTTAATCTTGTTAGTTGCTATGGTCAGCTGTTTCCCAGGACAGTTTTCTCAGCATACGGTATATTTTAAAGCATACGGTTTAATTTATATTTTTTTAGATTTGGTGCATTTAATTTTAAAGAGGATTTACTGAAACACTGTAGCAAGGCTATTTCTCTTGTTAGATTTTAGTGGACAAACAAGTGGACTCTTCTTTTCCAACTTGTTCAACAATGTTTATTCACAACTTTGGACAACCCGCACAAAGTTTGTCTGTGCTTAATGCAAAACCATATGCACTCACTTGCCTTTCATTGCTTGTTGTTGTTGGCTGTAGGCATTGAATGAAATTGTAGTCTTTTCAGCAAGTATGAAATTAGAAGAAAGAGAAAAGTCTCAAATATGCTTTCCTGGTTTTCTAAATAGAAAGTCTGTCCTGTGCCATTTTTGTGTTACGTCCTCCTAACTGACAGGTTTTATGATACTTTGTAGTGGATTTTACGGCCTATAGCCTATAAAAAATCAATTTCTTCATTCATGTCGGCCATGTCATTTCTTTGCGACAAATGAATAGTCATCATTTAATTCATGCAAAACTGCTTAGAGACAGGTACTTATTTAATAATATTTTGATGGCTGTCTGTAAAGGGAGACAGGGCTTCCTTTGAAACCCCATAACAAAAAGAGAGACAGTAATTTAGACCTTTCTGTTAGAAACCGTTTTGTTTCTTTTTTTTGGTGAGAATGTGGAGCAAATCCCTTTGCAACCATTGAACGTTCCCAGAGACCACCATCCTCCAGCAGGGCCCCATTCTCTTGGCCCAAAATGGAACCGGGCCTGTAATTGCTTGTGTGTTGCCAGTGTTGTTACTCGTCACAGGGCTGGCTCCTGGAGATGCACAAAGAAAAAGCTTTTAATTCCATCCTAGAGCATTTAGTTGGGTTCCCTGGTAGATATGGACTCTTTAAAGGCCACAGTGGCAAGAAGGAGGAATCCTAAAGAATCAAACATAAAGAATAAGTGAGGAAAAGTTGGTGATGTTAAACTATCATAAATTACTTGAATTGAACTTATTATTCAACTTATTATTCAATTGTTATTAATGTTTGTATTGTATGGCATTTTTGTTTGTGTACAAACATAGAGGGCATAGAGGGTCTACTGACTGATTAGGGTAAAATGTTGAGCAAAGGCCGTTTTTAGTGTAAGGGTTTAGATAACCCAAATTTCTTACTGTTGTGTCAGAAATAATCTGAGAATTTACACTCCGCCCCTCTTTTTTTCCATAACTACAACAGATGTAATGTCATGATGTGATGTCATAGCTCTTTGCTATGGAATTCTACGAGACATGACTAATGCACTGTGTAAATAAAATTCCATTGAATTTAATCATGTAAGGTGTTTTTTAGATAATTTGTGTTACTTCAGTAAAGATACCAGATACACTGTAAATTGAAGAATTCATCTGGTTCCAACCTCCAACCAAAGTCTATAGATAGGGATGATTAGCAGAAATGTTGTTCATTTGAATAGTAACCACAAGAGGGCGCTATTGGGTTATACTTCTGAATCTTGGTAAGCGTTTGCGAGGAAGGCAGAAGTTGTTTGTTTCCACATGGATAGGAATTATGTTTTGGGGATATGTAAGAGCAACAAAATCATCCGACGGATTTGCATATGACCTCCAATAAAATAATAAAAATGCCTGAAAATGCCTTAGTAATAACATCATACTACTTAAAAAAAGAAGTGATTTAGCAAATGAATCCCAATAGACAATTGGTATTAAAATGAAGTTAATGAATAGATATTATGGTGTTTTAAGCTTTGCTTAGTAAGCTTAGCAAGGATAAATGCTTCGTTCTTGAGGTAAGATTTCCACGGTAGGAGATTAACATCTTGTGGCATCATTTTCAGCCTAATCTTCTTTAGAGCGAATTTGAACATAGGACTGATTCAGATTATATCGGACTAAGCTCCCCGCAAACAGGATTCTTAACGCCAGGGAATTGTTCTCTTTGGCATTTTACTGCTTTTTCTGTGCTGTAATTTTTATGAGTAGATTGTGCCTTAAATTAGAGACACGTATGGAATGCGTCTGAACTGAATGAAACACACACGCTTTTCTTTTGCAAATGTATTCAGACTAATCTGACTGGGTGGGATGCACTTACGTTATGAAAAATGATATTTATTGGTGCCATACTGCCCTAATGTTTTTACTTAGTCTTAAGGGGAAAAGGTGCGTGGAAGAGACCCACTGACAGTTCTGCTGCGTCCCCGACGTCTGTCTGGAAAAGGTTAAAGTGTAGTCTGTGGAAAAGCCCATTGTTGGGCATTCAAGAGGGGGGAGAGCGGCACATACCATTTAGCGAGCCATTCAGCTTCTGTGAACGAGTTGCCGTTGTTTCAAATCCCCTGACTGAGGTGAAGGGGTCTGCGGTACGCACAGAGTCCCAAATCCAGTATTTAGTGGAAAACTTGAATAAATAAGGAATTCCCTGGACTTGCAGAGTCGCGCTTGAAAGACTGAAATGATACACTATCAATGGATGTAGACTACCAAGATTCTGCCACTCATCCTCATTTGACTTGAAAGACGGACCAGAAAGTTGACTAGAATTTTAGCTATTCAATACGAAGCGAAATTATGTGACAACGAACAGCGGACTTTGGAATGTTTCTTCAGAAATATATTTTGTAATCAGATACCGGTGGCATTGTGACACTTTTTGAAGTTGCTTGTCGTATATGTTTCTTGGCTGGTTTGCATGGGATTACTCGGAACCCCGTTTAACGGGAGCGTCTATTGGAGACGGCATGACAAATTTGAGCGTGTTGACTGCAAACGGATTTATCCAATTTCACGAGAAGTAGGCTTAGATACATTCTGGGCCACATGATTTGAGACAAAATACTGGTGTTAATTTTGAACTTGAGGTTAAAAAAAGAAACTAGACAATTCTCACAGACTGGCAACTGTACTCTTACAGATCTGGCACATGTAAAATCCCTCCGGAGAAATCACTGAAACTGGATTACCAATCAACCGAATACAGTCTAATGTTAATGTTATGAATCTGAAGATAAAACTGAGATTACTATGTTGTAAATGAATATCACAAAACTCTTTCACCTCACAGCAATGCTATTATGAAGCATAGAGAAATTGCAAAACTGAAGTGACATTTTGTGGATATTTCTTGACAGCAAGTTTCAAAGCATGTCGGCGATTTCTTTCGTGTTTGCTGTTTTACTCGGAATAATAGAACTTTGCTCTGGTAAGTTAGTCTATGGCTTATCTTGAGAGTTTTAAGAGATCATTTTTAATATGTTTAGTAGATTAGCAGTGCTTATTTTGATATAAATATGTGGATATAAAGAAATGTTTATATGTGAAACTTTTTTTTCTGGAACTGTTTATTGAAAAATGTCTGGGCCAGGAAGGTATTAGTTAAATTAGCACAATAAAAACACTGTAGTCTTTTTGGTGCATTTTACTTTACTGAACTTGCTCTCTGCATGCTTCTACTAGTGGCCTAGTTAATGGGGCAAACTGTTGTTCCATTTCTTAGAGCTAAGGCACAGATTTCATGGAATATACAGAACCTACCAGTGACCTGTATTCACTGCAGTTTGTGTATTTAACTTTTGGGTAAATATGATGACTACTGTGTTCTTCTGAGCAAGAGAGAAATTTCAAATCATAGCCTACATTATTTTTTGTAGAAATACAGATGTATCCCAAACTATTTTTTTTATTTGTTACAAACATCCCAAAATTATTAATATTTTTGTGTTTGCGATAAGCATGTTATAACATTAAGAGATTCCTGTGAATGCTGAATATGATGTGGTTTGACTGATAAACATAACCAGTGTGCCCGGCCTGCATTGGCTTGCTGAAGAGTTGACTTTAGTTGGTTTCAGTTGTGCCTTTGTCAGCTGCTCTGAAGATTAAACTAGGCCTACAGGTCAGACCATGTTTCGGGAACGGAACAAAAGTGCATTTAATGGTTACATGTATTTCTGGTGGTGATTTCATACCCCTATTAATTTACTTTAAAACCTTTTAATCACTGTAAATGGGGTTTGGTTAAAAAAAAGTTGGAAGACTTTGTTTGTTTCTTCTTCAGTGTTTTTTTTTCCGTACCTTGGCACGCACTCAGTGAAAGAGCAAATTTACGTTCACTTTTTGACGCCTTTCCCATTGCCACACAGTAAATTGTAATAGATGGGAACTGGAGTGATTGGCATTTTAGATTCTGCTTTTTATCAGTTCTCTTAACAATTCCTTGGTTTAGAAGGTATTTTACATAGTTTTTCAGTATTAGTACAGAGTCCAAACTATAGTAAAAGAGTGATTTCATTTTATCAGAGTGATGGAAACTACTCGATTCCCCGTTCTTGATTTCCACCCCTAGGTGAGATGAATGCTGGGTTTATATAATATTTGTGGAATCTGTCAGGCTTTGAGGATCATATGGGCCCCACACAGAACAAAACATTGGGGAAGCTGTGAAGTGTATTTAAATCCAGATGTTTTCTACCCAGCACCAGGTGTGTGTCAGCTGTATGTGAAGTTTACCTACAGCCGCCCCCCTCCCCTCGTCCTGAACTCCTACTCGGAGATAGTATTTGTTTTATATTTCATGTCTTCTTTTATTGCACTGGCAGGTGTTTGCAAACACATAAAGGCGGCAAGCTTTGAAATAGTGGTGCCCAGCATGTCTTCTCTATTATCTCCTACTGTGTCTACCCTTTCAAGTGTGCCACTGCAGGCCAGGGTCAGGCTAGGCGGAGGTTTCCGGATGACTGCTTTCAGTTGCAGCAGCTGACCCAGCACAGGGCCCTGGATGTAGTCTCTGTATGTATGTGTTTGCTCAAACATGCTGGAATGCAGATTTATAAGCATGTAACATACAAGCAGAGAAGCTGAGATTTTCATGCAAAAGGGAATGTGTTTTGTTATTTCTCTCTCTCTCTCTCTCTCTCTCTCTCTCTCTCTCTCTCTTTCTCTCTCCCTCTTGTCTGCTTGTCATCATCTCCTTCAGAGTCAGTTCCTCGTCAAGTCTTCTGAAATAATCAAGTTACTGGTATGAGTATTGGCGCCTAAAATTGAGGGCAAGGAAAAGCCATGCCGACCACTAGCTTTATCCACTTACTTATTGGTTTCTTGACTCAAATCCTTCCAGAGGACATTGCGGTTTGGTGGAAAAAGGAGCTCACTGGTTTTTGTTCTAAGACAGTGCCATGACTTCACTTTTCTTGACTGCAGGCAGCTCCAATACAGCGTGAATGCATCTGCGTAATTACCTTTTAGGTCTGGAGTAATTGTTTTCAAGTTAAGACCTGGGAGAATATTATAGCTTAGCTGCACTTAACGCTCAGCCTGTGAGTTAATATGTGTTGAAAGCTCTCATTCTCTCAACTGTTATTGCACTTTGAATGGGAGATGGAAAAATAACTCAAATCACAGTTATCACTGTACTGAAATGGGCATTTCTATGGACCATTCAGCCGTCATTATTGTGGGTTGTAATTAGGGCTGGGCAATTAATCGAATAGTAATCGTAATCGACATTCAGAACCTATAATCGATCAAAATTTTTCAGGTCAATTATTTCAATTAATTTCCCTTCAAAAACACTAATCCGTGTGGAGTCACGTGACCCCGCTCTGTTACGTTATTCCACCGGCATGTTGAGCATGGAGAGCTTAAAAACGGAGACTATTGAGATCTCCCACTTGTAATATGTGAGCATATTTACTGTAGAAAACTTATCAGTAAACCATGAGGGCAAAATAATAATTAAAATTAATCGTAATCGGGTTAAAATGTTCAATTAATCGAGATTTTGATTTTAGGCCAAATCGCCCAACCCTTGTTGTAATCCTCACCTTTGAGTTTTAGAATTTATCATCTAGTAAAGCAAGAGCAAAATGTCAGTTAATGCTAACCAAAGCCTTTGTCTGTGATTCAGTAGATACCATCTAGTCTAAAAATATCATGTTTTACAGAGTGCAAAAACGGTCCATACATTAAAAGTTTGGCAAGCATGTTGATGCATTGTCATGGAGTAGACCTCTTATACTCCAAGTCATCTCAGCAAAGTTGTGTTGTAGACAGATGATAGCCAAAGGCATAGGCATTATTTTGTAGATATGTGTTGTTGGGCTTGCAGCTTGGCTCTGTGAAGGGCACGGTCGACCTTACTGCAGGTTCCTTGGGTGGTTTTCTGTGTCAGTGCAGCAGAGGTGTGAGAACAGCAAGAGCCCTGGAAGGCGTCGTTGGCTGAGGAAACAGTGTAGCGCTTTAACAAGCGCCTGCAGGGAGGGAGGTCAAAGGTGACAGTTCAGCTGGCATGGCACTGCAGAACCTCCTCGGGCTGTTTGGAAAAGTACACATGCTCTATCTCTCTCGCTCTCTCTCTCTCTCTCTCTCTCTCTCTCTCTCTCTCTCTCTGTCTTTTTTTTTCCAAAGTTCTTTTCTTTATTTCATTATTGCTCCCTGTTGCCCTTGGTACTTTTACTCTCATTGTCTCCATCTTTCTCTCATACAAATTCACTCTCTCTCAGTCTTTCTCTGTCTTTCCCAAGACTTCTACCTCTCTAATTGCTCTGCACACTGGATATCTGTGTTATCTTTGGGTGGGGGAGATGGGCGGGTGTCAAGTGGAAGCACATTTGGACTTGTCAGCTGACTTTGTTGGTTGAACCCTGAAATTGATCTCCAGTTGCTTTTGTTTCAACGGCAATTAATAGCGCATTATAGAACACATGTCGCCCAATGCAGACGATAATGGCGGGGATATATTTCCCTTTGGTTGTGTCTGGTGAGGGGGGTGGTGGGGGCGGACAGCGAACAGCTGCCGAGGAGCCACTGTAAATCTGGCAGAAGAAATACTCAGTGTGACCTCACTTGGGTTTACACTTACATCTGCGTAGAGTCTACCGAAAAACAATTATTGTGTTGCTACGAAAGGCAAGTAACGCATGAATCTCAAAGGAACAGTGTTTGTAGGTGTGCACTGTGCAGGTATCTGTGTGCTAATACACACCTTGTGGAGTGTAACGCGGTCTCCTTGCCAGTGCGCGCGGCTGTAAACTGAAACATCCGTTGTGTCACGTCTTGCTGCGCTCTCTGGTGATTCATTGGGTTGTCGTACACTGAATTGCTCTTATCTGTTGCTGTGAGTCATCAATCAATTGCTCGACCCCTGCTGAAACCTCCTGGCATCTGTTTTAGTTGAGGAGAAGGAAACAGAAAGACATCAGAGCTATAGTCTCTCAGTTTCTATGATCCATGAAAGAGCCTGAAACAATTGCTTACACTGTCAATGTTTAACAGGTTTCCTTGCCAGCTTGCATTTACCTCACACAGACTCTTTGTCTGATATTACAATATAGTACTATGTCTATAGCTCTTTTTTACTGCTAGAAGTAGTGGCTAGTTTCAGAGCTGTGTCCAGTTATCAATTCACAGCCCAGTTATACTCGATGGGAATGTCCTTTTATTCTTTCACTTGTCATGATACTGCTGGGAAGAGAGTTGATAAAAATACATCAGATCTTGTACGTTAGTGAAGTAACAATAGTCTGATTGTCATACTGTACAGAACTGTCACCACCAGTCAATTACAAAAGCCTTCTCCACTACCGATTGAAACAAGGAACTTGAACCTGTTTCCTGTTGGGTTTGCTGGTTTCTGTCGGAGGGGTGGGTGTGGGGGGAGTGCCAGCACTGATGGACGCCTGTAGATAAGGGGGTCAGGTAACAAGGCATTTTTGGGAGCAGTGATATGAAGGAGTACTGGCTGCTTGGCTGATGTAACAGTCTGGCTAGCTAGCTGGCTGTCTCTTATTCCACTCCACCTCAACACCCACCCGCCTGTCCCACCACCACCACCACCACTGGCAGCAGTGTCTCACCTGCTGTGGATGCCAAGCATTTTTGGTGTGTTTACACTAGAAAAGACCCTGTGCTATTTTCTGATGTTTTGCAGCAGGTGTGTATGTGTGTGTGTGTGTAACCTCATTTATCATTGTGAACTCTTGCCGGGCCCTAAAAAAAATGGACCCTTGAGTGCGGATCATAAATTGCCATTGTCTGACAGGATGCCAGTGCCTGACTGGGGATAAATAAGGGCTGGGGACCACAGAAGAGCCTGCAATTGTTTTGCCATCTTCTTTTCCTGGGGTGCGTTTCCCAAAAGTATCGTTGCTAACCAGTTAGCAACTAAGTTGGTTGGCAATGGGCAATTGCAAGTAAGTTGCTTACTTGGTTATCAACGATGCTTTTGGGAAATGCACCCCTGGGTGGTTACATACACACACTCAAAAACATGTTTTTCATCTTTTTCTCAGGACCCTTGATCTCCTCACTCACTACTACTGAATGTGAACTAGCCTCAAGAGAATAGCTAATTCAACTTATCTGCTTATGTGATCATCGATTTGGTACAAATGTGTTATATCAGAGTTTTCCTTGTTCTTGAGTTCTTCTATGTCGACTAGATTACGTGTTTTCAGTAACACGCTGTGCACTGAAGCGGGGATCATGTTGAGTCTGTCCGGATTCCAGAGATTCATGGAGTCAGTCACCACATTTGTCGAACACTGTTTAAAGTGACGATGTCTGCCGAAACCTGATTAATTAGCCATGAGTCTTGGGGTTTCTGCAGACATTCACTTCTAAGAACGCTGTTGCAGAAACCTGAAGAAAGCGAAAGTGTGAGAAGCTCAGTCGCTCTGCCTTCTTGGGTTTGTCCAAGAGGTTAGCTGCATGGGATTTGTAACTTCGATCCTGTAGCACCTGTGTGAGACAAGCCCCCCTGGAGATTTGAGTGTGTGTGTATGAGTGTAGAGCTTGAACAAAACCTACCTAATTCGCCTCTAAGCCCAATTAAGTAGAATTAACGCCAGGGATTAGTGCTACCCGGGGGTCTGACAAAAAAAAAGAAAAAAAAATCTTCCAGCCTTGTCAGTAAAGGAATGTTGGATGCAAGTTTCATAACATGAATAACATATTGTATTAACATATTGGATGTTTTCAGTCACTTGCTGTAAAAAACCTAGACAGACGAGCATTTTCCAAGCAGCCAACAATTAGTCAGATCAGATGCCATGCCTGGGCAATTGGTTTTTACTTCACAACCTTGTCCTCCTAATAGGCTTTAAAAGAGGCTTTTAATAGGAGTCATTAGCAGATTTATTTAATGCCAAGCATTTGTAATGCAAAGCACTGCATTCCCACTGATAAGCAAGCGCAACATGAGTCGCAGAGAAGGGAGATGACTCAGATAATTGCATGGAATCGGAGAAGCAGCCTTACCACACTCGCCCCTACCCCTCACCCCCCCGCACCCCCGCCACTCTCCCCCAAAGCCCGCCATGCTGAACCAGTGGCTTGGCCGGCATGTTAAACCCCAGAGGAATGTGGTCATACCCCGGGCTGTCACTGGGCGGACAGCAGGAGAGATGGCTGGGTACTTGGGTGGTTAGCTTTGGGTGGATGGTCGGGGTCATTCGCACGGGCGCAAAGCTCATTTAATGCATCTGGGTGCATATGGGGGGGGGGGGGGGGGGGGGGGCTACAGGACTGAGCAGTGAGGTGACAAGGAACAGGAGCCGCTGTCGGACCAGAGGAAGGTCGACGTTAAACCCTGTGGACATGGGGGCGCCCCGAGTGCTTGGGGGCCCTTCTAGAGGCTCTTGGTTGAGGAGGATTAGAATGGCAAAGATTGGCCATGACTGTGGGTCTCCAGTGTGTCCTCTTTTTTTGGTTTGGAGATTATTCTTTTTTTCCTGCCCTACTGTACCCCTCCGAAGTGACCAATCTCAGTTTGAAAAAAAATGTGCCAAACCTGTCTAGCTGCCTGCATGGCTCAGTGGACCTGATGGTGGCCACAAGACTTCCTGAAGGAAAGGCAGGTGTTCTCCTCTCACTCTAGTCCATTGGCCTCCTTCTGTGGAATGGAGGCATCCTCTTCTCTCTCTATGTCTGTCTCTCTGTTTTTCTGTCTCTCTCATTTTCTCCTCTGACCCTCCCCCTACCTCTGTTTTGCCTGTTTTCTCTCTTTTTTTTTTTTTTCAAAGACTTGCCTTTTTGTTGCTGGTCAGCGTGGAGCCTTTCACTGGGAAAGCCGACCAACACACACTCACAGAAAAGCTGTGGGCCAGGGGAGGGGTCTCTGATGGAGGGGGGGGGGGGGGGTGGGGTTCTCGGCTGTGTTTCCCCCCACCGGGGGGGGTGGGGGGCAGGGGGGGGGGGGGGGGGAGGTCCATGAAGGACACAGGCGGGGCGGAGGGGGGGCTGAAGGGGGGTCCGTGTGGTAAGGATGAAGTACAATAGCTTCTTCATCCCCCCCCCCTCACCCTAGGGGGAGTGAAAGGGGCCGGAGTGCTGTCACACATCGGGTGAAAGCCCAGGGACTGACGTGGCTCAAGGCTTTGCAACCAGCACCACAACATCTCTCTCTCTCTCTCTCTCTCTCTCTCTCTCTCTCTGTCTCTCTCTTTCTCTCAATATGGAGGCTGTCACCCAGCAGCAGGACAGACAGTTCTGATTTATTTGACTGTTTGTTTCCGTTTCTACAGAAAGTAATCCTCTTTCAAAACACATCCCCATTCTCACGTCAGTGCTATAAGAATGTTTTAGATGGTGAACCAATGGAGCTGTGATTCTTAGTTAATTTTAAGCATACGGGCTAACAGAAATGTTTTTTTCTCCCTCCTACCCTAACAGGAGCGGATGGGAGGAGTGAAATAACATCTGATGTCAAGGAGATGTTAGAGCTTTAGGTTCTATTGTGTTCCCTAGCTTCCCTTGACATATCTGTATTTGGAGAGCTCTGAAGAGTCCCATAAACCCAAACAGCAGCTTTTGTTGCAACCGAGGAGAGAGCTAGCCGAGCTGGCCCTGGGTGCTCTACCCCCTCTGCATTTTAAAAAGACCCCAAGACTTTCCCTTCTTTTCTCCCCTCTCAGCACAGAGGGGGACTGAGAGATGGCATTGAAGACAACCATCCTCTCTCTAGTTCTCTCAACACCCCTCCCCATCACCCTGTCTTTCTCTCTCTCTCTCTCTCTCTCTTTTCTCTGCCCCTCTTTCGCTGACTCTCCCCAAGATCAGCTTTCCTTTCCCTGGTGACCAACTTGCCCCCCTTTCTCCCCACCCTCCACTGGAAGGCTTGGATACACTTTTGAAATGCTAAAAACTCTCCTCTTTGGTGTTTTTTTTCTTTTTCTTTTTCTTTTTTTGTAAAAGAGTGACTGCACAATGGGGATAGAGAAGAGAGAGGATTAAATGATCGAGAAAAAGAGAGGCCGCTAATTAGTTGATTTAGAGACAGAGGCTCCTCCCCAGTGCTCCACCCCCACACAGCTCCTCAAACCAGCTCGAGACCCCCCTCGCACCCCGTCCACCCTTGATCCCCCTGACTCCTGGTGCATTGTGGGTATGCGATTCTGCCAATTACGGGGCATCCCGACATCCCCCACCCTCACTCCTTCCATTGCTAGTGTGTGGTCTTTTTTTTTTCGCTCTCCATAAGTGGGCCGACCCACAGACAGTCCTAATATGCTGGACATGTGATTTGCACGGCACAACAGCAGCCAGCGTATTGCCACCTGTGCTCTGCGAAAAACACTTAACCCAGAGGGATTTTGAAAAATGGATTGTTTCTGCGAGCCAGTCAGTTGTTAAAACACTGTCAGGACTCCAGCGCAGGCGCCCCATTCAATCAATCCCCTCACCCAGAACCAGAGCACCAGAAGCTGCTGGTAGCTTAAGAAGCAGGAGCTCGACTGACCCCCCCTCCCAAGGGAAAACAACATGACAAGGAATAATGCCCACCATCTTTCGTCATGACACTTAAGTTCCTCTCATACAACTTCAGCATTCAAGGACCATTAACTTAATCCCAATATATATCTAGCCAACTGAACTATTAGAGGGGAACAGAAACGGAATGGGATTGTATGCGCTGCATTCTGTTACCCTGTCTGGGTCAGACCCACTGGGAATGGACGCTGCCATGTGTGTTTTCTCTTCCAGGTTAAATTAAATGATAAACACATTTTATCATGTTATCCGGTGTGTGTGTGTGTGTGTGTGTGTGTGTTCTCTGGAGTATAACTTACAGTGAAAAGCAGATCACTCTATATTCATTAGTACTTTTAGGGATCTTGAAGGAAGATTTATTTTGTTTAAGGCGCAGGGGGGTTCTTTGCTGTTAGCACAATGACTCATAATACCCATTTGAGAGCGTTATGCTTTCTTTTTTTGGTCTTTTTTTAAGTCAGTTAGGGAAAATTGGTGTTTGAAATTTCTCAGCAGTTTTGTGAAAGAGGTGCAAAAATTCAAGAAGTGTCCTTGTGACTGTTCTTTCATTTTTATGGGAACACAGAGCAGACTGTAAATCATGTGTGATGTATGACTTTCTGTGAGTTGTGTGTTCCACCTTAGTTTCCTCAGCAACTTCTCTGTTGCCTTAGGGCTGATCTTGTCACACTCAGTATGTGTGTGCATGTGTGTGTGTATGTATGTGTGTGTGTTCATGGACAATTAATCACAGTACGACCTTGAAATTTATCACAAGGGCCTGCCTTGCCGAGGTGCTTTTACCTTGCAGCACAAGCCATAGTGGGAGAAATTTCCTGTAATTGAATGAGATTTTTATATGAATAAAATTTGATGTATGGCTAGATATGGGGATGCGGTGCTAAATGTCACTAGTCTGGGCAGCAGTTTATTACACTTTCAGCCTGAAGCGCGACATTTTCAGCAACTTCCGCTCCTTTGCCATGATAAGAAAAAAAAATATAGGAAAGCAAGGTATTAAAGGTTTGTTTGTTTGAGACACATAAATGCCTGTGCTGTACAAACACTTTGATCTTCTCCATCTGTCTTTCTTTACCCAAGCTAAGCCTTTGAGAGCAAGGAATCAAAAAGCCATTAGTACCTGCTGGAGATAGTCTGACACATTTCTCTGATAGATCCATAATTACGTCCTCCCATACTCGATAGATGCAGCCTTTTATTGAGCTCTGGTAATGCTGTTTACATTGCAGCATATCTAACCTCAGCAGCCTGCTTCCACTTTAGCTGGGTTTTGAAGTGGAGGCCCACCCTGTAGACATGCTCTCTCTCTCTCTCTCTCTCTCTCTCTCTCTCTCAGCTAAATAGTGATCACAGTAATTGGCTTTTTGGCTGTCTTCTTCTACATGTTCTCTCATTTAGGGACATGCTCTGAAGCCATTTTCTTCCAATCTGAAGCAAGCTGTCTGCCTTTTCTGGTAGGGGGTGGGGGGTGTGTGGTGGCGGCTCTGCTCTCTGCGGTCCGCTGTGTCTTCTCAGATGTTGGCTTTGACGGCCTCCGCGCTGCTGTAAGACTAGAGCGCTTGGCAGGAGTCCTGGCATTTCTGCGCGGCCACATCACCACCACCGCACCGCCCGTGACGGGTCTCCTAGCTTCCCCACCCGCCCGCGCTCAAAGTTTCTGATTCACTCCGCCAGCCGCCGTGACAGCCTGTGTTTATCACATCTCGTTTTCAGCTCCGGCTTTCCCCCCACCCCTTGTGCTTGGAACTCGACTGATAATGATTTATTGTTTTGCACGTGGCCCAGGCGGGTCGCTGTTACACAAATGTGGCCCAGTGACAGGCTTGCAGTATGTACGGCGTCTCCGCCGCTTTTTCCCCATTGCAGGTGATTGAGTGGCTGGATATTGTGATAATGTCTCCTAACTTGCCAGAAATGCTTCAGCGAATTGGCCTTACTTTCCCCCCAATGATAACTCAGGCACCCAGCAGGAAGTGTTCATATTTTAGCCTCTCTGCGAGCCACAGCTGTGGCGATGTGGTGCACGTTGGAACTCCTTAGTGAATAAGTTCCCTCTGTATTATAAGGACATGCTGCATGTTCTGGTCGATGGATGAGGATCATTTAAAGAGCCTGGAGGCCCTTAGGGGCTACATGGTATTAATGGAAAGGTTACTAATGTTTTATTAATGCGGATGATAGAAATCACAAGGAGGAGTCTGCAAGATTGCTGTCACAGCTTTATAGATACATCTGGATGAAGCGATCATTGTTTGATATACTCAGCGCAGAGTTTTAAATGTGTTAGCTTGCCAAAATGACTGTTACTGAATAGTAATTATATTTGTGGCAGGAGGAGTAAGCTGCCATTTGGACAGGTATTGCAATGTCTGGCAGCGCTGACAATTCCAGGGACAGAGAGAGAAACAAGTAGTCTGCATCAGAGATGGGAGGTAGCTTAGTACACATAGTACACATGCACTGTGCAGGCATTTTGAGGTATCTGTACTTTTCTTGAGTAGTTACAGTAGCTCTAACTTTTGCCTCACTACGTTTTACCAAAAGTATTTACCCTTCTACTTAGTTGCTTCTTCAAGTCAGCTTCTTCATAAAAGCCTTTTACAGGCTAAACTATACTTTTACATTTCTTTAAATATAAATAATTCAAAACATGTACTTTCCCCTTCTACTTGAGTAATAAGGTCAAGTCAGAACTTTTACAACACTTTTAAGTAGACACTTTTACCAGAGTCTTATCTTACATAAGTATCTATAGTTTTACTTGAGCATGGAAAGTGTGTACTTTTGCCATCTCTAGTCTGCAGGCTATCTGATCTGTTTAACGTCTGAGGGTAAGGGGAACAGTCACAGCACAGTCAGGCCAATTCCCCAGGCGCCCACTCGGGCAGGAAATGTCTGTCTGCTGCCAGGTTCGGCAGGTGTCCACATCTGTCCTGGAAGCCTTCAGGCGTCATTGGCTAGCTTGTTGATTTTGGCTTAATATTTAGTTTTTTTTTTTTTTTTTTATTGCAGAGGGCAAGACTTGCGTTAAGTGCATGTAAGTGGCCCCTCATTTCCCAACTGTAGATTTTTTTCCCCCTCTTTTACTTCAATAGAAAAACGGTCTAAGTCTCTTCTAGTTTCAGGATGCTGTTTTGGTCTTGTTTGCCATGGAAGGCCGAGCAAGAATACCATAGTAGAGTATTGTTGCAAGGGTCTGTATTACCAGTTCTGTTTGGGAGGTAGGCTTTTTTGTCTGTTATGGCATTCCTATTCCCCGTCTAAGTCTAATGTGAGTTTGAGACTTTGGCCAAAATTCCCCTGTTCAGTTCAGTTCTCCCCCTCCCTCCTCCAAAAAAGCCTCTGAGGGAATGAATCAAGTCCTAGAGCAAAGTCTCCCGAGATAATGAAACATTAACGCACAGCTCCGTCGCACATCATTCCCACGCGTTTCCGCCTGCCCTCACCTTAACCTCAGAAAACACTCCCGCGACACCTGGCGCAGCGCAGCGCAATCAGCCATAATGCCACTTTCTCCACAAGCACCCCTCCACCCCCCATCCCAAACAGCCCTGTCCAGGCCTCGTAAACTGTTGAGGCTAAGGTCACGCGATAAGTGCAAGCGATAGCATTCCGCCGGAGCAGGGCGCATGTCCCTCGGCCGTCCAGTTGCTATCTCCTAAATAGCATTTACATTTTTGTTCCCCGTGTCTATTCCGTCTTGTCTCTGCTGCTGGCAGCCCTGCTGCACTCTCTCTTTTTCTTGGCGCACGGCCCCGGGTGCCATATATTCTCCTGGTGGGCTGTGCCAAGCCAGTGCTCCGGTCGCACTTGCCTTCCCGTCGATTGAAAAAAAAAAACTAGAGAGAAAACAAGAGAGAGAGAGAGAGATTGAAGGGAAGGGTAATGGGAAGAGAAATGCTGCAGTGAATAGAGGAGAAGAGAAGAGGGGATGAGAGAGTGAATGAGGAAAGAGGAGGGTAACCGACCTTGGAAAGAGTGCCGCCACTCCTGCTGCTTTTGCCTTTGCCTCTCGCTCGCGGTCAATGCAGCAGCAGCAGCAGCAGCAGCCGCAGCCATTGTGGCAGCAGCACCATGCCGAGCCTTTAGGCCTCATCCTTTACCCTGTGTGCGTGTGTGTGTGTGTGTGTGTGTGTGTGTGTAGCCCCAGGAAACCTCTATGCCGTGAACTTTAATTTTGCCCTTATTTTTAGCAATCTGCCTCGGCCTCGCATTCTTCTCCCACATATCTGTGTCAGTCAGAGGAGCAAAAGAGGGTTTTACCTTTTTTTCCCTTTATGCCCGAAGGACTGAAGACAGAACCAGTCTCAACATTCCACGCTGTCATCTGAGGGTCTTTTTCTGCTTCTCTGTGTAGATTGCTAACTGCCTAATGTGGACAAATCCTCGCCTCGATAAGCCTTTAATGAATTCTTTGCTTTCCGGTTGCTTCCGCAGCAGCCAGCTGGAAGGCTTTGTGTGACTCCGTACCTGTGCGGGACTGAAAATGTCCACAGAGATGCAGTCTCCTGTCCCCCTGTTGGGAAATAAACGATGGTGATATTCAATTACCGAGCGCAACAACTCTCCTGCTGATTTGTGTGTATTTGATGTATTACACGAGTTCATGTTGGTCAACACTCATTAAAAATTGGCTCAGGGAGGCAAACGAATCAACAAGGCATAATTGCTGCTGCGCTCCATTCACACAAAGCACAGCATGAAAACACACTTCCAGACACAGTCTCTCTCTCTCTCCCTTTCGCACACGCTCTGACACACACACACACACACACACACACACACACACACACGACACAACTCTTAAGTCTTTCCTAATTGCAACAGTAATCTGTCACACGCTTTGAAAGTGGCTGGTACAGCTTTGTTGTAGTCATTCCTTACACACTCGCCTCCTCTCTTCTACACACAAACGCTCAGGCCATCGCTGGATATTACAGTCCCAATAATAAAATAAGCAGCGGGCTGTGAATGACAGCTTCTCTGTCGCAACACACACTAGATGGCCCGGAATGTTCCATGTGCCACTGATCCAGAGGACCCGTGACAGCCCGTCTCCTCTAACAAGCCCATTAGTCCTGCTGGTTAGGAGTTGTGCCATTGTTCCTGGGGATGAGTATTAGCCCAGCTGAGGAGGAGGGGGGGGGTCACTGATTTATCCTCCAGGAATGAGGCTCAGCCTTTTTGTTCATGGCGAGAGAGAGTTTTTGACAGGTTTTATATGTGCGTAATGATGTTTCACAGACCCAAGGAAGGCCACATTCAGCTGGCCTGTTCCCTTGAGGTTGCACAAAGCTTGAGGGGGGGATAAATAACTAACTGTGTTCTGAAAGCTGACAAGTGACGTGTTTTCTTGCTTTTTTTTTCTCTCTCATTGAATATGCCGTGTAGGGAAAGGCAGCGCTTGCATGGCTGCGCTGGTGCTTATACAAAGAGGGAAATCGAGTGCTGCGGTATGATGATGATATCATCCGTCTGTCAGTCAAGTCACTTTAAAGAGCTGGAATGAGCAGCAACAAAACATGACGCAAAATCATCCCCCTCCACCTCCCCTCCCCTTCCACCCAACCCGTTCTGTTTCTTCCCTATCTGACTTCCCCTATCCCTTCCATACTCTCTCCACCCTTGACATACTATACGTCGCTATACGTCGCCCCCTCCTCTTCCTCCTCCTCCTCCTCCTGTGGCCTTTCCCCAATGGCACAACCCCAGAGGGGGCTATAGGGGTTCCTGCAGGCCCGGAACGGAAGGTAGAGAGCGCACACAGCGTCTCATTGTTTGTTCCGCAGGGCCCAGGCCGAGGTCCGGCACGGGATGGGCCCCAGCCTCCCCAAGGACCACTCCTCCGGGTCGGAGCAGGGGCCCTGCTGTCAGTGGTGGTTGGCTGTTGTGTGTGTGTGTGTGTGTCTGCATATCTGATATGTGTGTATAGTGTGTGTGTGTGTGTGTGTGTGTGTGTGGATTTGTGCTTTTGTATCCGTGAGTACAGCCATGGGATCTGTTTCACAGCTGATGGAAGGAAGACTCCGGCTGCCTTTATCTGTGGCCTCGGGGGCAGGCTGTCTCTTGTGCTCAGATGGCTCTCCTCATGAACACAGCCCTGGCTGGGGCCCCTGTGAGCTCAGAGCATAAGCCCATAGTCATTTGTGACCTCTCTCTCTCTCTCTCTCTCTCTCTCTCTCTCTCTCTCTCTCTCATTCCTTCACTCGTGTCCTTTTCTTTCTTTCCATCACTCATTATTGGGCCTCTTCATTAAAATGAAAGCTGCAGCATTTTCATGTCCACACTGAAGGCTTAAGGCTGAAGTTTGACTGTGCTTATGCAAATGCCAGCGGTTATTAGTTACTAGAAGAGTCTGAATCATCTCTTGACTCAGCAGCTGAACTTTGATTTGTCTTTGTTGACTCTTCCCCATATGTCGCCCGATGCCTTGCTTCTATTAATGGTGCCGGTGTAACTGAGCCTCGAGAACGGACACGAACACAAGTTTTCCTCTCTCCTCGAAACACTTTTTGACCTGCGATTTCAAGGCTTCTAATTAGCACAGTAAAGACATTCCTCTGGTGGTAGGGCTAACCCAAGAAGCAGGACAAGTGCTCCCACATGAACCTCCATACACATGTATTCATCTCAACCACCTACTCCTGCTCTCTCATTAACAGTCACTCTCATAAATAGCTGTAATTCTGACGACATCTGAAACATCCGAGATAAGACTTAGAGAAGAGTTCCCTTTGCTCCTTTAAGCAGTGAAAACAAAAAAGTCTAAAAGTCAGTAGACTTGGTTTGACTGTGAATTATGGGTTCTTTACACAACAGTATTTAATTCTGTCAACACATACTAAATGTAACATAGAAGCATCCCTGGCAACAAATGAGTTTGCAGCCCCAAGCCTGGGCAGTGGTAGCTTAATGGAAGCGTTTCCTTTGAAAGGCTTTGTGACCACATTCAGTGACAGCCTCTCTCCAACTAGTCGCACGCAGACACACCTTGGTCTTATCTCGGCCATAAATCTTGCTAAACTGCCCCTGATTGCAGATTAATGGCTTCCCAGATAGGGTGCGACCTGCCAGGGACTGCGTGCCTCTTATCTTTACTCAATATTCCGGACCGGGGAGTTTGTCACCCTTTAAAAGACTCTGCATGGCCCTGAGTCATGTTGAGCTTGATGATCAAGTACAGACATCCTGGTCTGATCTCCAATCAGCCTTTTTTTTTTGCATTGTAACTTTAACACGCAAACTCACATACACACACTAACACACACACACATATATAGTCATGTACACAAAGGCACACAGGTGGTACTTTTATGCTCTTTAAAGAGACAGTGATAACTGTGATTACCTAAGCTTTGTGGCACTGTTACAGCCATTTGAAGAGAATGGAAATAGGGCATGCTTGGGTCAGACCCACATTATAGCAAGCAGTTAACAGTTGTCTCTTTAAGGAAGGAATGAACAGTTGAAACCAGCCCTCAATTTTGTGCATGTGTTTGTGTTTGTGTGTGTGTATCTGTGTGTATGTTGACAGAAGCGGTGAAGCAGAACGTATTATAGTTCCATGGTGACTTTCCTTTTCTCTCACTATCTTTCAGTCACACACACAAACACACACACACGCACCCCCCCCCCCCCCCCCCCCTCATAAACTTGATGCAGAATAATTTGGAAGAGTGCAAATGGTAATAACAATGCAGTATGTATGAATATGCCTTTAGGCATGGCTGTGTATTTAATTGTGAAGGGAGGCCATGTTGTCTTCACTGTTCTGCTTGACTGACCTCTGTTGCTTTGGACTGATGCCTGATGCCTGCTTTTTGCCTTTAGCTCTGATTCTATGAATACACTTCCTGTATTGATCTGTTCGTCTTAAGCACACAAACACACACCCACACACAAACACACACGTACATCTTAAGCACACAAACACACACCCACAGACACACACATACACACACTCACTTATATGTGCTTGCACACAGAGAAACATTCATGTGCTCACACAAAGACACTTACACACACACACACACACACACACACACACACACCTATTGGGCTGCGTGCCCATATTGATCAGGTCCCATAAAGGATCTTGTTCCATGTGCTATCATTGCTACCCTGACCGTAGTCAAGCGGCTGGCTGATGGATCACGGCTCGATTCATCAAGGCTTTCTCCAGCGCTGCATTCATTTGCATGGCACACACCGCAGAGCCACTCATTCAGCCCCTATTAGATCAAGATAAGCCGAAAATGGAAGGAAGCTGGTCCTGTCAGGTAGATTTCCGCCTGGTCTCACCCTTCGTGCCAGTGCCACGGAGATTATTGGGGATAATTATAGTACTCTAAAGGAAACTCGCTGTTCTCAAAGAAGTCTCCTGCTTGCTCTGCTGGCCTGTCTGATTTCAGAGTTAGAATCAGAGTCAGATTGATCTGTCATCATATAAGACTTTGTTGTGAATAGCAGACTCTGAACAGGTGTTCCAGCAATCATTTTCAGTCAATACTTCATGTTCTATGTTTGCACGCTGACATGGGAAAGATAAGAACTGTGTTCTCTGTTCTCTCTCTCTCTGTGTGTGTGTGTGTGTGTGTATGTGTGTGTGTGTGTGTGTGTATGTGTGTGTGTATGTGTGTGTACGTTGCCAGCAGAGCTATCTCAGTTTCTCTCTGTCTATGCATTGGCAGTGTAGCAAACCTGCCAGAGCCAAATGGCTGTCAGGGAGAGTAGTCAGCACACAACAAGATGGCTGTGGTGAGCCGAGGATGGATGGAGAATGAGATGGAGTCTTCTTTGTTGGTGTGGTGGAATTACTACTCAGGAAGGAACGTGTTCTCTGGGAGATACTTATTATTATTTTTAATTACCTCCATTGTGACTTATTCAAGCATAGCAGTCAACTTTCTGGATTGATTTTGTAAGTTAGACACAGAGAAAGAGTTTGTTGTGTGTGTGTGCGTCAGTGTGCGTGTGTGTTTGTGTTTTATGTGTGTGTGTGTCTATAAATGGTGAGAGTGGGATGGGAGAGAGAGATTTGGCTGGAGGCACCAATCGATCAGATCTGCAGAACTGAATTCCCAGGTTCACCGTAGTAAGGTTCTGAATCAGATTAGACTTAGCTCATATTTTCTACAGATAGAGAGAGAGAGAGAGAAAGACAGAGAGAGAGAGAGAGAGAATCACAAATAAGGATGAGAGATGAGAGGGGAGGGCAGGAAAGAGAGAGAGTGATAGAGGGGGTAGAGGAGGGGAAAAAGATGAGAGGGAACTGTGGAGTGCCAAGCCGACACACACACACACACACACACACTTTCTCTCTCTCTCACATACATACACACACATACGCTTTCTCTCTCTCACACACAGACACACACACACATACACACACACATACAGGGAGAGAGCACACTCTGACCCTCTCCAGTTTCCTGATTTATTCTAGCAGGCTTTTGCTGCCGGGCTCGCCCACTGACAGTTGGTTGAAAGCACACACCTGTGGAGGGGGCGTGGGAGCATTTCTCAGATGACAAAGTAATCCTCTCGTTCGCCATCACCTCTCATGCTCTCCATCTCTGGTCTCTCATCCTCCTCCACCCCTCCGTCTCTCTCTCTCTCTCGCTCACTCTCTCTCACTTTCTTTCTATCTCTTTGTCCTCTGTTCCTCATTCCCTCTTCCCTCGTGAGAGGGTGATGAAGCTGAAGTAAGCAGGGTCAGGAAGAGTGTGCGTGTGCGTGTACCTGTGTGTGCGTGTGTGTGTGTGTGTCGGGGGGTTGTAGGCGGATCAGGGACTGGTCATGCACGCCCAGAGTTCATGGATGGGAAAGGATTAGCCATTGCTGCTCTGTCACGAGAGCTGCCCAGCACCTCCCACCCAAACACTGCACAGACAAGGCGCAGCCATGGCACACACACACACATGTATGCGCGCTCACACACACACACACACTCACACACACTAATACATACACACACAAACACATACACACACCCACACACGTACAGACATGCAGCTAACATGTCAACTCATACTGCAGCAAAAAGAAACAAATAAGTAAGCGTCCCTCCCCCCTCCAAAAATGGACACATATTATGCTCTTTCTCTTTCTCTCTCTCTCTCCCTCTCTCTCTCTCTCTTTTACACTCTTACTCTCTCTCCTTTCACTCTCTCACTCTCTTTTTAAAGGGATCCTGTGTTCAGTCAACCATGCTTCTCACCAAAACAAACTTAATACATAGCGGCAGTACAGCTGCTTTGTAGCCCAGACTGGCTAAAGTAAAGCAATAGACTGAGCCATATAACAAAGGCCCAGACTAGAAAACAGGTCTTCACAGCAACCCGCCAGTCAATTAGGCAAGCTCCCACTGTAGTCGCGGCCGTCTCTCTCTCTCTCTCTCTCTCTCTCTCTCTCTCTCTCTCTCTCTCTCTCTCTCTCTCTCTCCGTGGGCCGGTGGACAGAACAGGCAGGGGAAACACAGAGGCGGGGGGCAGATCTGATCAGGCACGCTGCACAGCACGGCACAGGGGCTGCAACTGAGGTTCAAAGGGCCTTTAAATAAAACATACAGCGCAGTGTGGCTCTGTCTGAAGTGTGTCAGCTCAGCAGTGTGTGTGTGTGTGTGTGTGTGTGTGTGTGTCTGCACGTGCAGTGCTGTGCTGTGCAGGACCTAGCTGATCACTGATGTCTGTTTGTGTGTGAGTGTTTGAGAGCGAGAGAGCGAGAGAGAGAGAGAGAGAGAGAGAGATGGATAGTGAGAGGTGGAGAGAGAAAAAAGGGGGGAGTAGAGTCGGTTGAGAGTGAACTGACCAAAGGGCTTCGTTAGCGCCGGGCCGCCAGGATCAAAGGCGGGGATAGGAACAGGTTACAAATGGGGGTTAATTAGCGGCCTGGATGTCTGTGAAATTACCCCAGAAGCTCAGAACACATTAAGCATTTTTCATGTGAGCATCATTCAGCAGGACATAAAGAGGGGGATGAGAGAGAGGCAGAGATAGATAGAGAGAGCGAGAGAGGGTTGTTGTCTGTGTGTCTGAATCTCTCTTCCCATGTCTTTTTATCGTTTCTCTCTCTCTCTTTCTCTCACACACAGACACACACACACACACACCACATCAACCAATCTCTCAGTCTGCCTTCATGGTCTCTCTCTCTCTCTCTCTCTCTCTCTCTCTCTCTCTCTCTCACTCTCTCTCTCTCTCCTGCTCTCTCTCTCTCTCTGTCTACCCCCAATTCCCCCTCCACCCTTTCTACCTCTTGGTATCTGAACACCCTGGCTCTTGATATGAAGTAGTCTTGCCCCATCTCTCCTACCCCTGTTGTTGCCAGGGAAGGTGGCACAGACAGTAGATTCTGTGCTGGCCGAATCAGCAGCTCTTTAGTCAGTGCGGTGGCCCAGTTGGCAGTGGAGGCTGCGGGGCCACACTTACATCTGTTTTACAGGGCTCTCCTTTGTTTCAGCACATTGGTAGTTATGAGCCGAGCCGAGCCTGGGGGCTTTAATAGCGTTGTAACCCAGGCCGGGAAGCTGCCTGCGCCATGCGTCCCGTACCACAGGCCATTACTGTAAATCCTCATACTGGGGGTGTGGGTGGTTGATGGGTGAGGGTCACAGGCGGAAGTTATGAGAGGAGTAGATTATCTCTGGTTGGGGCTGGCTGCCCCCGTTCATGCTTGTGATTAATTGTAGCCGCGCGTGTGTCCCGCTGCTAAGACTGCTCGGGCTGCTAAGGCTGCTGCATCTGCTGGATGTTGCCGTTCTGCTGACTTTTCTGGCAATCCCTCACTTTGGGTGAAAGATGCTCTATCAGCAGACAGACTGTGTGTGTGTGTGTGTGTGTGTGTGTGTGTGTGTGTGTTTGTGTTTGTGCATTGGTTGGCTGGCCTTTCCAACAGGATTCTGGGTAAATTAATAGTGGCCCTGTGCCGCCAATTAGTCCCAGATCCCTTTAATTGGAGCTGAATGGACTCCAAAGGCCAGTGTGTGGAGACACACACACACACACACACACACACACACACACACACACACACACA
>JAGFZM010002304.1:725723-740716 GCA_017657215.1 Limnothrissa miodon
CACACACACACACACACACACACACCATCATGTGCCCCCCTCCCAGTTCTCATGTTATATGTATAAACTCCATATGGATTCAGCTGCTCTCTCTATAGCCCTCTCCCTGTGTCTCCCTAAGGATGCTGTATGAATGTCCGCATCATTCTATCTTATCTACCCAGCCAGTCATTTATTAGTGTTTATATGCCTGACTGTTTGCCTTTCATTAACTCCCCCCCCCCCTCAATAGTACTCCACAATCCAGTGACTCCTGTGTGGTCTACTGGCTAAGGGAGAGAGATACAGACTCCAGCTCCCTAGAGAACCCATGTCTCCACGCTCTCTCTCATTTCTGAATTATTTTCTTCCCACTTCATTCACCCGGGCTAACGTTTTTTTAATAGTTTAATTGTGATTTGATTGGATCAAATGCAGGGTTTGCAGGGAGACAGCAGTAGACAACAGCCCAGCATGTCGTGGCTCATTGCCTAGCAGCCAAGGAAGAGTGTCACAGATTCTTGCTTTGTTTTTTGACAAATTCTTGGGCAAAATTTGTGGTGAAAGCCTCTGCCAAGTGCTTGAGTTTCAGCATTGGCTATATTTTTTTAAGCAAAGTTTTAGTTTCACATATTTAAGGAGAAGAATGTAGTCTCATATTTCCTTAATAATCATAGATTTATTCGAGAAATATACAAAGCGTCTGGTCTACATGCTCATGTTTTGTTGATGGCCATGGTCGCTATTTAAGTTGCTCCCCGTTAACCCTGTAATGACGTGGGAAGGAATTTTTAGCATTTAATTACATCGCCCAAGGACATTCATGTCAGCATCTGTCACTGTTTGCATGTTAAAGAAAGTATGGAAAAAAAGACAGCAATGTTTTGGCTGTATGTTCCTTCATGGGAATCGACAGCTGAATGTTATTTCTAGCTGCCAAATGTCTCCTGTCGTGACTTTTCTTTGCACTCTTTCTGCATGAAACGCATTACATTGGCACAGTGTGATATATTCGATATTAAAACACACACACACACACACACACACACACACACACACAGAAAATCAATTTTCAGCCAGGCCTTTCCACCCCTGCCAGCTGGATGCATTCCCGCATCTACTGTAAATTCGGAAATCGGGGATGTTGGAGTAATTAACATTTTGAGCGCGGGTGCAGGCAATTGACCCCGGCTTCAACCCGGAGCGAGCCTGTCCCGTTTCCGTCAGTGGTCACACTACGCCGGGCCCCCTTTGTGTCACCACTGGTTAGTGCACGCTGCCCATGACATTTGGGGTTTTTAGAGCGTGGAGCCGCTGGCCCAGCCACCCCCACTGCTCCCACTGTGGGGGAGAGTAGGGTAGGAGCCAGAGTGGGAGATCACTGATATGGGATGTGAAACAGCAGTTTTTTTTTTTTTCACAAGGGGATGGGGGGAATTGAAGGGGCAGGGGAGGGGTGGTTGGGATAGCCAAGACTGGCAGGAAATCCCTCCAATATGAATACAGAAGCTTTTGTTCCTTAGTTTTTTGGCAGGGCGAGTAGGAGGGGTGTTGGTGGGAGGGTGGGTGGTTGGGTGGTGGTGTGCGCTACAATAGCCTCTGACAGCTCAAGATCACAGTGCAGGGGTGAGAGGGACACAAAAGCACATCTCTCCAGTGGAGAGGTCAGTGCACAGGAGCAAGGAGTCACGGAATAGAGACATCCACACATGGAAGACACACTCAGGATAGGCGCCCCAGAATTGTCACCCCAGCGACGGCCAACAGATTGCCACAGGGCCCTGAAGCCTACGGTGGTAGATCAAGCATCTCGTGGCAGGCCAGGCTGATAGGCGTCTGCTGCCGGGGGTTGGGAGGCGTTGGGGGAGGGCAGGCGCTTCCCTTCTGGTCCTCCCAACCCCACTGAATGATGCAGAGTGAAGGTTGCTGGCTGCCTTCTGCAGAAGCAGTGTCCCTTCACACAGTAGCAGAAGCTCCGGAAGGGGGTGAGTGTGTGTGTGTGTGTGTCGAGGGGTTTGCCCCTGGCGTGAACGATCACACCACGCTCAACCCACCCTTTGACAGGCAGCTTGACGACATCAAGCCAACTGCGTGTCCCAGAGCACTAAAACCAGTGCCACTGTATTAGATTTTTTTTTTATTATTTCTGTTTTGCTCTTTGTCCTCTCTCGTCTATCTCATCTAACCTTTTGTCCAAGTGCCCGAGGACTTAACTAGAGTTAAGATGACAAAGAGAGAGAGTAGGAGAGCACAGTATATAAGAGACAGAGGAAATCGCTCTGCCACCACACAAGGATGGAATCACACCCCTTATCAGATGGGCATGAGTGGGGGTGAGGAAGGGCCCTGGCCATAAAGACATAAAGGGGACGGGGCAGTAGTTAAAGTCAGGGCACTGACAAACAGATGAATGACACGGTCTGGAGATAACATTGAAGGGAATCAAGGCTAGCATGCTTTGATCTCAACTCACAGGGAGGTTATATAAAAAAAGGCTAGGGAGCCCTGTACTCTAGATGGAGCATGATGAAGCATCTGACTCCCAGTCCCATGTGCCTGTCGGGCGGGCAGGCGGATGGTCGGGCCCTGGATTAGATTGCGGGCCTGCGGAGGAAATGCTCCACTTCCTTGGCCGTGAGTGGAACACTTCAGCTCTCAAACTGAGTCTGCAAAAATGTGTCCCGAGGTGATTTTTTTTTTCTTTTTTTTTTCTAATCTTTTTTTTTTGTTCATTTCCTATAGTGTAGCTTTTTTTCCCTAGTCTGCCCACACATTTCAGGCACAATAATTCCCCTATCAGCCACCTCCTTTCTCAGAAACAGGAAAGAAAGAAAAAAAATCTGTGATTCCAGTATGTTCTGACTGAGTGCTTTAGCCATTTTGCGGTTTCGCTTGGCATCAAACGTCACAGCTTGTCCCACTGGCTGCTGACTCACTGTTGTCTAATCCCTTGCCTGCAGCGCTAGCGGGGAAGGAATCGCTTGCAGAAAACACCGACCCGTTTCAAAATACTCCTAAGCAGCCTCCTCATGCGCGCTAATGCGCTGATCTCAACCACCTGCGTAAAGCTAGCCACATGCAGGTAGGCCCGATCTGTGGCGGTATCCCTCCCAGCTATCTGCTCGCAGTGGGATAATGGAGAGCGGGGTCCTTGGAGACATGAGTCCTCGAAAGAGCAGGAAGTGGGGTTTATTTTGATGCAACTAAAGTGATCCTACTTTTGCAGCTAGCCGGAGGCTGATAGCATGCGAGGTGGTGTCTGACTCAATCATCCCCTTTTTGTTCCTCTCAGCAGGGGCTGGCTGATAGTAGGCCAGAGAGTACTGGGTCTTCCCTCCCTTAGTGTGCAGACATCGGGCTATGTGGTGGAGAGTGCTGCTGATGGGTCTTGGCTCCACTTGAGATAAACATGGTGCATAAGCAGGGGGATTCTATTTTTCTCAATGTTTTCGTTGCTGTTTCAACAGATAAGTCTGAGTTCATGCTGCTTTAGAGGCATGTGCAAGTGGTCTAATCTGCCCTCTTAGCTTTAGGGGTCTTCCGTAACCTGTTTAGGATGAGTAGAGAGCTTACTTTATTCCTTTTTTTATTTTATTATTTCTTATTGTGATTGGATTCACTCTGCCGGACTTTACTCTGCTAACTCTGGTTAACCCCGGCTTTAATTGAGACTCCTTAAAGAGGATTGCCGAGGTGAAGGGGGATTATGGCTCTTGCTTGAGGAGAAACTTCAATTTCAAGCGACATTTGTCAGGTGCGATAAAAATAGAGTTTCCCTTGGAGTTAACCCCCGCACCCCAACCCCTGCCTCTCGCCCGAATGGAGAAGATGAAAGCAGTCAGCTTGTCATGAAGAGTAAACATGGATCACTGTTTGGTGTAAGGTCTTGATTGGATTTTTTAGTGGAGGCATGGGCAAATGTAGTGGTGTGGTGTGGAATTTGATTTTCATGCAGACATTATAGACAGAGGGAAGGAGAACAGAAGAAGGAGAGAGAGATTAAGAAAGAGAAAAAAGAGGAGAGATAGAGAGCTGTTCCAATTTTGGATTGGTGAAAAGGCAGCAAAAGTAAGAAGCAGTTGCCCCCAGGCCCCTCCCATCACAGATTGCTGACACAGGACAGTGCTGTCTCTTCCTCTTTCCTCCCCTCTCTCCCTCTCTCTTTTTTTCTCTCTCTTTGTCCCTTCTGCGTCAGAAATGGTTTGTGTATCCATTGGCATGTGGCCAAGAGTAGGACATGCGTGAGGAAATTGAATAGAGCTCATTTTTGATGCCAAGCCAAGTGGAGCTGCATGATCGACCTACACCGCCAGAGACCGGTAAAGTGATGGAGAGAGAGAGAGGGCGGTGGGGGGTGTGGTGGAGGTGGTGCAACCCCAGTCGGAAACTTTATCTCAAATGTAGCGTGTAGCACATGCCTGAAGCGTGACAGTTTGGAAGATGTGGTGAGCTGCGTTTGTTTATTCCTCAGGCGCAGACATGGGCGAGATAAGGATCTGGGTCTGGGAAGGGATAAGGCCTCGGTGAAACTCTTTAGCAGGCATGCTAGCCATTGCGCTAATCCTGGGAGAGAAGGGCATGACCGCAGGCCGGCGGCAGTGCCGCATGGCGCTCCTTTGCCCTCGCTTGCTGCAGTTACAAATCTGATTAGGGGGGAGGTTAATAGAGAGAAAATGAGCCGGTGCTGTGCCCGGAATGGCAAGCCAAAGCACCACAACCTAAAATTAAGTGCTAAAGACAAAACGGAATGCAACTTAACTCCTCTCAGCTGAGGAGACGAAAGCAGTTTTTTTTTTTTTTTTTGTAATTTGAACCCGTGTGAATTGCCGGTGTTTCAAACTTTAGATGTGTTGATTGAGTTATACATGCTAAGAGCAGTTCAGTCATTTTTAATTTAAGTTACCAAAGTCATATTGGACACTTACATGCTGTGGAAGACTTTGACACAGATGCCAAAAGCAAAACCACCTGGCTTGTCCTCCACTTCACCTATTTGGATTTTTGTTTACCACCGTTTGTTCGGTTTGCACACGTTCTGGACCTTTCAAAAGTGGACTTGACCTGAAAATAAACTGAAATTGGAACTGATCAGCGGCCAGACGCTACAGTAATGGGCGAACGTGCGATCAGCCTCCTTTTGTCTAGTAGCTACCGCCCTCTCCGCTGTGCAGGGTGTGGCTATGAAACGCAAGCCCCCCTTTGAGAGCGCAGGCTGGAAAGAAAAAGGCAGAAAGAGAGAGAGAGAGAGAGAGAGAGAGAGAGAGAGAGAGAGAGAGAATGGGGGAAGCTCAGAAAGCAGAGGCGGGGGCAATGGGGTGACGGAGTGACAGGATGAGAGAAAAGAAGTCGCTGTAAAAGCGAGTGAGAGAAAGACTGAATACCTTTTTGGTGAGGGGGGAAAAAAAAGAGAGAATTTTTGCAAAGCTGCCTGCAGGGGTGGCTGACATCTGAATTAAGAAGGCCTAGGATTAGGTGACCAATTGTGTGTGTGTGTGTGTGTGTTTCATTCACTGTGTCAATTACTGTGGGCGTTGACCTCCTTTCATTCCCCTGAGTGACAGCAACCCCCGTGCATACACAGACAAAATATACACTCTTTCTCACACACTCACACACACACATCCACATCCATACTTACTCTGTATCCCATGGCGTATCAGTTTCTCATCCATCTCTCTGGAGTGAGGGAGAGGAGAGGAGAGGAGAGGAGAAAGGTGCAGAGGCCGGGCAGGGTTTCATCCCTCTCTCCTCCAGCCCTGCCTCCATTTAACAAATTGGCTCACCTCGCACGGATACAGAGGAGGCAACAATGGCTTCTGCTATTGGCTGTCCGCCCCCTGTCTCCTTCACAGTGTGTCCACCTCCTATGCTCTCCCAACTCCTCACACACACACACACCCACACACACATACCTCCACACTTGCACACGCATGCAAAGCCACATGAACACACACACAAAGACAGTCATATACACTTGGGAGATCAGTGTAGAAGTCCGCACTGCGGGTTTCGCATTGCCCCAGTCATCCTCTCCTCCTAAGAGAGCAGCACCGCATCCAACCTAATGCCTTTATCCTTTACAATAACAGCACAATTCCCACAGATAACAAACTTGCATACAAAAACAGCCCTAACTTGTTTTTCATGATCCCTAATGAATCTCTAAGACTTACATATGCTAATGACGATACACCGAGCATCGCTGCATATGCGCTGACGAGCATTGTTGCTGTTGTGTTCATGTGCGCTAATGTGCGCCCTTGCGGCCGAGCAGACTCGCCCGTCGTCATTGAAGCGCTCCCTGGGCCGGCGCGGACCCTCGCTTGCCCTTCCTCATTAGACTTTGCCAATAGGATTAGCGGAGTGCCGACTCGGCACGCCACGGCTATAAGTTAATTTGGCCCTGTTGTTGGGAGCTATAATAGCTTATTGATTGGGCGAGCGAGATGCAAGATGGGGGACCCACGCTCAGCGGCCGGCTGCCGCAAGACGCGGAGAATAAGTTAATCATCGCTCGATCGCCCGACGAGAACTCAATCATTTCGGACAGCGAGGCCTCATCCCGGCCATGTAAATGTGTCAGGAGGATTTTCTGACAGCACGCCTGCCAAGCCTGAGCGATATGGAGATGACATTTGCAAGGGTACTCAGCATTCACGTCTAGTAAGAGGCCACAACACTGACTCATGGGGGTGTAAATTGTTGCTCTACGGTAATTTGATTGGCGTGTTTGCCTGTAATGTTTGTCCTCTTGAATGCCACTCCAAGAATAGAAAGTTGGTTTGTCGGAGGCGAGGGGGGAGAATATCAACTGTTTGGCACCTTGAGGGTCGTGCCTTTTGTGTCATCACAAGATTTGCCTTGTGTTTGTCAGAGGTCAATAAAACAAATTTCATCTCATTAATTTGTTAGTGGGAGTCACCCTGAAGCTAAGCAAATGTGTTTCGCAACACCCACACTCAAAACCCATGACTCCTCTCTGTTAGAAAGAGAATAAAACAAAGGGAATAACCCCCCCCCCTCCACCCCAGTAGGTTCAAACCCACACTGCTGTCTGCTGAGTAGCTTTTCCACCTCTCCCTGTGGGCCGGCAACTCCCAGTGCTCTAATGAACCTTCGAGCAGTGAGGTTAATTTTAGCTCGCCTCAATCCCCCCGGCCCCCTGTTCCCTTTCCCCTCTCCCACCTCATCTGTTTAACTGGTCAGGACGTCTCTCTTCCCCGTGTCCAGTGGTGGGGTCCTGAGACAGCTGGCTGGCCCATCAGTCATCCTTTCCCTCATGTCCTCTCCTTCACACACATGTACACACACACACAGTCTCTCTCACACACACACACACACACAGAGTCACAGTCACACACGTAGAATAGCTCCACGCCTCTGTTACCTGGAAACTGCACATCTTGCTTTTTATTTGACCGGTTGCCCTGGGCTAACTTCTTCATGCTACATTTGGCGTAGCTGTCCGTGGAGGGAGAAGAAGTGATCCCTGTTTACTCTGCATAGCTGATACTGTTGCGCTTTTTTCCCATTTCCTCAGGAAAATATGCATAGCGGTTCACAATGGTTCATATAACATGCGTGGACTGCTGAGGGAGGACTTTGAATGAGTATGGGAACACATGGAAACATGGGGAATGTGTGTGTGTGTGTGTGTGTGTGTGTGTGTGTGTGCATCTGTAAAAGAATGGAGTGCATGTATGTGTCTGTATCTCTCTCTGTGTGTGTGTGTGTGTGTGTGTGTGTGTGTGTGTGTGTGTGTGTGTGTGAAAGAGACTAAAAGAAGGAGTGTGTGTGGGGGGAGTATGTGTGTGTGTGTATGGGGGTGAAGGGGTTGCATGTAGCAAGAGAGACATGGGTGAGAAATATTCAGGATGTCTAAAGGGGAATGAGTGAGGGGGTGGTGGTGGGAATGGAGGGTGGGGGGTGAGCAAGGGTGGCAGTTGGGAGAGAGGGGCCTCTCTAAAGTCAAATTGGTTCATGCGTCAGTCTGGCAAATGTCAGCCTGTCTGCACCCAAATGCTTGGCTGAACCGGAGCTAAACGGTCGTGACAGAGGTAGACGGGGGTGGAGTGGGGTGAAGGTGGGGCGTTGTGGGGGGTAAACAGTGGAGGAGGACGGAGGGCTCTGGCAGTGTAAATAGCACGCCTCTCAACCCTCCTCTGCACCAGATCTCACGCTGGGCCGAGAGAGAGAGAGAGAGAGAGAGAGAAATTGAGGGAGAGAGATTCCTTATCAGACATCTGGGAGACGCGCGGAGCAACAAGCAGGCCCGACCTCGCCGCTCACCCGTGCCCCTTCTAAACAAACCTGCCCCACCTCTTACCGCTTGGAGTCCAAACTGGTACTTTGCAATGTACACAAAATCTAAATCACGGCCTCCAGCTTGGACACCTCAAAGCTTCCCGCTGCCCTAAATGTTATGCCCAGGAATTCCAGGCATCCACATCAGTGCTATTGATAGGAGGAGAGAGGAAAGACAAGGGATGAGGGAGACAATTAGGAGAGGGAGGAGGAATGAGTTTTGGCAGGACATTAGGGGGGGGGTGGAGAATGGTGCACAATATCGGGATGGGGAGATCGAGGCTGGCGTGGAGGCCAGGCTGGCTTGTAGAGTCTCGATAAGAGGACAGGTGGCTTTCTGTTCTTTAAAAGAGCTCCTGACAGCTGGCAAGTCACAGAGCAGTTTGCTACGTGCCTCCTTTGATATAGCCTGTGACTGTGTGTGTGTGTGTGTAAGGGAAGGTGTGTGTGAGGGTGGGTGGGAGTTTGTATGTGTGTGTGTGTGTGTGTGTGTGCATGTATGAGAAGGTGCATGTGTGTGTGTGTGTGTGTGTATGTGAGGATGTATGTGTGTGAGTGAGTGAGAGTGTGAGTGAGAGTGTGTGTGTGTGTTCGGGGTAAGGCTTTGTGTGTGTGCCAGCTGTGACATCTCCCTGAGGTCGTTCTCCTTTTTCCTCTCACTCTGTCTGACTAGTGTTCTTCAGCAGGACTTGGCAGGGCCCCAGCTCATGCCAATTCTACTCCACTACAGTTTTTCCCCCTCTCTCCCTCTCTCTCTCACCTTCTCTCCCGCTCTCTCTCTTTCTCCTACTGCTCAGTCACAGCACCCTTACATGGCCAAAAAAGAGGTGTTTTTCTTCACTTGACTGCAGTCTGCTGATTTATATGGTTATACTATACTTTAACTATCCTGAGCATGAATGTGTGTCTGCAAGTATGGTTTTAACTACTGTATACTATACTACTGTATACTATATTATACTATCCAAACTATAACTAGTGCATGTGTACTCAATGTGCGTGTGAGTATGTGTCTGTGTGTGTGCTCAAGAGAGAGAGAGAGGGATCTTTTTTTTTACTCTGCGTCAGTCTCAAGCTAAAGGTTATCTAAACAGTTCCAATTACCGCATGCCGCACTCTCGGGGCTTTTTTTACACAGGGGCCCAACTTTTTTCTTTTTTTCTTTTTTCTCCATCGCTGAACATGCGCGATGATTTACTTGCGAATGAACGGCTGCCATCTTGTTTCATTTGGAAGGCTCATGGTTGACTGAAAGCAGAGCAGAGGAGAGTGCTGTCACTTTCTTTGTCCCAGCGCTGGTTTCCATTAAGCTTTATATTATTAGCTCTCTGCATGTAGAACACATCCCTAACCAGCGCTTGATTGAGCTCCTGCCTAAGTAAGAAGCAGTGCCTGTGTCATCCCAGTGGCGCTGGGCTTTGTCCGGGGAAGTGAGATGACACACACACACACACACACACACACACACACTATAAAGCGGGCACTCGGCTAGTTATTTGCCCTTGGCAAACAGGGTGTGGGATTCACAGCAAACTGGCCGGTTGGCTGCCAGTGTGTAGAGGCTAGCTGCTTCCTATTGACACCGAGAGGGCCTTGTTTTTTCAGTGGTGTTTATTTTTTTTATTGCTCATTGTCCTTTCATGTCCTTGTTTGGGGCTTGATATAAGGACGAGGGAGGACACACCGGAACACACACTCACACACACACACACACACACATACATACACACATTGAAATAGAGAGAGAGAAAGAAGAGAGCAGATGGGCCATAGTTTTCAGGTGGTTGTCACAGACATTAGCTGAGTGAGGAGAGGTCCTCTGATCCCTTATGGGGAACCGTTTGTGATTTACTGTGGCAGCAGAGCGATCTTGCACTTTCTAGTCCATCAACTTTTTCTTTGAACTCAAACATGTTTCATTTCAAACCTTCCCTCCTTTTTTTTAGCCCCCCTCCGCCGGGTAGGGAGGCTTCCCCCTTCTCTGCGATTGATGTTCACGTTCCCCCGAGGGATCGCATAGCTTGGTGAACACAGCTAAAGGGAGGGAAAAAAATGGTTTGGTTTTTCTGGATGGCGTTGGTCATTTGCATGCAAATGCATAATCCAATTCATGAGTGGAGCGCTTGTAATTGCCCTCCACGATGGCACTTATGGCCTGCCATATTTTCTTTATTCTCCCCAATGGTGGGCTTCCTGGCTTCATAAAGCAATTACACAGGCAGATATGGATCATATAGCATGGTGTGGAAAATCTGATCACTAATCTCCTGTTCAAGCAGGCCTGTAATGATACTGTATCTCCCCTTAAAGCTACCATTACACTTAGTTCCACGCCACTGAGCCTTCGCTTATCACTGCCACCCAGGGAATCTGTCACCAGTTTAGTCTAAGGCTGCCCCACCTCCGTCAGCCATTCTCTCAGCCAGTCATTCACTTATGAAAGCTGCTTGAATTTTAAAAAATCTGAACTCCAACCCCCCCACCGCCTTCATTCCCAACCTGCTCGTATAAATCAATACTTCTTGATCGCTCAAGAAAGAAGTGTTTGCATCCATGGATCCTTGCCCTAATTAATTGCTTATCGGTGTGAAAATAGAGGCTGTCAAACAATTACCAGCTTTGAAAATTGGATTTTCTTGCCGCCACCTCCATTTGCAATGCAGAGTAATGACTGGTCTTAAGCGCCATTGGCTTTCAAGCCATGCTCTCACCTTTCCACCTTGGGCATCAATATGACATTGTGCCTAGCATAAGCAATGGAGTTATCGACGTCGAAATGGGTCTGCACCAAAGCCCCTCTTTTGAAACCGCCAGTTTTTCTTTAATGGCTTAGGTCAGCAAAGGGCTTCCTTACATACTGATCCCAGATCATCTACAGATGCTAGAGTATATCATATAGAAATGGAGAAGCCCAGGTTTGGCATGTGTATACCGTTAAGGCTTTGTGGGGGGATGTCATCCATACTTTATCTGTGTTGGATGAATGGCACAGACTAAGTTTGGAGTATATTGCCTGTTGAAAGAAGTCCTTTCATCTGTCTTAATCCTGTCTCTGCTGACCCCCGCCCATAGATCAGGCCATTGATCCGTCAGAGCTGTATCCCCCATTCACATGGATGACTGCTGCATTGTTTTGCTGGGCGAGTCACCGAAAATGTAACTCAAGTTGTTTCGCACAGTGTAACGACCGCAGTGGTCTGCAATGAGGCCATGCGTGACTTTGTTCCTGACACTTAAAGTCATCCCTGAGCTCGCTTTAATCCTGACAGACACTTTCATACCACCATGTTTTTTTTTTCGCCCCCACCTCATATGTCGGGTCTCGTATTTCACCCACTGTGACGGCTCCCATGCCTCCCCTTTCCTGGAGAGCTTGAGTTGATGTTCTCTGCCGCGTCTGGCTTTTTGTGCATGCATTAAGGAGGAGAGGGGGGCAGTGTGGGGGTTGACAGCGGAAGAGAGGAAACGATGCTGGCTCGGTGGAGCCCGACCAGAATAAACACGGCTGTGTTTAAGCACAATGCCGTAGCACAATGGGGCCAGTGTTGGCGATCCTGACGCGGCCATTATTCTGTTTTTATTCCTCTGGAGTCAGTTTTGGTGGCTGGGATGTCCCGCCTTATGAAATATTGGCCGCTTTCATCCTAGTCCGTTTCGATTTCCCGCCGCTCCTCTGGGGAGCGGGCACTTAAAGCCAACTTTGGACTCCGGGGAGATTTTTCTTCCCCGCGACCAGTTATTTCAGCTGTCTGCTTGTTTCAGAAACTGGTTTTTCGTGGACGGCTGTTCATTACGGTCCAAACAAGGCACACCAGATGCACTGAAACAGAGACAGAGCTGATCCATGTTGCCACTGCATTCTAGAATGCGTAGGAGCAAACGAATCAAAATTTTAAGCCATGCATATTTGCATAAGCCTATGTGTACAGAGTAGACAGTAATTCAACAAAACATTGGAAAACACACCACTGTATGAATTTATGTAACTAACGGATTTTGCTGAGGCTCTGTGTACTTCATTTTCTCTGCTTCATTTATTTTCTGCCTTTGAATCCAATTTATTTAGTGCATTTGGATGAAATTCTTATTTTCAGATTGGCAGCTCTGAGCGAGGTTTGGGGGATATCAGCGGATGCAGAAATTGTTTAGCGGTCAGCTGGAAGCAGGAATGGACCCCAGATTGTTTATCTGGGAATGGTCTCAGGAAAAAAGGGGGGGGGAAAATCCATTGCGGATCCATTCCAAACAGCCACCAGGGCCTTGCTCCATTGGGCAGTGATTCCGAATTTGGGATTTTGGGGTATTTTGATTTATTTTAGGCACAAACATGTCCCTCGAGAGCCTGGCCGTTTGTCCGTGAGCCTGTGGGCTCCAGCGCATATGCTATTTCCCTGCCCATTCTCCCTAGTCAGGCCTCATGTGAACCAAGGTTGCCACCTGATTTATGGCTGACGAGCGAGATAAAGCCCGGCTATAGCTCTGGCCAATAAGCCATCCAGCAGCCGCACAAGAGTTACTGTTTGTTTGTGTGGCGGTGGCACAGGGCCGTGGCAGGATGCTGCTGTTGTTGTTGGGCCAGCATGATTAACTGTGGCACGTCATCCTTTCCGGGTAATACTTTGGTCAACAAATGCTGTTCTATTTTGGTAACGCTGGCTTTGTGTGACACACCTTCTGGTGACGCTCCTTCAGAGATGATAGCTAGGTTTTTTTTTTCGACCTCTTTGAGGGTCATCTAAAAGGTGCTTGGATGCCATGTTTGAGACTGGAGGTAGTTGGGCAGGGTGGGCCTCCAGAATCAACAATCATTGAAGGATTGGAGCTAGAGGGCATTGGGGTGTTGGAGATGTGAGGTGGGAGTGTGTGTGGGGGGTGGGGGTCTGTGTTTGTTCTGCTCTTATCCAAACAGACACTCGGCCTGAGGATTCTACCTCTCTCTCAACAAACTCTGCCGAAGAGTTTTTGGAGCAAAGTGAGATGGATGAGTCCCAGGGGAAATGGAAGTGTGTGTGTGTGTGTATTTGTGTGTGTGTGTGTGTGAGTGTTAGTCTGAATGGAAGAAGGGGAACTGTGATGGACCGGAGAGTATGTGTTTAGAGGCGGGGTGGAGGGAGTGTATGAGAGCTTCCATCACTAAGGCTATTTTCCAGACTTGCAGACCTCCATTCATTAACCAAGCATCAGCAGTCACCCCTGTCTCACTGACAGCGGGGCTTAGTGATCGGCCCCAGCCAAGTGTCCAGCCGTCTCTGGCCTGGGGAGCCGCAAGTTCCTAAAACGAGCTCCTAAAGTGCTCTGAAGAGAAGCTATATTCGACATGGCATTAGGAAGGAAGATTCCACCATCCCACAACTCCCCACACACAACCTCATCCAAGAACATGGCTGTTTGAGCCCACCAGAATTGCAACTTTCCACCGCTCGTGCCAAGGTCTCACATACTCGAATTTGGTCTCCTGTTTCTCATTACCAACCACCATTTCATAGTCCATAACGGTTTTAGCACCACATTTAGAGAACATTTAAGGCAGGAGAGAACTGATAATGAAGTGGTGCAAGCAACAGCCTGTTAGCCATTCACATGACAGAGAATCGAGCCTTCAAGTCATCTGTCTGGGCTGTAAGTATCGTGGCATGCGCCCCTTGCCGGATGTCGTTGCTGTAACTGGATGAGCTCAGCGATCAAGTGAGGCTAATTGAATGCTCGTAGTGTTACTGCATATCTTTCTCCCATTCTGAATTAGCACATTGTTAGCCTCATAGCGTAGTTAGCTTTGGAATGTGCCTGAGCGGTGGAGCTGGATGAAGTTTATTTTAGCTGACTTTTTTGGATGTTTTTTTAGAGGGGTAATTTTTTTTTGTAACAGCGCTGACACTTGAATACAGACTGGGTGTCCATTTATTCTGAGGTGAAATAATCTCAGTTTCTTTGTGTTTTTTTAATCTCGGGAGCTGTCAACCCGTTGACATATGCCTGTCAGTTTACGACTTAACTGGTGGACATTTCTCTAAAGAGGTTCTCCTTTGTGTGGGTCTGACTGGTTTTCAACGGGCAACCGTTTAAGAGCGAGTGGTATCCGTCAACAAGATAGTAGTTGGGTATGTGTGTGTGTGTGTGTGTGTGTGTGTGTGTGTGTGTGTGTGTGACGGGTGAGGGGGTGGTGATTGTGTCCTAAATTTCTCCACCCACTCCAGCCTTCCACTCCATCCTCTCACCCTACTGTGACCTCTTCCCCAGCACCTTTTAACCCTTGCTGTCTTTGTTTATAAAGTTTATACTTTTTGACAAGCATGGTGGGGTTGCACCGGGGTTGTTTTGTGGACTTGTGTCAGCCTGGACATGTCAGGGGCTTTAAAATAATTGCTGAGTGCACAGCGCCAGGCTCCCTAATTGAGGCTTTGCCCCCCTCTGACCCTCCGTGTAGTCTGCTTTCCATCCCCTGACGTGACTGAAATGGATAGTCTAGCAGTGTTTCCTTATTTTCCTACTTCGGATTTATTTATTGTTTTTGTATGCTTGTGATAACTGTTCTCCATTTGTGTGTATTTTGCAGGTCATGTCGGGGGAAGATTGGTGCTGAGAGTGTAGTGTAAGAGTGTAAGAGAGCTTGGGGATCTTTGTCTAAGGTCAGGGTAACAGCTTTGGAGAATGGGCATTGTGGTTTAGTTTCACTGCCTATCCTCTTCACCTGGAGAGGACTCTCTCTCTCT
>JAGFZM010002305.1:0-32999 GCA_017657215.1 Limnothrissa miodon
TCTCCTGACCAACAGACTGCTTCAGATAAAATATTCTACTTCAAGAGGCAAGAAATTAAGTAAAAATGCACCTTCATGCTGAAGGTTTCCATGGTAGAACTTTGGACTCATGCAGACATGAGGCTAATTGACAAATGGCAAAAAGTGAGGACGTTTTACTGCACTGTAAGACAAGCTGTGAAAAATGAATGAATGTAGAATACTGTAGGCCCTTTGTAGAATTTGGTCAAGATGATTAGGTACCCTATGCCTACTTGTGCCTGTTTCTGAACCAACCTGACAAATAGTTACTGATATTAATAATGTACATAATCGTAATTTACAGCATCACATTATCATAAAAAAGGGCCATGTTCATAATTTAGTAAGCCTGGTTAATAATAGCAGAACTCTTGTGAGAACACCTCATACATTTGTATCCTGCTGTATACCATTAGGTTACTGTAATGCCAAGTTACAGCATTCTAAAGAGAAAAGGCTGTCATTCCCCTTACGGTAATGTTACATTTAGTGAACATTTTAGATCAGCATGGTCGGGCAATTGACATGTTTACGTTAACGTTAGGTGTTACAGAAGGACAAAGATGAACTCACCTTGTAAACTTTGCCAAACGCCCCGTCTCCCAATTCGCCAACGATTTCCCATATGTCGTTTGGGTTAATATCCCGACGAACATGGTCATATTGTTTGACTTTCTTTTTAACTTCTAGCGCAGATAGGCGAAGGATTTTACTAAATTTTGCAAATGCCATTCTTGGATGAAGTTAACAAGCTTGAGGTAAAACTAAAAGTCCAGTTTAAAGCTTTCTCAGACCTTACCATCCAACTCAAAATATAGAGGTTAATGTTACGTTGTAATTTAAAGCTTTTAACGTCCAGAATAAGCTCGCGTTAGTCATCTATTCCCACCACGTTAAAAATCCGATTTTAAAAACACGAAAGTCGATCCATATTCCTTCCTTTAACGGTAAACATTTCCTTCTGAATGTGCCGGCTCGAGCATAGTCCAGCGACTATCCACCACGCTTATGAAATAAAGTCATCATGTCTCACATAAGACTTGTTCACCTCCGCACGTTGCCCACCTGCTGCAGGGCGAACATCGAAGCGATTGATAACCTGCAAACTTGTCCGTGCTGCACTGGCCCCACCCTACTACTTCGTTCGTGTCATGGCAGTATGGGAAATGGAGTGCTCGGGACTAACTGTGCGTGCGTGTGTGTGCGCTTGTTTGTAGCCTAAATTAAACAATTCAACTCATGTTAAAGTCCGTTGAAAATGGAAATTATAACAACAAAAGCGCATGCAAGAAACATATATCATATCCAGTTGTCTTTTAAATCACAACACATTCTATTTGGTATTCATTCATAAATTATATTGTGTTGTATCAATTTAAAAACACAGGAGTTGATATGCTAGTCCCTCCTGTACTGTACAGCCTACTGTAGTGGTTAGCCGTAGTATACAATCCCACATTGTCCGGTGTTTCCAATTTGCACAACACCTCCACCTGGTGGCCATTTGACACTTCATTTACATTTACATTTACATTTATGCATTTAGCAGACGCTTTTATCCAAAGCGACTTACAAAACGAGGATAACAATCAAGCTACATAGCAGAAACCTTAAGGAGCATAGTGCTAGGGGATAGTGCTTCAGTTCATTTTAGTGCTAGGATAGAAGATGTTCTCTGAATAGCTGGGTCTTTAAGAGCTTTTTGAAGGCCTCCAGAGATGGCCCTGTTCTGATTGTTTTTGTTTCATTCAGATGTGCATAAAATACCACATGAGTGCTTACTACACATGGAACATAAGAAATTCCGGGGAACAAAGGTCAGTGTAATAGGCTGATGTTTAGTCGCTGTTAACTGGTTTCATGAATCAACAATCAGAATCAAACCCAGTTTTACTGGCCATTTGGCCAAGAAGCCCTATACCTAGGCCTACACAAGGAATTAGAATTTTTGAATCTGACGGGGCCTAGATGTTAACCTAACTCTCTAAATTTGATTGTAGATGTTAACTCTCAACATTGCATGTCCATTGCATAGTAGCCTACAGGGTGTCATGTAGACACAGCATCTGTTCCTGGTACTGGCCATTTTAGAAATATTTACACCTTTTAATATTTCCACATTTATACTTTTGGGAAAGAATTTCATGAGAAGCTCAGACTTGCAGAAGTGTTTCAAGTTAAACTCCAGTTTTTGAATATAAGTGGATATCAATGTCGTGAAATATAATTTAACGATAAAAACAATGTGTTCCTAATCTGGCCTCAGCTGAAGCCAACATATTTTGGTTTAAAGGGTGGAGCTCTAACATTCATCTAGATGAAATTACTTAGGTTAGGCTCCTCTAAGACTGACTGAAATAAGGCTATTATAAATCTGCTAAATTGCAGAACTCTGTAATATTCTGACAAAACTAATTACATTTTCACTATACTGTATCTGCACGTTCTGTATCTACAGAATGACACTAATGAATTGTAAGGCCTACAATAAGATTAATGATGCACTCCGGTACAATACACCTGATGAAAGAGTAAGTGTTAAACATTGTATTGTTTATGTCATTCGTGGGGGTGGGGGGGCGGGCGTGTTGATGTTCAATAGGCAAACAATATAATAAAGTTAGAATTGACACTCTTAGTGGCCTATCGCTTTATTTTGAAAATGCTGAAAACCTTTAGGATCCTTCACCCCAAACAGTTTAATATCACCACCTAGTGGTGTCCTACTGCCAATACTTTCCTGATAACATTTACACATTGTTTGGTACATCTCAAAATAATGATAGGACTACATTTTATTTTACTTGCAAGATTATCATCTGCTAAACATGTATGATTTTAATGTGACATGAAACCCAGAGTAAAAATAGAGTTTATTATTAATTATCAGGCAAATACATCTTAAAGAGTTGCCATATTAGAAAGTTCTTGACCTTCTTCCCAATGCAGTACAGTCATCAATCGTGAACACCAAGTCCTGGAAAAGAATGTAAAACAACTCTCAAAACACCATAAACCATACTAAACTATAAAATCTAATAGCCACAATTAAATGAAATAAAAAAGTAATATTCTACAGCCCTTGAAGCATCTGTTGATGTGAAACTAGGCAGTAAGAATTATACTACTCCAACCAGTAGGTGTTTGGCTGATTTAACTAAATCATTATTATCTCATTCATTCTGATAGATTGGATCTCTGAGGGGAACAATCTCACCCCAAGGAAGGTTATCTTTCTGAATATAAGTATTTCATTTAAATAGGTTTGTTTAAGTGTATTATTGGGTCTACTATTCTGAAAACTCTTTAAATGGCATGTCATGTAGTTGCTTATTAAGACAAAAATTTATAAAAAAAATTATAACCAGACTCTAAGTGATATGTTTACAATTAAAGGTCTAAATAAATATGTGAACTTAAGTCAGAGTATTTTGTCTATGTGTGTGTGTGTGTGTGTGTGTGTGGTCTCCTCACCCCATGACACCTCTGGGCAATGATCATGTGAAGCTGTCGTAGTTTCATGCGTAGTTCCTGAACCTTGCGCGTGTATGCACAACGTCTGTGTCGCATGAGCTCGATCATGCTCATGAAGCTTTGCATCGTATCCATGACACAAGCGTTCTACAAAGCCATAAGGGAAAACATACAAATAATGACCACTCTGATTTCATTCACAGACAACAATAAAACAAATATATAATCTAAAATTATAAAATTTAAAAAATATAGCCTATAAATAAATTTAATTTCTAAGAAAGATATTTTTTCTAATGCATGACCATGAACAATATCTAAAAGTATAAGACTTAAATCTCAATTCAGAAGTCAGTTTGTCAATTTCTGTGTAATCATGACAAGATTACTTGAAATGAACTTTGACCAAATTATGTATAATGTGTGTTGTGTGTGTGTGTGTGTGTGTGTGTGTGTGTGTGTGTGTGAGGCATTTTGATGCAATGTTTTAAAAAAAATTCAAAATGGCACTAGAGAGGTACTAGAGAGGATACTTACATGCACATCGATCGACAGGTAAGGCATGTGGTCAGCACAATGACCCTACAAAGCATACACGAGAGAGACAAAAGAAATTAATTTCTTCTCAATTCATAAATATCTCTTCCATGCAGGACAGTTCCCTCCGGGAGCTCCTTACTGTTTGGGGGTCATCCTTTATGTCAGCGACGCGTGCACTGATTTCTCTTCCCATCTCCAGCACTTTGGAGTAGCATGTTGGTGGACTGACCCAGTGGGGTGACTGGCATTGGACAAACGAGAAGATAGTCAAAAAGACCAGGGAGCCCCTAGTTCTGGCCATGGTATCTTTTTCTGGATGGTTCCACAAACAAATGTCATCACAGGTTTTTATGTTCTCCCTAAGACCTAAACACACCCACTGCTAGGATGGAATTCAGCTTGGCGGTTATTTTCCCAAACCACAAGCTTGTTTTTTTTATTATTTGAGAGGAGATTTGAGATGAGATATTCGACAACAATGTGGTTTTTATCAGCCAAACTAGTCTGAGTTAGAGCCAACATATCTTGGTGTTGGAGTAAAATCTCATGTCACTTGAGCTGCCAAAGGATAAAAAATAAACAAGAAATTGTACAAACAAATATATAATTACATTAATATCCCCACCAATAGAGTCAACTTTTACATACCTGTATCCATGAGCCATGTGTATCACTACACATCATTGGTGATCAATATGGATTTTATTCAGAAAGTCTACTAATCTCGTAGATTTCACAGAAATGTTGGCATACGTGCATCATTTTGTGCAAAAATGAAAATGAACCATGGCAATTTATTGGTGTTTTTAGTGCTGGTTTCCTTTTTAAGGCTTAGTTCTGTCAGGTCTCACAGAGAGAACTTTCCAAGAAACAGATTTTATTATAGGACTAGGCTAAATTCATATGTGGGAACTGTCCCTAAAGGTGAAAAGTAACTGCAATCGATAAAATAACACCTCTGGTATAATATTATGACTATCTGTAGAGACTTGTTCTATAACCACCTTATCCCATAAGAACATCAACACTCTGCTGACAAGTTGAATCACTGTCAACCGATTCGATCATCAGGTGAACTGCTCCCTGAAGTCAATGTTGTTGTGACATCATCTCAAGTTAATTCATTCAGCTTTTGTAAGGGGCCTTGACAGGCCAAGCATCTCAGCATGCTTTAGAAACTCTAACACAAGGTGTTCCTTTCAAATAAAAATTAAAGCAAGCGTGAATCAAAGCATTGCTTTTCATCAACAAGTCAGCACACGAGTCAAGATATTTCAATCAAAACAAAGAGAGTTTGTTTCTAAAGAGAAAAAAATTGCCTTAGCAAGCCTATTTCGTAATGACTTTTCTGTCCGAATGAAGAAGCTTGTTTCAAGAGATTGAGGTCTGACTGAATAGGGATGTTTTCAATTTCACATTGAATTTAGTCTATTGTGATAGTCAAGTTTCCATGACTCATCATCACAACCAAACGCCACAGAAATATTACAAAAGATTAGTCTTAAAGGGATAGTTCGGTTTTTAACACATTAAGCCCCTTTCACAGGTTGTCTAAAATGCAATAAAGTGGTTGACATAGAAATTTTGACGATTACTTCTCTCTCGGCTATTTGGGAAATGTAGAATCGCCTCTGCCTGCCTTCAAAATGGCTAGCAATGGGCATGTGTTGTTTCTATCCTTAAAACACTGGTTTTAAAAAAGTGCTACTCACCAAGTGGTTAGTGGTGCTCAATGATGTTCCAAAACATGTATCGTAGCGAAATAAAGCTTCCGTCATGTTTTATTTGGCACTTTGTTTATATGAAGGAACAAATAGATCCCTATGGGACTTACAAAATGGCAAATAAAACCTTACAGAAACTGTATTTTGCTACGATAGTTGGGTTGGAACATCAGCAAGCGCCACTAATCACTCCATGAGTAGCACTTTTTTTAAAACCAGTGTTTTAAGGTTAGAAACAACACATGCCCATTGCTAGCCATTTTAAAAGCAGGCAGAGGCGATTCTATATTTCCCAAATAGCCAAGACAGGAGCAATCATCAAGATTTTGGTGTCAACCACTTTATGTCATTTTAGACAACCTGTGAAATGGGCTCAATGTGTTAAAAACCGAACTATCCCTTTAACAAAAGGGTTCACCTTTACTTAATCAGAGTAGGTCTGAATCACAGTAGGTCACCGACCACATTTTTCATATCTCATTTTTCAGCGTCTCTCCATGTCTGTGTGTGCATGTGTGTATGTGTCAAGACATAAGTCACTGGAAGCCCCCATAGCCGTGTAGGCAGCCATGGGAGAAGACCTGGCTGAGAACTTGCCCCACGCTGCTTCCACTCCATTCCAATCACTTTCAGTTACACTGAGCTATGTCTTGCCTGGAGACACTGGGACTGAGACGGCTCATCTGTCACACACACACACACACACACACACACCATCCTGCTAAGAGGCAGAGCCACAGATTACCCTTCCACCGTGGTCCCCCGTGTACATGTAGCTCCTGGACCTACATACATCTTGCACACCTGACGCTGACATGCCCCGCCCTCCTTGGGGCGGCCACTGTGCTGTGTGGCAGCATCCGTGTCACACTCTCTTGTTTTAACCTTTCCTATCCTCCTTGGGTCAAGGAGACAGCGCGTTCATCCCGTTTGACAGGGAGTGCCTCAACCCATCCAATTCCATTATGGTTCCTCTCTTCGCTGCTGCCTGCAGGTGAGACTTGACCAGCAGCTTTGCAATCACTCACCTCCATATTTAGACCGATGCGCCACCAAATGGCCACTGACAGAAGCCCATCCCTCTGGTCCTCGTCATGTGGGCCGAGGATGAGTGGGAGAATGGTGTTCCAGGCAGGGATTGAACATGACTAAAATGACTGGAGACTTCCTGGCTTAAGCATCATGGCATCCCCTGTACAGCTGGACCCGGGAGGTCAGACTCCAAAAGTAACAAGACCTCAACTCTCCCTTCCTGTTTTCAGAGTTAACACATACATTATTTAAAGATCTTAAGTAGGCCTATTTGTCCTGGTGAACAATATTGACACACGCTTCACAGAGCTTTTAGAAGTGACGGAAGAGGCATGTGATGGCTGCAATGCAGGTAAAATGCTTTCCCTTCACACACTACATCTCTGTTAACTGTAACTGTCACTGGAAAAACAGCAGCAGTAGATAGATAGATAGATAGATAGATAGATAGATAGATAGATAGATACTTTATTCATCCCCAAGGGGAAATTCAATTCAAAGTCCCAGCAGCTTAAAAAAATCACACACAACATATACTACAGCGTACACAGGATAATAAGAAGCAGATCAACAAAACAACATGACTAGATCAACATTACTAAAAATAAAAATATTACTAAAAATAAAAAGCAGTAGCAGCAGTAGTGGAGAGTAAAAGCGGGAAGAGCGGGGGGAGTGTACCCCTTTAAGCAGACCATGGTCAAGCTCTCATATACTGTTGGGAAAGATCATTGAAAAATGTATATTGTGATGTAATATGTCACTCCCACTCATGCAGACTATAATTATTCAAGTTTGATCCTATTGTATTGTAATATGATGTTCTATCCTGATCAGTAGCCTTTTCCAACTAGATTTAAAACTGTCAGAACGAACTCACACTGATGCACATAACAATCTAACATCTCGTTGCTGCTCTTCATCAAAACAATGCTTTTTGGGCCATAACTTGTTGCCACTGAGATCTCCATACATCTAATTGATTATATATAAATGACCCGAGAGAGCTGAAAGCACAGAAGTGTCCTGTTCAGTACGTCAGTGAAGTCAGTGGACATATGGCGTGTGTTTAAAGGCTTCACAGAAGATATGCTGAATCTCAGGAGACTCTGCTGAAAGCTTACAGTCTTCCAGTCAATCAAGCTTGACCTTGTGAAGTTTACATTGGGTTTAAATCAATACATGTCACTGACCCAAAAGCTCCGTGCCTCACTATTTGCTCAATGCTCTTTGGGTGCTCCACAAAATGCACTGTGTGGATATCACAGCAATTATAGGTCTACCACATTTTCACATTGATTACCTGTCAAAATAATAACTTCTCTTATAAAGATAAACTGTTTTTTATAAGTTATAATAAGCAATGAGGGCACATTACAACACAACATGTAAAAAAGAAGCTAGTACTAGTCTAGTCTACTATTCCATATGCATGGCTGATTGGTGCATGTAAAAGATGAATGCGCTGTTGGTTTGTGCCAATGTCACACTAATGCCTATGAAATGTCCCTGGAAACAGAGAGGGGCAGTCCACTCATGATGTATGGTCTCTTTTAGCCATTCTTCCCATAAAGTCCTATGTATAATATACCAATTCAGATTTTAGAAATGAAATGCCTTTCTCCAGGGTTATGTTACGAGAGCTTTGCCAGAGCCAGAGCTCACCTTCCTTAAAATGCCTCCAAAGCAACAGCCAAATTGCCCTTGACACTGATAAATCTCTACTGTTTAGCAAACCTTCAGCAGGCAGTATGCATACTGATTCTAAGAGAAGCTTCATTCCAAGAACAGCAAACTCAGAGTTGGTATGCATGTTCGAACAGCACCCTACTCAGCAGTAGTATATTAGTATGATGAATGGCTGTCAGACAACATCCAAAAATGAGGAGGCAGCATTGGCAGAACTCATTTTGAGAATCACACAATTTGCTATCCACAAATACAGTCAAATATACTTTTGATGCAGTTTGAGTGATTGTCAACATTGCTGCCAACTGGTTATGCTTAACTATCCTTCAGGCTTCTTTTATTTTTATTTGATAATGTTCCAAGTAACCAAGATAGCCAGTGTTGCTTCTAGCTAAGCTAAAGCTCTTTTGATACAATGATAGCAAACAAATTTGAGTTAATCAAATGACTAATAGAAAAGTACTACAGTGTTTGTACAAGTACAGGTAAGCGCTTCAATAACTTGTTACTTCCAATGTGACATTATACTCTGCTATGTCTTTTTCAATGGTAAACATTACCCACAAGGTGGCAATAAACTCACCAACGAGGGACTGCTCTCTCTCTCTCTCTCTCTCTCTGACACACACACACACACACACACACACACACAAACACCAAAACACAACTGATAATGTCTAACCTTGAAAGAATAATGCGTAGAGCTTCAGAAGTAAAATAATTGTATAGTGGGACAGGATAAATACCCTGAATGTCTTTCACACTATAAAAGCCTGTTTGTGTAAAGAGGATAGTGATAATGCAGCAAAGTGTTGCTGTTGTGAATACTGATGACAAATACACTGTACACTGGCTCTAATGGACCAATCTCAAAGAGTAGCCCTATTGTGCCAGGTTCATGATCTCATTGTGTTCAAATGACAGCTGCAACTTCATGATGAATGGTGGAAACAGCTATGATTTTGGCATGTCCTCCTTGTTTGGCCAAAGGAAATAGCAGCGTAAGCAGAGGCAGCTAATCTGATGACCCTGAACCACTCAATTAAGATGTGGCCCTAATGGATGAAAGCACTTCATGGGACCATTAGTAACTGTCTCCCGTTTTGGCTTGTGTGAAAAAAACATGGCTTAGCAATAGATTAGTAGCTAATGAAAAACTGTATGGAACTCGCAAGTTACTTTGCCAGGCAACAATACTACGTCTATAAAAAGTTTTTTCCCCTTTCTGATCTAAATTAAAAGCTGTTTAAATTACATCCAGGCACTCTGGACAAATTAATCGATACAAATATTACATCTAATGCTATTGGTATTATATCTAATTTTAATATTGCACAATAAACGCCCGAATCATTTTAATGATATTGCCTCTTCAAGCCATGTGTGCTTAGGGTAGCCATATACGGCGTAACCATATTTATTCACAGCCTATTGACGATAAATAAATGCCTTGGCTGGTTTTCCATTACTGATACAAATTACTGGTTATTTTCCCCCAAGTAAGCACCTGAAATAAAGAAAACATGCCACTGTGCCTTGATCGGCTGCTACGCTTAACAAATTAGACTCCCCTGAATGGCTTTCCACTCCCCAGCGTTGCCAAATTCTGAGTGACTTTGAGCACACGCAGCGTGCAGCAGTCAGGGGGGATACGACCCACTCCATCCATCTGAGGCCAGCGTACAGTCGTCAGCTCTTTCACCATCTGCCTATCTTGCGCATAACACTAACGTTTGCCGTAGTGTTTTCGGGGTTGCAATCATTTTGTGCAAACAGTTCACGAAATTCGAGAACTCGCCTCTCACTCACGTTACAGTCGATGCCAACCGTGCATCTCTCACCGGCAGCCAGTCCCCGCTGCTCGCCTGTGGCAGGTGCCCCGAGGCTAATGTGCAAAGATGTTAGTTCTGCGCTGTGTGTGATCTACAAATTGGAGGTCCATCTCGAAAATATCGACATTAAACGGTAGGTAATGTTTTGTTTGAATGATTCGTGGCTGTCGCTTTGTCGTACTGAGTGTGCTTTTTTAACCACAGAATCCACAGCAGTATCATTGCTGTCCTGTCTATTCGGCATTGCGGTTTCGGTCATCACTCTGGATTTATGTGAAGTTCGACAGAACATTTCAGTCAATGGGAGAAAGGCTAAATTAACCTATTCCAACCAATGACGATTATTTGAAATGGCACAGATATCTGCAATATAACGTGCTGCAAGTTTTTTGGTTTTATATTCTCAGCGTTCGCACTTCGTTCTTTGAGTTAAGTAAAAAAAAAAAAAAAAGGAAATGTTTATTAGGTGAGCTTTTCCAGCAATGGTGGAGCGACCACCCAGTAACTAGACTTGGTGCAGGTGTAGCCTATATAGCTATTGTGTCTGTCATATAGTGCATACCCAAAGGTCCTTGGAAAGAAATTCCTCCCAAACCTGTCTAAACTTTTTGCTTTCCTTTCATCGATCTACGCAACGCGTTCCCTGGACTCCTTTGGTTTGTTGCATTAACCGTGGAATGACAAACAATAAATCAAACATAAGAGAGTACGTAGTAATGGTCTCCAGTTTCATTCTTTTTGTGGAGAGCACATCTCGGTGTAATCCATCAAGGTCCCGCTGCTGTGTGCGCGCGTGTGTGAGCGAGAGTGTTATGATATTACAGCGCGAGGGTGGGGGTCTGAGTTGATGTTCCAGAGATTGAAGGCCGGGCGTCCCGGGTGCTCTTGACTCATACAGGTAGATTCGACGCGAAACACCAGGGGAGTTTTCTGCTGGCTATGCCTCAGACTCTGGGGCCGAGAAGTCCACGGTGAACTGAAGGACTACTACACATTCAGTTATGGGTCTCGGACAGTCCAGCAAGGCGCCCACGGCGGAGGACACTGGAGAGGGTAAGTAACAGGCATAGACTTGGTCACCTATTTCCCTTGAAAGAAAAGACGCAAAGTGCAATATGTTGTGCCGCGGTGTACTCTTCAATCTGACCTTAATTCTCTGATGTTTACCACTTTCTTCTAAACTATCTTTGTATAACATGCACAGAATACTTAAAATACATTGTAGCCTTTACAGTATGTTTTTGTCACTGTGACTTTGCTCTTTTTTTTTTTAACTCATAGCTCTAAACTGAAATAGCTTATGGCACCTTCCTACTTGCTATCACTTGCTAGCCACATTACAAATTATGCATAAAGTTTCTACACAAAACAAATGTAGCCTACTGTATTTAGTTGCATTAGTTTGTCGTTTTATTTAGAAGACAGTATAAAAAATATCCGTCATGTTAATGTCGCAGTATTGTATGACATCTCTAGGCTACATCTAAAAATGTGTGCCATGTTTTAGTACGCATCATGTCAAGTTCATCGCTTCTTTGGCGTGGTGATTGCGTGTGATGTATTGTTAGAAGGCATTTACATTACCCGTATTTACTGCATCAACAAGGCTGATAATACAGGCTGCTGGTAGAAATTAGGCAGTGTCCTTTGAAAACAAACAAGCACTGGTTTAATTATTGAAGCAATTAAAATGCAAATAGAATTGCCTTGCTTGTTAAGTCCAGTGGTAACTAACCTGCTAAAAGGGAATCAAAAGCCCTTTTGTTGCTGATGAAATAATCTGTGTTTTGAAGTCACTCCCCTGTGGGTAAATGTCATGTCATTAGCATGTCTCCTCCTGCTCAGGTACATACACAGGATTGGCCCCAGGGTGAATGTAATGAGCTTCCAGGATATTACACAAGTTCTTGCATTGAATATCATCCTCCTCATCTTCCCAAGTTGGATAGCAATATTCTACATCCTCCTGAATCTCCGCTTAGACTTCAACAGGGAGTCTAGGCTTCCTGTGTGTCATGCTTTATTCAAATTTGACCTGAGTCGGATGAGGGGGGATTCTATTTCTGTTGGCACGGCAACCACACAGACTCTCTGCATGTGAGACTGTGTATGTGTGTGTGTGTGTGTGTGTGTGTGTGCTTGACAATATGATGGCCCCCAGACTTGTTTCCATTGTAAACCAACAGTGACAGGCTCAATCTCCTTGACAGGTCCCCCCAGCCCCCTAGCCCCCCCCCCCCCCCCCCACCCCACCCCATTTTTTTTATTCCCGCAGAGCTCACAGAAGGTGTGCCAGTTCCCCTGTTGTGCAAAGCAGGAAATGGAAAGATTATGATATGCTCGAATGCCTTATGGAAAGCCTCCTCTTTAGCGTGAACAATGGGAGTCAGCAGGGTCCAATAACAAATCATGACACTTCAAATACTCAAAGGTCATCTATACACACGCTGGGAAGCCTGCAGCTCTGATCTATAAGAGTGTGCCCTTCTCATGTAAGCTGCAATAATGATAACAGGTAACAAAAGCTGACCGGCGGCTCCTATCGGTAAGGAAACAGGGCTTTCGACCAAAGTGTGGCTGGTTTAATGACCATCGGGCTGGAGAATTGTGAGCTAAGGGAGTGATTTTAAACATTGCACTCCTGTGTCCACATGCATAAAGTTTCCTTGATCAAAGCACCTAAACACGCTTTGCAAAGTTGATAGTTAAGCCTGGGTGTAAGTCCAGTTGGTGCCACTAAAGTCATGAACCATCGACTCAGGACCTTTGACCAAAGGGTGGTTGGTTTAATTCCCATTAAGCTGTAGAAATGTGGGCTGGGAGGGAGTGGTCTTAGCTGGGCAGGGAGTGGTTTTAATTGTTGCTCTCCCATACCTACATCCATGGTGAAATGCCCTTGATCAAAGCACTAGTGCTAATTTGTTAGTAAAGCCTGAGTGTAAGTCTAGGTGCAACTGACCTAAAATACTGTATCCCAAATACTGGTCTAAAAAAGACTAATTCAGCTATTGAAGACCAGACTCCTGCTTAACTGCTCCCTGTACACTGCGACAGCATGTTGAATAGAATGCATGCTGTGTGTTTGTGTGTGTGTGTGTGTGTGTAATCACTTATTATAGAAGGGTACAATATTCCCTTTAAGATATCTGTCTATACATACATACATTAAAGATGAGAGAATGTCATGTTTTCTATATAAAAAATAGAACCCAAGCGGCACTTTTGGATGGGTGTCAAGGTCTTGCATCCATGGTGGCAGGTGGTGGTGGTGGTGGCAATGGCAGTGCCCCAGGGACGTTAACATCAAGCGTCTGACTGCACTGGGCCATGGTTCCCCTCATGCCACCCGTGATGCCCACGCTGGTCATAGAGAGCCCCCCTCCCCAGTAATGGCCACAGGTCTGGGATTGATGGAGCATGAGCAGAGGGATCAGAGCGAACTTCCTGCTTCCTGTCATTGCGTTCTCTCTCTCTCTTTCTCTCTGTCCTCTTTCTCTCTCTTCCTGTATGTCTTTCTTTTTTAGGTCTGATTTTTTTCACAGCGTACAATCCCTGTCTTTCTTTGATTATCATTCTTTAGTTTTTTTACTCTCGCTATTAATCCCACTGTTTTCCGCTGACTTTCTCCTCACACACACAGACACACACACGCACACACATTGTGTCTCTTTCCACCTTAGTGTCTCTCTCTCTCACACTCTCTCTTCCCTCGCTCTTGTTCTGTTTTTCTGTATCTCCCTATCACCTTTGAGCAGACCATGCACGGTGAGCGTTTGAAATAAATTTGTTTTGAAATGAGACGGATTCGGTTCAGCAGTGGGTCAGGCAGCTTTCGAGCTGGTGTTCAGGGAGTGGAAAGGCATGGAGAGGCACAAAGCGTGAAGACATCTAACATCAGCAGAAAAAATCTTTGCTTTTCTTTACCTGAAGGAACTTGTGCTTGAGAGGAGAGAATCACTCTTGTCTTACCAGACTGGCGTGTTTAAAACATTTGGTGTTAAATAAATGACAAAACAATCGCTTTGCTCATCATATGCATGCTTTTCTTTTGTCCACAGTAAACTTTGACCACTTCCAGATCCTTCGTGCCATTGGGAAAGGCAGTTTTGGAAAGGTGGGCTTTTTATTTGAAACCTTATGAATTGTGCATTAAAAGGATGCATTTAGCTAATCGTCGTTTTCCAGTTCTCCAATGTTCATAGTTGGTCAATTTATCCATCAGACCAACGATACACATATTTTAACTAACTGCTGGTTGATTACAAAATACAATTTTGTTGTAGCTTATCAACTTCAAATCATGATTGATTCATGATTGAACTCACCAAAAAAGTTTGCTTAAGATAAGGAGCTTGTCTGGAAGTCTCCTGATTGACTTGCTTGACTTGTAGGTTTGCATTGTTCAGAAGAAGGACACAAAGAAGATGTATGCCATGAAGTACATGAACAAACTCAAGTGTGTGGAGAGAAATGAAGTGCGCAATGTCTTCAAGGAGCTGCAGATTATGCAGAACCTTGAACATCCGTTCCTGGTCAACTTTTGGTAAGACCATCCTTGTATCATTGTGTGTGTGTGTGTGTGTGTAATGTCATAATGATGTAATAACATTGTCATTAAAATAAAATTATGGCTGGCCCATGCTATAGTTCCTCTCCGCTTTACAATGCCTCCATACAACTTTCCCTCTAAGCCCTGTAAAGCACTTCTGAGCTCTACCTGTGAGCCTCAGACAGGGAGACCCACAGACGACCTGCCAAGCGAGCCGACCGAGATTAATAACTCTCGCCAAAGAGTTGATTTAGCAAGCAAGTCTTTAACAGAGCCTAATGCTCTTAATTTAATATTCCACCTCAGATTCTCTGACCTCTCGCTGTTTGGATTCACAAGCAAGCTCTCCGCTCCACCACAAGGAGGATATTCTTGGCAGAATATCGTGAAAGACCCCCCCCCCCCTACTCCCCCCTTCCCCCGTCCCACTCAAACCCAAATGAAGTTTAGCATATCCATCTACCTTCCCTCACTGTCTCAGGCCGGGCAACATTAGATCTTGTGTGGCAGTGTGGACGGGAAGGACTCCATCTATGTCCGAATCAATAGCAATCTTTTAATTGCTGCTCTCTTTTTTTTGAGGACAATAAGCAGAAGTGTCTAGAAGAATGAAGGGGTGGGGGCGTGTGTGGATGCTGGGAGTCGGGTGAATGGAAAAGCTAGATCAGACATATAGTGTTTGCGGTGGGGGACAATAAATCCAATACCATGCCCCCGCTGAATCTTAATGCCTCTGGCAGCACTTTAGATGGCGCAAGCTGAGTGTGCGGACCCTTAAGCTCCCCAACACAACCCCATACCCCCCCTAACGCACACACACACACACACACACACACACACACACCTTCTAGAGATGTGCTGCAGTCAGCGGGGCAGCGTGCCGGCCGGCTGCTTATGATTGTCCTAACCGAGGCGCTCAAGGTCAGTGCTAGGGAGGCAGAGATTACCTGCTGCACTGCCCGCCTCTGCTTCTCCGTCTGTGCTGCTGCCTGTTCTCCCCCTCTCACTTCTACTGTCTCTCTCTCTCTCTGTCTATCTGTCACTCTTTCCTTCCTCTTCTCCTCTCTTGTCTTGCCTTCTCTTCCCCTTCTTTCCATTCTGGCTCTGTATCTTTTCCTTCATACAGTATCTATCATACAGTAACAGTTAATTAGGGCTTCTACTGACTGACTCATGCTTCCAGTCTATTTCTGCAGGCTTTAAAAGCAGTAAAAGGACATCTCGTTCAGGCAGACCTGGAAGTGGATTGTCAGTGTTAGTGTTAGGGCTCCTACTGGTGCGCTGGCGCTGTTGTGGCGCTCTGGCGCTGTTCTGGCTCACCTGCATCAGCATGGCAGTGGGCGGACGCGGCAGTGCCAGCTTGCAAAGTGGGGCCCGGACTGGCACGAGGCGCTTGGCGCGCGGGCACAGAGAGGGATGTGTTCGTTCCAAAGCAGACAGACGTGCGCAGTGGCCCCGTCTGCCGTGCAGGGGACAGAACTCTGAGACGCACTGGCGGTGCCAGGTGCCCGGGGCTGGCTCCACTGGTAGCGGATCCGTGTGTGAGGATTGATAATGCTGCTTCTGGCCCAAGTGGATCTGATAGCCTGTCGAGTCGGGAGGGCTTGGGGGTAGAGCACAGATTTATAATGCAGCTTCTGGTTCAAGTGGAAGGTTAGGTAAAGATTTATAAGACTGCACTGAGCTTTCTTCTGGAGGTGGACATGAAATCAGCATTAAAGGCTTAGTGGATGAATAAAATTAAAGGTAAAGTGTGAGAGTGCTGTTTTTTTTCCCTCCCCTGGGAAATGATGTAAAAGGACTCCGGTTCATGATTCTTACTAATGCTGTTTTTGATCAACTGTAGTATGATCAACGATCATTTTAAAGAGCCATAAGAGGCCATAGTCTGGTTTGAGCTAGCAGATGAAAGTACCTGGTAAACTCTCATAATAGTCACATGTCCATTGAGCGAGTTGGGGGTTAAATGTAGGGGTGAAACTGTATGGAAAGAATTCCTTGGCTCTGTCCTCTCAGCCTCTGGGTCTCAGGCACAAAAATCATACTGGTGCTCTTCAGCACTGGTCAGCTTGAAATAAAATTAAATAAACGTCAGCAAGACTGAATTTACATGACTGTATAATTTATTAACACAACAAAAATAGGCGACTGTTCCTGACCATCTTGTTTGCTAGACTGTGCCGTGTCTAAAAAAAAACATCATCCCCTACAGTGCTACAACAACCAATCCACTACGAATTTACACCAACAAGTTTCAGGGCTACTTGGAGTACATGTGAAAAAGTACTGATGCGCACACCGGAGAGCTCTCATTAATCCCATTTTTTATTCGTATAAGTTGCTTATTATTGCTCAGAGTACTTGGAGTACAAACCCCAAGACTTGGTCCCTGAAAAGGTTCCAGGAAGTTTTTGTTCAGAACTGACCCTCTGTATTTGGGGTGCCTTAATGGTTTGGCAAAATTAGACTGAAGTTCCAATAGTACGAAGCCACTAACGTCTCCAGCTCACTCGGCATTTGATGTCAAATCATCCTAAAGGGTCGGGGTAAAAATCACACAAGTGAAGTCCTTCAGGAGGTCTGTTATTTTTTTCTGTTCTTTTTTATCTTCCATCATGGCATTACTTTTGCATTTCGCAGCTCGTTCTCTGGCAGCCCGATGCCCTTGACTTGAATTCCCTCTGACGTTTTTGCATTACATATTTAGGGCTCCATGTATAATCGAGAGAGGCTACCAGCAGCAGGATGAAAAATGAATTATGGGAGGCAGGTGTTACATCATGGAGCTCGGAACGCTCGAGGAGACGCGCAGCAGAATGCCATCATAAGTTACTTAACTGGAGGGAACTACATCGGGCTAGAATACAGAGCCGGCTGCTGGTCCAGGATGAGATGTATGGTGACCAGAGTGGAGTGAGTGTGTGTGTGTGAGTGTGAGTGTGTGTGTGTGTGTGTGGGTGGGGTGTGGGTGGGATGGGGGGTTGTGTGTGTGTGTGTGTGTGTGTGTGTTTACCCACTTTTACAGAGAGGTGCTGAAAGGGAACATCTAGGCCAACAGCTGCTGAAAGAACATGAGCCCTTGACTGATGAGATCTGTCTATCAAAGCTGTAATGGTTAATTGATTTGACTCACCGTGGTGTGAATTCTGCTCTGCAGACTTGCTGCTCACATCCCATCACATCTGCTTTTGTGTGTGCGTGTGTGTGTGTGTGTGTGCATGTGTGTAGGTTTGTGTGTGTCTGTGGGGGGTCATTTCTATAGGCATATAGATATGTAGATTGTCTTTAATGGCATGTGCTGGTGCTTTCACACATGTGAATGAAAAGGCTTCTGGATATTTGGAGTAGTTAGGAGTGAGTCATAGAAGTGTGAAAAAGTTCTTCTAATTGGGACCTATAAAAATGAAGTCCGCCTGCTGCATTCTTTAAATGGACTAGGTTTGCGAGCACTTAAATTCACTGATCAGCAGTATCTGTATCTGCCAGTGTCTGACTTTGGGATGGATATGTTTGGACAAACTGAGCAGTGTGTGTGTGTGTGTGTGTGTTCGTGTGTGCATGTATTTTTGAGCTCTGTTGCCACACCCAGTGCCATCACAGAGGTCAAAGTAGCAGCTTGTCATGTTCATATAGCAAATGATTCCGTCAGGCAAAATCTCATGCCAAGACAGCATTAATTGAAACTTTGAACGTGCCAAGCAGTGACCAGGTTGGGAGGCCATTTTGAGAGTCATTGGTGTTACTGTGAAACTGCCTCCTCATGTGTTTTTTTAAAGCCCTACATAGAGGTTTGCCTTGCCAACAAAAAAAGTAGCTGGTCTTGTCTATCTGAAGGCTTCCACTGCCAACAAAAAAGGAGACTAGTGTACAAGGGTGAGGGGAGCATTAATGGAAGAAAAACCCATCTTGCAATTTGCTAATTGGCTGCAGAGGCCATCAGCCCCCCCCCCCCCACCCCACCCCCCAACCCAACACACACACACACCCCTAAATCCCTGCCATCCTTGCAATATAATGGCTTTTGCTGTGTCTGGTTGGAGTGGTGCTGCTGGGATTTTCATCTGAGCTGCAGTTGGAGTCTTTCATGTTCAAAACCACTGTCAAAAGCATGACTTTTTAAAAAGCTCCTCAGTGGAAAAAGCATCCCCCCCCTCCCTCCTCAAAAAGCCAACAGAGGAATCTGGAGGTTTTAGTTGAGCATAGAGTGAGTCTCAGAACTAATGGATTTGCTAGTGCATTCGTTTCATTTTTTTTATAGAGAACCTGTCATAATATTTGAAATGTGAGCATTTGTAGCTTGTAGTTTGCATTAGTGTGCGTAACATTATAGGCCCGGGGAAAAGCTGTGACTTCCACAAATGATGTCCATTACTATAAAACAAATGATTGGAGCTTGTACTCTGAATAGACTACTCACTGTTTATGGACCTTGTGAGCCGAAGCCGGGGGCCATTTTCCATGTCTACTCAGATGATGACAGCTGACGCCAACCTAATTAGAGTTTGGGATGTCTAGTAAACCGGCAATCAAAGTCCTGAGAGAAAGAGGGGGGAAGCAGGGTGTATTGTTGCAGAAAGTCCTTGCTGGGAGTCACATGCACACACACACACACACACACACTCACAGAGAGAGAGCTGGCATCGAACTTTAGAGCTTTGCGAATGGCCTTTGATCAACAAACAGTGGCTGAGATGCTTTGCCATAAAAGCCCATCACAATTAGGGAATCTTTCCGTCTTACACTTGATATCTCTCGCATCGCAGACACAGCCTCATGTGTCTTTACGGTGTGTGTATGTGTGTGTGTGTATCTGTGTGTGCGTGTGTTTATGTGCTAGGGAGAGACAGAGCGAAGAGTGGGAGAAGGAAAAAAGGGTGGAATTCAGTAGCTTTGCTCTTCTGAGAAGCTCTCTTGACTCTACTGCATCACAAAGTCACTACCCCCCCTCCCCCATTTTCATCCAAAGCGAAGGGTTTTAAGTCATTTTTGGTGTTCTCTCTTAATCGACACTCCACTGAGGGAGTCAGAGCAAGGAGGCACCACTGAAGCATGAGGAACAGGTCCTACAGATGCAGCCCTGTTCCTGGGCAAGGACTCTGTGTGGACCACTCTGTTCCCTTTGGCTACCACACACACACACACACACACACACACACACACACACACACAGTCTCCCTTATACAACCTGTTTGTCATGAATATTCAGGGTGTGGAAAGTTATGCTGTCACATACACACACACACACACACACACACACACACGCATGCTCACACAGACACACACTGGCACAACGAGAGAAAGATGGCAGGAAGACAAATGTGCTCTGGTGAGCCCCAAAATGAAAGACAAATTTGTCCTTTGACAGATGGAGTGATTAATATGCATGTTACTTCCTGCAGCTCCTGTCGATTTGACCTCCCCCCCAAACATGGCAAAACAGGACCTCTCCCTCAGGTGCTGTGACCTACCACTTCACCTCTGTAGAGTGACTGGCAGATGTCTTAATGAATGGAACTGGTCACCAGCGATCACTGTCAACGCCTTATCCTCTATTCATTTTTCATTTCATTCATTGAAAGGACCGACTTTTGTTTTTTTTCCCCCCAAGTCTTTTACCCTCAAAAAATAAGTTCTGCTAGAAGACTGCTAGAGGGCTTTTTGTCATTAATCTGTCCGCCTGTGCAAAAGAAAACCAGAAGTAAAGGGAATTTACAGTCTGCTACTAGAATGCGCCCAACCCAGTTGTATATCATTCCCAGCACTGACCCTAATAGGATGTCTGGCGTAGTGTGTGTTGGTGTGTGTGTGTGTGTGTGGCGTGCATGGTGTGTGTGTGTGTATGGTGGGTGTACTGAATTGGGTGTTTGCTTGGCACATAGTGAATGAACAGTGTTTTACTCCTGTTGCCACACCAGAATGGCCCCTCTGGATACTGAAGTGTCCCGTAATGAATATGCCCGTTAATGATTATTGCTGCACTCAGTCGCCATCATTTGAGGGTAGTAAAATCATCAGTTAGCCGTGGAGTAGACATGACAGGTTTGAAGGTCTTTGCATGAAGGCAAAGAGCTGTTTGAAAGCCAAACAGTGAACAAACAGCGTGTTGAGGAACAGAGACGCAAGAGAAGAGAATCTAAAATGAATAATTAGGAACCGAAGAGTGGAAGACTGACCAGTTACACAGCTCTAATTATGAAGCAATCTGAGGGGTCCCTCGGCAATCGGATTTGTCAGCGGCCAATTAATCTGTCAGGTGGCAGAGAGCCATACAAAACAAACAGTACATATAGGCGTGTGTAGGATAATAGTAATGTATTATAGCAATCTATAGGAAGTGCCATACGTCCGTCACCAAACACACAATTGTCCAGGAGAGACAGTTATGAGGCTAATTGTGGAGCAGCCTCGAGGAGCCATAGGACTCAAACTACAGGGGGTAGACACGCTCTCCTCAATCAATCAACACTCAGGGGGCAAGGCAGCACTTCCACATAATTGAGACGGCTGCACAGCGCGACGCGACGCAACTCGTCCACAAACAACCTTGCCACGCGCCGGAACATCGCCAAACGCCCTTGAGGCGCTCGGGTAAAAAAGGCAGGGAGCAAAAACACAGCGGTAAATGTTTCTGGAGCTGGAAGTGGTCAAGTCAAGTTGCTTACAAGACCTGACATTCCCATGGGACTCTCCTTGCATACTAATGTACCGCTTGGTGAAAAAGCTACAGGTACTAAACTTTGATAACATGAATGCATGTGGTGCCTTTTCAGCCTGAGTTGAAATGTCTGGAACTTGAATTCTCTGATATCAAGTATTAGTCAGTGAGAGAACATTCTGTTCAGAAATCTGAGGGCATAAAAAGCTTGAGTATATGAGAGGACAGATGGACTTCAGATGCACCTCATCTATTCTAAAGTCCAGCTCTGCTTGTGAAGTTGGTTTAATTCTCTGGAATATTTAGTTTATCTGGACAGTTCTACCAGACGCAGCAGATGTTTTTGCCTCAAAGTGAGCTTGTTTGGCTTGTATCAAAATGTCTAAGCAGTAAGAATTAAAATGCCTTTTAACACATTGCTTTCATATTGATATCTATGTATTTATGTACAAGGTTATATTTGCATATTAGGCCTTATCTATCAATTATGTGTAGTACTAAATTTGCCTGAAAATATAATAATTTAGTCCTTCCATGTGGGCTGTACTATTTTATAATTATAGGTTTCACAGAAAATTCATTATTTGTACTTCATGATATGAATGATACTATAGTTGATTAAAAATATGAAGTGTTTCTACTCTGTGTGTGTGTGTGTGTGTGTGTGTGTGTGTGTGTGTGTCTGTCCAAGGTACTCATTTCAGGATGAAGAGGACATGTTCATGGTGGTGGACCTGCTGCTTGGAGGCGACCTGCGCTACCACTTGCAGCAGAATGTTCACTTCTCCGAGGCCACGGTCAAGCTGTACGTCTGTGAGATCGCCCTAGCTCTTCACTACCTGCGCAACAAGCGCATCATCCACAGGTGAGAGAGAGCGAGAGGATGCCTCTGATGCTGGGATATTCAGACGCTGGTTGTGTATAGATTGGATTAGATTGTTTATTGTCGTTACAATATACAGTAAATACAAGATAATGAAATGTACGTTAGCCTCTAATAAGAAACGCAAGAGCTGCAAGTGCATTATGTGCAGTACATACAATATGTACAGTGAAGAGCAGTTATACAGCATAAGGGCAATAAAAGAGTTGGGTTTAAATTAACAATACAGGAGACAGACTTGTGGAAGATGAACATGGTGAGAACAATATATAGATGTGGTATACTGAATATAGGTTCAGTAGGAACAATATGTACAATATAGAGGCACAGACAATTGCCCATGACTTTGCATTAAATAATATGGTAGGAGTAAGGTGAATACGTTTATTTGTGATATATCAGTTTCTCAGTTTTTCAGTTTTTAGTTTCAGTTTGTAAAGGTGCAGTTCTTTAAGAAAACATTGAAGTGAAACGGAGTCTTCCCCAGTCTGCTCTGAGAGTCAGTGTACTGTACTTTACACTGAAAAAGATCTCAGTAGTGGCAAGAGTGTCAGAAATGCCATACTTACTGTAACTGATGCACTCGTGAAGAGGAAGCGAAGGTCAAATAGTAGGGCAGGCTGTTTCTGGGTGGCTGGTTTGATTCCAGCTCCTTTGTGTAGAGATGTCCTTGGACAAGGTACAGAACGCACCGCTCTCCGCCTGAGGGCCTGGCCTAGACTCGGGCTGCCTTGGTTGTCGGCAGGGAAAGCATGCATCGAGAAGAGTTATTTATGTGTGTGGTATTTTATAAATGTAACCTATTTACCATCTGAAAACAAACACTGTAGAATAGAGCTAGATAGATAGGTCAGATTGGAGTAGGATGTACTTGATGCACAGTACGGAGCCTGATATAAACATGGCATGACGCAACACATACCATGAATATTAAGGACCTTTAATTCATGTTTATATCATTGTTATTAAGTGGCGATGGTTTTTGAAATGCAAACTCCAGAGTGCAGACAAGAGAAAAAAAAGACACTTAACAACAGTTTACAATAGTGGTAAACATAACATAAACATAAACATAAATTAATGAATTTGACGCAAAACTGTATGTAATACCTGTCATTCCTCTGTAGTACCATAAACATAATTTATTTATACCGGTATTTTGCTTTGAATTCAATGCAAAACCGTACGTAAAACCTGTCATTTCTGTGTTGTAGACAGAAGTGTTTTGGTCCCTCTCACAGTTTCTCTCACTAGTTGCATTTGTGCAATTTAGTGATTGTTAATAGTCATTAACTCGTAGCCATTTTGTGTGTGTGTGTGGGGGGGGGGGGGGGGGGTAGTAGTAGTAGTAGTAGTGCTGTACATGCTCCATGAACCACTGCTAGAGGAGAGCTGGTGGGAGTGTGTGTGGTGAGCAGAGAAAGGGCATTTCCAGATCAGGAATAATGAGCAACTTCAGGACCTCTGGCAGGCCTAATTAATCACACCCCGAGAAACAGATTGCACCATTGGCTTTGTGAACCTAAAACAGTCACGTTCAATTCTGACAGTGTTCTAAATCTTACACACAGCAACTTGTTAGCTCTGGTGATGCGAAAAATAAAACTGTAAATGTTGTCATTACCACATTATCTGGTATTCCCTATCTGAAGGCCTGCATTAGGTACTCTCATCAGCTGGAGAAAAGGGAGGGAGAGAGATGTTGTCTTCCAGACCACTGAGCAGACACACTAGAACAGGGGGAGAGAGCCAGCTACAGTAGCACATAATGCTACAGAAACAAATCTTGTGGTTATTTTAAGATTATTTCCGTAAACCTAGAGAAAGTTAACTCCCAAACATTCCCATGCTGTTTTCTGTACCACAGATTCGAATGTACATCATGAGTGCATTGTGGACAACCCATGATCTTCCCATTTGGTTATTTTTCTGGTTGCCTGTTCTTACTTTGAGACCCTGTGGGAACGTCCTTGGTAGGCCGTGCCATGTCATGTCATGTCATGTCCAGTCTTTCAACAAATAAAAGTCAGCAGGAAAATCAAAGAAGGTTGAACCACTTAAAATGTGCATTGGCCATTAATCAGTATGTGAAAATGTCTATATTTCCTTTACCCAATTTGTCAGTACAATACTTTGTAGCCCTGACAACAAAGAGGTAGCCCATGTGGCTATGGATGCATGTGGGAGATAAATGTGCATTCAATGCAATATGCAACCATGCAACATGTTTCACCACAAAAAATGTTTGAAAGACAGATCAACTGAGAAAGGGTTGCAAGAAGGTAACTAACACAAAAAAATGAGTGGTGGCAATTCAAAAAGTCAAATGTCCAGTATGCTCACAATTTTTTTTCCAACATGTTATTTCAGACACCTGCCCTTTATCATATGTACAGTAATTCATGATAAATTCCATGATCGCCCATATATACAGAGATCAGGGACTCACATGACCACCCTGATTAGTGGAGTTAACAAGTAAACATTATAGCTACATAACCTGCAAATTAGGGTTATTTTCTTTTTACAATGTGTGTGTGTGTGTGTGTGTGTGTGTGATGTGGTTGTGTGTATTTGTTTGTGTGTTTGCGTGAGCCTACCCATCCCCAAGGCCAGTGGCAGTGTCTCCCCTGTTTGATGACATCACTGCAGCTCTTCCCCTAGCACTAGTGACCCAGTCTACAGAGAGTGGCCCAGTAGACAGTCACACTGCAGCTGGGAGCGCTGTTACTATTTATGAGAAAAACAGCTGCCCGCCGAGGCTTCAATTATTAACGCAAGACTACTGTTCAATTAGCGCAATCAGCAGAGACCGACTTTCCAAACCAGTGGAAAAGCAAGGAGAGCAGCGAACTGGAAAGATGTAGGTTAGCCCTTTAAGGAAATTTGGCATTGCTAACAGCTTCAGCTGGGTGGTCAGGACTCAGGAGACAAGTTTTGGAATATAGCAGTTAGCATATTTTTGCTGACCAATGGTGTTCCCGTGGAAAACTCTTTAGAGTTTTTAGATTTCAGTGTTTTTATGTCCATATGGATTCATTTGAGTTGTTATCAACTCTTTGCATTCATTTAAAACCTCAGTCCCATTTTGCTTTTACAAATGCAGACAGGCAGACAGACAAATAAATAGTGTGATTGCACACAGAAGAATAATCAAGTTGAAATGTGGTTATTTGGTATGAAGTGTAGTGCTGTATACTCTCTTTTATGGGCCGTGCAACAGCATAGCACTGTCTGCGTAGTGTTGATGAGCCTCAAAAGGAATTTTGTTGTACAAGATTATAGAGACAGTTTAACACAACCTGATGTAGGAATTGTAGGCTACTCCGTTTCCAACATTGGGTTGCTTTGAATAATGAGAGCTACGTTTAGCCAGTTTTTCTTGTCTGTTTTCATCTTTTATTCTCCCCTCTGTTGTTTGCTCCCTGATAAGTGTAACTTGTGTTATAAAGCAGAAGGTGTGTAGTGACACTAGACTAGAAGCTTCCGTGAGTACCTGCCATTCTCTTTAGTAGGTTCCTTATCTCTTCCCCTGAACACAATCACACCATCTCTAATAAGGAGCGGAAATGATGGCGGAGGCATCCTGCTAGGGTGGGACTAAAGGACTTTTGTTTTCTTTTGTTTTTGTTTTTTGTCTTTTCTCCCTCATCCCTCAGCTGCTTGACATGCCTCCTTCCTCCCCCATGGACAGCCAGAGACCACGGACCACAGTGACGTGCTGGAGAGCCTAGCCAGCTCTCCCCCCCATTGCTCTGGCTCACCATATCTGCAGAGTTAGCATTGTGTACTATCCTTGTGGGTTGGGAGGACCCCAGTGCCGGCCACCACACAAATTAAATTTGACAGAAATAATCAAGGGACTCTTTGACACCCAAGCATAACTTCCTTTTTACACAAAAAAGTGAATTCTATGTGTGTGTGTTTGTCTGTGTTGGTATGTGTATGTGTGTGGTTTGCTGTGTGTATGTGTCTTTGTGTAGATTTGTTTAATTGCAGTTGTAACTCTGGACCACAATAGTTTTCACAGTCGGCTTTAAAAATAGGACTCTCAAAACCCAAACCCCCTCCTATAAACCTTTCCTTTTCTATCCTTCCATCAGTACTTGTTAAAACTCTCTTCTCTCCCACACAGTGCAGTTAAGGTCTGATTATTGTAATTCCACTCATACGCTGGCCAGACCAGCACTGGGGCCTGCTGGAGCTCACTGCAGAGGCTTGAGGGCCACACTGGGGAGAGGGATTCTTTTGTCTAGCCTACACATTGACTGTTAGATTGGTGCACACACATAGGCTACTGATCTGCTATGCACTATATCAGTTTGGCCAGGAGATCTATCGTCACTTTTTCCTGTGTTTTGTTTTGTTTCGAACTGTGAAACCATTATCCGTGCAATAATCGGTCTAAATGATTGTAGACATATTTAATGGCCGCAGAGGTATTTTTTGATCAATGTTAATCCCGCCTCATGGCAGCTGGCTTGACATGGACGGCAGATTGGAATGTGTGAGAACCAGGCTCCCAGACTGTATTTCTTTCCTTCTAAGTGTGGGATGTTCCGAATAGCTGGGTGACAGTTTGGGAATTGGGTGGGAGCAGAGAGAGCTGAGCTCCCATGGATGAGGGCATGGCTCCCTTTAACGCAGCACAATTAAACACTGAATAAGTCTCGTTTTTCATCGCTGTGCAGCCTTATTGTTATATCAAAGATAATTGGCAAACCACAAACAACTGCAGAGTTTTGTGCAATCCGAAGAAGGAAGTTTACTTTGCTTTTAACAATTATCTTTAACACTTTTTTCCACCATGCCATTAAAAAAGACCATTGGCATTGAATAGCCTATGTTTTGCTGAAACGAGTTGCAATACATACCAATGTAGCTACATGTAAATATGGATTACACATTCTAAATGACAACAAATTAAGATCCATGTGTACAAGTCAGTGCAAGTCTGTGCATGGGTACCTGTATGTAAAAGACGTGTTTTCATCTTCATTGCACCCATCTGACAAAATGCTTAAGGTGGCTTAATATAAAACACCACCATTACCATCCGTTTCTCATATACGTCATTTGACTTCTCCAGAACCCCCATCTACATCTGTATCTACATTATGATCACAATTACGACAATTACCAAGACTAAGAGCCATGTAAAGCATTCATTTTGTAATGAGTACCTATCGGTAAGAAAATGTTAATCCTACAAAGATGTGACTCCCCTACTGTATGTGTACAGGTGCCCTTAAAAAGTAGGCATGACTAGTGATGTCCATAAGGATGATTATTGGTTGCTATTATGTGACGTTAAACTACCTTGAGCTTTTTCACCTTAAGCATTTTAAAATGTCTTCAATAAAGCCTCTCCCTATAGTATCTGGAGTGAGACAGAGATTTGAACCCTTAGATTTGAACCCTGCTGTGAGAACTGTGGAATACCTTCCCCTTTCCCCATTGACATTACACTTACGTATTTAGCAGACCCCTGTTTCGCAAAGCAACTTACAAAAGACAGGATTAACATTCAGACTACAGCACAATTTAAAACCTTGCGTGTGTGTTCACTGACAGGAAATTGGCAGGAGTGAGATAAAAGTGCAGTAGAAAAGGCTATCTCCTCCTCCTCTCCTTTCACCCTCTCTCTGTTCTCTCGGTAATCTCTCTCCTCCTCCATTCTCCTTCTTTTTCACTGTTCTCCTTCTCTCTCTTTATCTTTCTCCTTCCTCCATCTATCTTTCTCATTTGCTGTAGGTAGTCCATATACCTTTACCATACATTTATAAATTTACCATAAGCTGCACTGTTCCAACAGAAACTATTACTATCAGAGACGATTAAGGCTAGTAATCAAGGATCTGCCGTACTAAGCACTCCATTCTTGTCCATACACTTATTTTTTCTCCCAGTCTTTCTTGGTAAGGTAGTTAACCTTCACTGGAAAGTCTCTCTACCACTTAACTGATGTTGCTGTAGATAGCAGAAAGTGAACTTGCATAGCTGCCTGTGCACCCAGCATGTAATGTTTGAAACAGTGGAAGCACTCAACAACAACGCACACTCAAAAAAAGTTTTGAAATGAAAGCCAACAACATTCGACGACAGGCTAAGCTTCCTGAGAGACAAGGCAGCATGTTTAATGCAGAGTTGGCCCCGAACAGCTTTAATTGTAGAATGTGTGGCGTTTCATTGAAGTGGGTTGGAGCGAAGGAAGACAAAAAAAGACAGGGGTTTGAAGCGTTTAATAATGCATGGTATATTGCAAGGCGGTTAGCCACACTGCTTGAAATTGTTCCCTCAATTAGTAACGCTCAGTGAGCTTTTGTGCCTTGCTCCAAAATTATACCTTTTATTTTATTTTTATATTATTTTTATATTAATTATTTTATTGTCAAAAAAAGTGAAATTCTGTGGTGGAGACTGACGTAGCATAATGGAATTAATCAAAAATCTATAATATTTTGATTGCATTTTATTTAACAACTGTTGAAGCATGATAAAGGAGGACTTTGGATAGACTTTGTTATCAAAGATTGTTAGACATTGCTGCATCACTGCATGTTGCAGAAACAAACTAGTGCTTTGACTATAAGAAGGTTTTTTTTTTACAGAAACTTTGTCTCTTTCAAGGTCACACCCATCTGAAGGATATAGGCACTGATAACTTATTTCAGAGGGAAAAGAAGAGTGAATATATTGTCTGGCAAGTGAGCGCTTTCATGTTCTGGTGCACAAAAGCCCGACTCAATAGGCGCTGAGTTTTAATCTGTAATCACTGAGGGTGTAACAGCCCTAGCGAGGCCAGATCTCCCGTGGCTGATCGACTCTGACTCCACAGCCCTTTCTGGCCCTCTGCTGGCTACGAGTTCTGCTCGACCCGGGCCGCTGCACTCCGTAATCACAGAGCTTATCAGAGATCCAGGAGCCCCCCCCCCTCCCCCCCCACCCCATCCCATCCCAACTGCACAGCAGCAAAGGCACAACGCTGCCTGGTGCTCCCTTGTTGGCAGTGGAGCAGGTTTTACCCGGCATGCAGTACCAAACACGGGCAAACAAACAGCAGTTGAGTCGCTTGGTTTGTCGAAGACCAACCATGTGCCGGTCGTGTGTGTGTGGTTATCATGTTAAGGGATCCGGTGACTGCTGGCCCTTCTCAGTTACTGGCCTCATCATGATATGCGATGTAATGAGGTTATTAGATCCAGGTAATAGGTTGTCGTGCTAGTCAAGCGCGAGAAAAGGCCAGGGGATCAGTTTCGGCACCGCAAGCCAGTGGGGTCGGTGCTGAATCGCTAATAGCCTCTTCACAGGACGCTATAGAGTGACACTACAGCAGAAGCAACAACAGCGCAGGATACCCGAGTGGGCACAGTGGAAGAGTCGAGTCAAGCGAAGTCTGTCCTTCTTAGGACCTTCGTTTTGGGAGTAGTTCTTTTGCAATGCAGCTGTTTTTACTTTGTGAGTGTTCAGGGATTCGACAAAGAGGGGAATCAAGTTTGACCTGCCAATACCAGTTTTGGCTCATACTGATTTTATTTTTTTTATGTAGACTTATTTTCTTATTTTCTTTTCTCAAATTAAAGAATTATCTGCAGTATAGACAAATAGCCTAATCAGATTTTTGAGAAAACTTGAACAACCTCTGATCTTTAAGAGTGCTTTGAATCTCAAAGGCCTAATCTAGATGCAAGTTATGAACTCCCACCCCAGGAGTTGGGTCTCTAAACCAAAAATTCAACACAAGGCATTGTAGTCTTAACCTAAGGCATGTTGAATTCATTGAACTTTGCTCTTATTGAGCTAGTCAAATAACAAAGGTGCATAAAAGCTGTTTGGCAGCCATCGGTAGCCTAACATTTGGTAAGATCCGCCATTTTAATCCAGTTTCACATCATGGCCTTAAACTCAAATAAAGTGAAACTAAAACTTGACTTGCCAATTATGACTGATCGCATGAAAAAACTGACCGATTCTGATGGAAAAACTTAATATCAAGACCAACAACATCAGGATGTGGCTAGTCATGTCTTGCTGGTCATACTGACAATTCTTTGGGAACAAGGCATTTAGAAGGCATTTGAGTGCTAGATGATGCCGTAAGAGAGGCAGTACATTGACCTAGTGGCAGAGTATACGGATAATGTATTACTTCATGAAGGGCATCTCCCTCACAACTTGCACAGGAAACAGAAAAGGCTCTGGTTGCAAAAAAAGACAAGAACTGGGAAAAACAAGCTCAACAAAATAGCCACTGCAGGGAGTGTCAGGAAGACGTGTCTAACCCTGCCCCTCCATCCTGAGGTGTTCTGGTGTCTTATAGGGCAAAACACCAGCAAAGGATGGCTCCCAGCAGAGGACCCTGTCGCTGGTTCATTAGGCATCGGTAGAACATCGCTCTGTCAACAAACAGCGTGTGTGTATGTTTACTTGTTTGTTTACATTCCTGCGAGTTAGGTCATTCATCCAATATTGTATGCCAGAGTTAGCTGCCACCTCCTATGCTGACAATAAAGCCCAGTCAGCTATACCCCCCACACACACACGCACACACACACACACACACACACACTCACACACCACATCAGCTTTTCCTTTTGGCTGGCCACTCGTCACTGCTGCCGCCTCTTTCACACCCAAAAGCACAGAGATTTAGAGAACAGTAACATAACCTAATTAGGCTGGGCTGATAGTGAGAATGAAATACAGGCTGGGTTGGAGGAGGGAAATTACCCCTTTTCAAGAGGCCACATTAAACTGAGAACGCCGTCTGAATACCAGATTATATCCCTATACTTGTGGGGATAGCAAGAATTGTTAAAGAATTCGTCATTTCGTAGCAGTTTTGCAGATTAAAAATAACTTGCAAAGTAATTGTGAATAGACAGTGTGGAGATGGGTTTGTGGACAAAAAGAAATAACAGTATTTGGTCCATAACTTTAGAAGACACTTTCCTAATGTGGTTTGGCATACAGATAAATTATGTATATTATATAGATAAATTAGTATATTAAAGTGAAAACATTTCTGATTTGTATATCATCTGGTAGACAATATACAAATCATCTAGTCTAGTAGAATAATATACAAGTAATGGTCATAGAAGTAGCATATGTACTGTATGCTATGTTTTTTGTGGGTTGAATTCAAAAGTTATTGTTTGTAGCTCATTTATGTTGTTTTCTCTAGGTGTCAGCATTGACAATAAAGTAAAATAGAATAGAATACATTATACAACAGATTGTTGGAACAGAATAATCATTAGTTGAGTGCAATGGAGGAATTTTATTTGTATTTGTATTTGTATTGTTCACCGAGTTGAACAATAACTGGACCTTGCCAATTAAATGTCAAAAATGGCTTAGACCTGTTTAGATGTCAGATCACCCTTCAGCGAAAGGCCTTAAAAGCAGACATCAACACCACCGCTGCAGTGCACTGTGTTTGTGTGTGTGTGCGTGTTTGTGTGTGTGTGTGTGTGTGTGTGTGTTTACTAAAAAAGCCCTTCGTCTAGGTTGCCACGCAACTCTCCCGCGGGGGCTTGTTGTCTAGGTGATGGGCGATGTCATCGATAGATCTTCCTTTGTTGGTGATGATGAGCGGGTTCCGCCCCAGTGCAGCAGCATGGCCTGCTGCTCTAAGATAGCACCCCTCTCTCTCTCTCTTTCTCTCTCTCTCCCTCTCTTTTCTCTCTCTCTTTTTCTTTCTCTGAATTTTACTTTGCACTCATTCAACTTCTTACTTTCTTCACTTTGCTACAGTATCTCTGTCTCTTGTCTCCTTCCTGCTTTCTCTAATTTACCTGCACTTTCCACCTCTGTCCCACTCTCTCTTTACCTCTCTACCTCTCTCTCTCTCTCTCTTCACCTCTCTCTCTCTCTGTGTCTTCACCTCTCTCTCTCTCTCTGTCACTTCTTTCTCTCTCCCTTGCTTTTTCTTTATCTCTCTATGCATGTGCTCGCCCACCTTTTGATGGAAATGTCAGCTAATTAAACACAACAAGAGTGACCTTTCTCACCCCCTCCCAAGTGCAAGTCACCCAACATTGGGATCTCTAAGAGGAAACAGACATGTATGCATACCACACACACACACTTACACACACACACACACACACACACACACATTTAAGTATGCCTAAATTTCTAACTATCTAACCGTCTCCTCCTCTCTGTTACTGTGTGTGTGTATGTATGTGTGTGTGTGTGTGTGTGTGTGTGAGGGAGAAAGACAGACAGAGATGAGTTTTTATTCCCTCTCTCTGCTCTTTGATACACTAAGTGGGCATATTTCTTAATTGCCAGTCGGCACTCATTAGGCTGACTGTGGTGTGGGTGCAAATCACTAGCTTGCAGCGATGACTCGTTTAGCCAGTAAAGCACACAGATGTTGCTCTGCTCTAGGCTGCGCAAGGACATGCCCCACACACGCGCACACATGCAGAGTCCACCTGTTAACACCCATTTCAGAATGGATAAGGCACACCTGCTAACCCACTACTCCCCCTGTGTGTGTGTGAGTGTATGTGTACGGTATGTGTTGGTGAGAGTCTGTATGTGTGTGTGTGTGTGTGTGTGTGTGTGTGTGTGTGTGTGTGTGTGT
>JAGFZM010002307.1:0-10201 GCA_017657215.1 Limnothrissa miodon
AGAGAGAGAGAGTTATGCATGTGTGTGGTAAGGGTCAGACAGCGGCCACTATGTCAGCCAGCAGGTCTCCCATCAGCGTAGCCCTCCGTAGAGTCAACAGTCAGCCATCAACCCGTCCAGTTCCTGATGACTAATTTGTACTCTTTAAGCCCTCCGGAGCTATCAAAACACACATTGCCCCGGGTTAAGAGATCCCCCCCTTCCCTGTGGAGATAAGTCTCAAAGCCCGGCCCTCCCCTGCTCCAGTACCACAGATGCACAAGGGGCCTCCATAGCCAAGAATGTAGGTGAAAGTCCCGATTTGACAATTACTCAGCCACCGAGTTTTCTCCATCTCTGGTCAGACACCTGCAAATACCTCGCCTTTTCTCTGTCCGAGGGAACAAGAGAATACCAAGAAAAGCATCTGGATGGTTGCCAGGGAAACAGGTCAACAGGTCTGATGCTTCTTATTCCACACACAACGAAACTCTCTGCTAATAAGCAACGCAGCTAGAATGGGGAACAATGCTGAGCTGAAAGGAGATACAGTGACGTTTTGCGTGAATGACGAAATTTGGAAAGAAAGACTTTATAAAAAGGCTCGGAAAGAAACCTTTTTTTATAATGGGAACATCCCTGTACCTGTTATTCAAGAATCTTTAGCTTCTCAAACAGTCTGGACACTGTACTGTAGATTAGCATACAAATAGGAACCAAAATTTTAACTGGAAAAAGTTGTTGTTTGGCTTCCAATTTCTGAAATGCAATGTTGATCAGAGGTACCAGGTGGCGCTATCCTGGATAAGAAGTCCTATCTCACACGGTCAGATAACTGAAGTGTATGAGCATGGACACGTTGCTTTCTCACATCTGTGTGAAGTTTGCATCACATGAATTACAAAGCCTTTTAGCCTGGGTCAAGGGCTTCAAAGCAGATGGTGGAATTATACAGCTATGAAACACTATTTTCATATTAAAGGTTTATTTAAAGGTCAAGGATGGGCTTTCCGTATGGTGAAGCTGTCTCCATATTTATGTGCTTCATGTGTCAACTTGTGTGTACCCAGACACAAGTTTAATGTGTGTGTTGCGCTCTTTGCTCTCAGATATGGAAAAGTAGCGGTCATTTCTTTCCCCAGTCGTGCAAGCAGTGTTTTCTATGGGTAGGCATTTGATCTACAAGACTAGACAGCAAAACTCCCAGTCTCAATTTAAACCAGAATTCTGAAATGCAAAACCAGGAGATTCATTCTCTCCCTTCCCCTGTCTCTCTCTTTCTCTCTCTCTGTCTCTCTCTCTCTTTCTCTTTCTCTCTGTCTCCTGCACACTTTTCCAGCATCTACTGATGCTCTGTGAGACGACGCCAACTGCAAGGCATCACAAAATAGGGCTTAAGGAAAGCAAGTCTTTTAACAGAGACCCATAGGAGGTATTCACTGGCCTGCAAGTATTTCCAGCCTGAACAGAAACTCTGACAGACTTGAAGACAGACAACACAAGAGAGTTGCCCCCCCCCCAAACACACACACACACACACACACACACACACAAGGTCAAGTAAAGCAAATAGAGTTGTAAATTTATTCATTTGAGTTTGGAGGGCTATCACAATCTCTTTTCTTCCATGGCTTTCCATCTCTCTCTCTCTCTCTCTTTCTTTCTCTCTCTCTCACTTTCACTGTTTCATACCCCTTTCCTGACCCCGGTGCCTCAGTGGAGCGAAATGCATGGAAAAAATCCTCTCTGTTTGAGGCACTTCCAGCCATCTGGTTCACAGAGGGGCCAGTGACTCCTGGAGATGTGGCCAGACTGAGGGGGCTGGAGTGGGGCTGTGCAGAGGGGGAGGTTGGGGGGTTGGTGAAGAGAAGGGCTGGACGTGTCGATGGTTCTGGTAGTGTGGCGGGGTAACGTTAGTTCACTCTTTTATAGGTACATGGGTTATGTAGTTCACGCCTTTCCCCGAAAAGGGCCAGAGGTGAAGTATGCACCACTAGCCTGAGGGCAGAGGAGAGAGAGAGGGAGAGAGAGAGAGAGAGAGAGAGAGAGAGGGTGAAAAAGAGAAAGTGAGAAGAAGAAAAGGAAGAAGTTGAAGAAGCAGGAGAAGTGGAGAAAGATATTGCAGAGGAGTAGCAGAGGACGGATAAAAGGAAGACAAAGCTGGACTCACTCTGTTCTCCTCTGTTTAAATCAAAACACGAAGAGAGGCGAGGAGGTGGTGGAGGATGAGGAGAGGCGAGAAGGGGTGAAGGAGAAGGTGGAGAAGGAGGAGGAGGGGGTGCTGCCCAGGCATTGCTGCAAATCACTGCGAACACATGGTGAAGGATTTACTGGGGTGTTGGGCTGTTGCATAAGTGTTTAACAAGCCTGTGTTTCTGACTGCTGTTGGCTTTTGAGTTTTTTTTTTTGTTGTTTTTTTTTTCTACCCTGATGCTGGTAGCTGGTCAGTGGGGTCAGGAGGCCCTCGGGTCTATTAGCAAGGAAGACTCTAAACTGTATGAAAGGTGTGCCCATGGCATGCAGGGGATGCGTGTTGGATTTGAAATGACTATAAAACTCACTCGAACAACCCAGAGAAAGGTAAAGGTTCACATCGCCTCCCATTGGCTCCTATATGTTTTGTTTGTGATTAGGAGATATTAAAAGAACGAACATGGATGTTTGGAGGTTAACCTTGCTGTGCCCCGAAGTAGATTTCCACAAACAAATAACCTGGACAAATCGCTGCTTCATTAGTGCTTGGAGCCTCGCCAGCCCCTTTCCCGTTCCACTCCCTTTTACTCAGCAAGTCTTAATGGGGTTAGTAAAAAAGCAGCCGATTAAATGGCGTGCCAGTGCCATGTGTTTGTGGTGTTGGGTAATTGTGTTCTCGTGTTTTATTTGGGTTTTAGATATGGGTGGCTGGGTGGCTTTTGAATGTATGCTCGTGGTGGTGTTAGCGTGTGTCTTAGTTTCCGTGCGCGCGCGCGTGTGTGTGTGTGTGTTTTTGTGCCCATGCAAGTGTGTATGTCTAAGTCTGTGAGTCTGTGTGCATTTAAATCTGTGTGTGTGTGGTGTTCTATATGTACTGTACAGTATGTGTGATGGTGTTTGTTCACATGCGTGTGTGTGTGTGTGTGTGTGTGTGTGTAGGGTGTCCATCCGTTCCTCTCACACCTGAATGCTCTGACTGCAGCACTGCAACCCATTGACTGTGGAGGTGACGGGCGTAGATGGTGGCGACTCTAGTGGAGACCCACTCCGACCTTGGCATGAACTGCGATCTGGGATTGATTAGCCCGATCCCTTAAATCTTGCTCACTAACAATGTGCTTGGGGCATGTTCTTGCAGTAAAAAACACTTTTCTAAGGCATCCCCGTTGAGTTCAAAACAACAGCCAGGAAGCCAAGAGAGGGGAGAAAGTACAAGGCAGAAAGAGAGAAAGAGAGAGAGAGAGATAGAATCAAAGACAAAACAGAGGGGAAACAAAGCTGCTACTCTGGCTCTTAAATATTTATAAATTTGTAATTAACTGTGTCTGCTGTGATCAATGAAACCGTTGCTGACTTATGATGTTACTGACTGAAATTAACAGTCATCTGAAAACATGTTAATCAGATTGGAATATTTTCACACAGGGAAGAATGGAATTACAGAAAAAAAACTCATTTCATACAGTGAATACGATCAGGCAGCTCATGCGCCAAGTCTCTATCAGAGCTGGTCACAACACATTAAAATGACTAGTAATTTACTTATTCTTTGATAGAAAGATTTTTAAAATGGGAATAAAGCAACTGCATTGTCTGGTCGGAGTGAATGAACTTGTAGCCCTGTTGTCAGGATTTGTTGAGAACAGTCCATGGGTATGCGGACGAGAGAATTTAGAACAATTTAGGTTGAAATTTGAAGGCTGAAATACAGTTGCAATGAATACCAACAGAAACAACATTTTATTGTGTTTATCAGTTAGCATTGGCTGCCATTTTACTATATGGTTTACGATGCACCAAATTCTCCACCAACAGCCCTCGGCAGCATCGAACAACAAGACCATTGATTTATTCATACCCGATTACAAAGTCCAGTGGATTTTGTCTGTAGTCAAAAAAAAAAAAAAACCTCAGCATCTCTGTGGTTCCTGAAGGATCATTTACTGCTGTGTAGTCACACACCAGTAAGTGGATGCCCTGGCTGTGGGTAGAGCCACTGACAAGGGATGACATCAACAGGGTCTCTTAAAGGTCCCTGAAATTAACACTGTCAGCCAGGAATTTACTGTGAGTTGTCACTTTTAGCTCATTGTTAACGTGTTCACAATTGGGTTATTTGGATATGAAAGTGATGCATTTCATTCTTTTGTCATTACGTATCCCACCCCAACCCCCTGACTCTCACACACACACACACACACACACACACACTGCTCCTCTCAATGGCCGCTTTACAGTATGTTTACTCGCAAAATTTCTGCAAAATGACTTCAAAGTCTGTTTTTCCCCACAAAGCACGAAGATTAGAAGCTCTCAGCTCTCATCAATGAGCGATCGCTGGGCTCTTGTTCTCCCCTCTTCTGTCCACAAATGATTTCAAGATGACCTCTGAGGAGACAGGGAGACTAATGAAGCCTGCAGCACAACTTACCAGAAACCGTTGGACATGCCCATCCCATTCATTCCACACACACACACACACACACACATACAGAAGAGAGAGGGAGAGAGGAAAAAGAGAAGAAGAATGTAAGAAACAGAGGGCAAAAACAGTCATAAAAAACACCAGTCACTTTGAAGTGGAGTAATGATATACAGAGTATTTCTTCATCACTATTTTACTATTTAACTTCTATAAATAAGACCCTTTCTTTTAAAACGTTACCGATACTAACGTATCCTCGGTTCTCTGAGTGAGAAGCCGAAACGTACGAGTGGATGATGCCTATCATCTCCTGCTTTTCTGAAGTCATTTTAAACCAACCCTTTGAAAAAAGGGCAGTAAGCGCACTGACGCGCGCAGGCAACTACTTAGACAGCCCTGCGTGACGTCAGAAAGTCTATATATTGACTGCGCTTACGCTTCAGGTCCTCTTTGCCAAGCTCGCCAGCGTCGGCGATTGAGGCCCGAAGCGTACGTTTCGGCTTCTCACTCAGAGAACCGAGGATACGTTGGTATCCATAACGTTCTCTTTCGTTTCGAAGCCGAAACGTACGAGTGGATCACTACAACCAAGCCTCAAGAGCCCTACACCAAGGAGCCCGAGGTGGGAGGATCCATGGGACCGCCGCCGGGCCCAGAGAGAACACTCTCTGCTACACCCGGCCTGGTGACGTCCAATGCGTAAAAACGCGCGAAGGTGTTGCCTGAGGCCCACAAAGCGCTCAAGCAGATATCCTTCATGGGGACGCCTTTCCAGAAGGCCCAAGAAGCCGCCACTCCACGGGTGGAGTGCGCCCTGACATGAACAGGCGGAGGAACACCCGCCGCCTCATATGCCAGACGTATGGCTTCCGTAAGCCAATACGACATGCGCTGGGTAGACAAGGCCTGACCCTTGGCACGCTCGCCATGGCAGACGAACAACTGGTTCGTCTTCCTGATGCTCTGCGTACGCGTCAAGTAGGCACGAAGCGCTCTGACTGGGCACAGAGTAACGGGCACAGAACTGCCCGTCTCAGGAAGGGCTGCAAGCTCAATGACCCTCGAACGAGGGTCAGTGGACAGCACTTTCGGGCGAGAAAAGGGATTTGGTCACAGCGTGACCCGCGCGTCACCTTGCGTGAACTCAAGACAGTCAGGACTGACCGACAAGGCAGTCAGATCACTGACACGCTTCACCGAGACCAGAGCGAGCAGAAGCGCAGTCTTAAGGGAAAGCATCTTTAGGCTGGCACTTGACAGAAGGTCAAAGGGCGTAAGGGCCAGTCCACGTAGGACAGTGGCCAGGTCCCAAGTAGGGACCGAAGGGGAGGAAGAGGGGCGGAGCCGCCTGACGCCCTTCATGAAGCGCGACGCAAGGGGGTGAGCGCCTGGGGAAACGCCAGCATAGCCAACATGGCATGCTGAGATAGCTGCGAGGTACACTTTCAAAGTAGAGGGTGTACGACCCGGGGTGCCACAGCGACCCGTGAGCCTGCGATAGGAGGTCTCTCCTCAGAGGGAGAGTCCACGGCTGGCCGTCTAACAGTGAGACCAGATCGGAGAACCAGCTCTGAGATGGCCAATTGGGGGCGATCAGAATCACCCTGTGCGCCCCCGCTCTGATCCTGGCCAACACCTGACGCATCAGAGGAAGGGGGGGAAAAGCGTAGAGCAGACCGCGCGGCCACGGGTGTGCCAGCGCGTCTGACCCTAGCGGCGCATCTCGTTCCATTGAAAACCAAGCTGGGCAATGACCGTTCTCTCTCGAGGTGAAAAGATCGACTCGTGCCCGCCCGAAGTGGGACCAAAGGCTGTGCACCACGGCTGGGCAGAGGCGCCAGTCGGTTGCACGCGGAACACCCCTGGAGAGGAGGTCCGCGCCTGTGTTGCGAACACCTGGCAAGTGCGCCGCCCTGATCGACAGGAAGTGGCGAGAGGCCCAGGTGAGCAGCTTGTACGCCAGGCGAAACAGGTCCGGAGAGCGCGTGCCGCCCTGGCGATTGATATACGCCACAACAGTGGTGTTGTCTGTACGCACAAGAACGTGTTCTCCTCTGAGAAGAGGGAGAAACTCTTTCAGAGCGCAGAAGTCAGCAAGGAGTTCTAACACATTGATGTGTAATCTCCTGGAGGCTGTGCCCCATATCCCCGGTGGTCACCATCATGCGTCTGGCTATAGCACCCAAGGCGCCGCCTCCGGTGAAGGAGGACGGCCTGCGCCAATGCGCGAGGGCCAGCCACATGCGTCTGGATACTAAGATCCGACGGGCGGGGTTCGACCTGGAGGATACACCTAGCTCCGCTAAGGCGAGCTGCAGCGGGCGTAAGTGTAAGAGGCCGAGTGGGACAGCGCCGCCTGCGGCGCATAGGAGGCCCGTCAGTCTGAGACACAGCCTGGCCGAAACGCAGGCACCGAGTCTGAAGTGGCGTAGACACGCCCTGACGTCCTGAAGCCTCTTCGGTGTGAGCGTCGCTCTCATCTAGCGTGAGTTCAGCCTCACGCCCAAGAACTCGACCTGCTGGGAGGGAGAGAGCATGCACTTGCTTAGGTTCACTAAGAAACCCAGACTGTGCAGGTGACGCAAGACCACGTGGGTCTGTGACGTTAGGAGCTGTCTGGAACCAGCCAGCAGCATCCAGTCGTCCAAGTAATTGAGGAGTCTGATCCCCTGAGCGCGTAGAGGAGCGATCGCCGCCTCCACGCACTTGGTGAAGCACCAAGGTGCTAGAGATAGACCGAAGGGGAGGGCTGCGTACTCGTACGCGCTGCCCTCGAAGGCGAAGCGTAGAAAACGCCTGTGCCTCGGGACTATGCCTATGTGAAAATAGGCGTCCTGAAGGTCTATGGTGACCATGTAGTCCCCCTGGCGGACTGACTCCGCCACCATTCGCCCCGTGAGCATGCGAAAGGTGAGAGGTTTGAGCGAAGCATTGAGCGCTCTGAGGTCTAGGATAGGGCGAAAAGCGCCCGACTTCTTGGGCACCAGGAAGTATGTACTGTAGCGACCTGCGCACGCCAGCGTCGGATCTACGCGCTGAATAGCGCCCTTTCTCAGGAGATCGCAAAGCTCTTGTCTGAGAGCAGGGGCCCTGGAGGGGGGCACCACTGACTCCATGACACCTCTGTAGGGCGGGGGTGGCCACCTGAACTGCAGTTGATAGCCCTTCAACACTGTTGATAGGACCCAACGCGACGTTGTGCACATCGCCCAATGCTGCCGGAGCAGAGCGGCGGCATGAGGAGGCAGCAAGGACAAACGAAGTGCTATGCTGCCTCCGAGTGGCACTAGGGGGGCCGAAGTCAAAGACTGAGGCTGTCCGCGAAGCTGAAGAGCGTCCGACTGACAGACCAGAGACCCGACAGAGTGCGGGGGCTGAGGGCCGGTTAGCCGTGTGTGAGACCATAGGGCGCTCACGCGTGACTGAGAGGCCGTGCGCATTACTCGCGACGGCCGGTGGGGCGGCCGACTCAGCGTGCACGTCAGCGAAATCCGATGTCGGTGAACTGTGCGCTTCACCTGCGACACCCCGTAGGGCGGCCGACCTGGAGCGCGTGTCAGCGACGTTGATGGTCGATGAGCCGCGCACTGCACCTGCGACGCCCCGTGGGGCGGCCGACTCGGAGTGCGTGTTGGCGACGACCTCGAAGAGGGGGGAGAAGCTACCCGTCTGGCCAAGGGCAGACGTGTCAGACTGAGCAGACAGTTCTGCGCGTATCTGGGCGATGAATCGATCGACAGAAGCGGCGAGAGAGGACGGGGGGGACTTCTCGATCGTGAACGACTCCGAAGCATCGCATGTCCACTACTCAGAGGCGAAGGGGACAGCGAACGCGGAGGTCGTGACACTAGCAGAGGCCTCGGAGCCACCTGGGCGCCGTAGTGTGTCAAGATGCGGGGCGCAGAGCGCGGGGCGTGTGTCAGCTGAACGTGCGCCGGAGACCGCACCGGCGCCCCAGTGCGCGATAGCGCTGACAGAACAGAGAGTGTCCTCCGGCCTGGGCCGGGGCTCATCTGGAAACATTGCCCCAGAGGGGCGGCAGCGTGTGTGCGGGGTGCTTGTGAACAAGGCAAACTCAGCGCCCCGTAAGGGGGTGAGATCAGAGAGGACCGCCGAAGCGGGGGGGAACGCTCCGAGCTGGGGACTGCAGAGCGAGGACCCGGGCCCTTGAGAGCACACAGAGGCGTAGCAGTCAATGGATGGCGATCGCATGACATGCTCTGCCGCGCACACGCGATCACATCAGGATCGCTGTGGCCTTTTACGCCGCTCCCGGCTAGCCGGACGGTTGGCGGGAGCTGGGCGCCCGCGAGAGCGGGAGCGCTGCCAAGTGGGTTGCGACCCATCAGCTGGCTGTGGCGCAGCTTTGGACGCGTCCGCCTTCTTCCGCTGTTGCGTCCGTTGAGGCGTACGAGCACGCGTCTGAGGAGCAGCGGGAATGGTCGAGTGAGGCGGAGCACGCTTAGGAAGCACGGGTTGCAGGGCCTGAGCCGCCGACTTCGTCTTCTCTAAGCGGTCGCGCTGTACTTCCAGCGCCTGGCCAAACAGAGCATCGGCGGAGATGGGAGCATTAAAGAGATGCTTCTTCTCCTTCTCCGGCATAGAGGAGAGGTTCAGCCAGAGATGCCTGTCGAGGACGATCAAAGAGCCAAGGGAGCGCCCGTCGGCTTTAATGGCCGCCCGGATGGCCAGTGAAGTGAGGGCGGTGATTCTGCGGAGCTGGTGGACGGTTAGTTCCGAGTGCTCCGCAGCTAGATCTGCCACCAGTTCCTCCGCCAAGGAGGAGAGGAGAAAGGCGGTGTTCATCGCCCTTATCGCCTGGCCTGTACAGATAAAGGCTTTTGAGGCGAGCTTCTCCGTGCATTGACACGGCTTGGAGGGGAGCTCGGGAGGCGATGTCCAGGTGGTGGCAGAGGCTGGTGCTAGACAGCCAGCGACCGCATCCTCAACGCGAGGAAGCTGTAAGAGGCCAATGGCGCCCGCACTGTCCATCGCGTAAAACGCCGCGTGTCCCTGGATAGGGGTAATGGCGGCGTAGGGAGCCTCCCAGGAGCCCTGCGCGTCAGCCACAACCGTGGGGTGAGCAGGGAGGGGGAGAGCGTCCGGAGAGGGAAGTGCGCCGGAAAAGGGGTCGAAAAGCCCTTCCGAATAGCGCTGAGGCGGAGACAGGCCTAGCCTGTTAGCCGCCTGTGTAGCCAACAAAGCTAGCTCAGAAGCTAACTGGGCGGCGTGGGTCTTCACTATCGGTGGCACGTCTTCGACCGTAGCGCCTTTAGTGGAGAGGAAGGAAGACAGCTCCTCTTCATCCACGGCCTCGATAACTGGTTCGTCATCGTAGTCGCCCTGAGGCGGCGTGGTAGCCGCGCGGGCAAAGGCAGCGTAGACGGAGCTAGCAGGGCTAGCCTGGTGGGCCGCGGTTAGCTGGCTAGCTGGTAGCAAGCTAGCCTCTGAAAAGCTAACCGATGGTCGAGTAGCCACTGAAGACCGATCAATAAGCCCAACCGGGTGCGGAGACGCCGGGGAAACATCGATAGCCTGGTGGGTAACAATACCCCTGGCGCCAGCGGGGGAAGAGCCCGCCCCTGTAACACCAGTGGAACCCAC
>JAGFZM010002307.1:21756-78651 GCA_017657215.1 Limnothrissa miodon
GAGAGAGAGAGAGAGAGAGAGAGAGAGAGAGAGAGAGAGAGAGAGAGTAACCATACTCGGAGCATTGACCCTGAGATGACAAGATGACCTATTGATCATATATGTTCCTATGGATACTCATTACAGAAATGTATTTATGTACAAATGAGTTAATTCAAGTTAAGACTATTTTAAGGCATATAAAGGCAGTCATACACCACTTTACACTATAGTGCTATATACAATCTATGGTGCATTGGACAAATATGGGGAACAAATGTCTAATGGGGGAACAATATAATACTTGACATGACCTCATGATAGAATTTTACTGTATTTGTTAAGTACATTAAATGGCTGTGTGAGGGGAGTATGACTGTAAAAGCGGGTCAGTAAGGGACTCTCATAGTCACACAGTGTCACAGTAACATATACATGCACAAATATGCGCCATCTCTCGCCAGAGTTTTGTTGGAGTTGACCTTGCCTTTTACAGGTGGGAATAGACGGTTAAAGTCGAACTTCAGCATGAACCACTGGACCACATGCTATACGAACACAGGTTAAATTCCCACATTCATGGGTTATGTGAGAGTTCAGTTGAGACAACTTCAGTTGAGAGGGACTTCTTCCTCCACTTCTGTGGAAAACAGGAGAACCGGAAATTTCTTTCCTCTGCTAATTTGATTTCATTGATTTTCTTACTGTGTATCTCACAGAACAAACAGTTAATTACAGTACCAAAACTCAACACTTTTTGTCAATGATTTAAACAAACGGCGTGCCAAGTATAAACACTGCAACTAGACTGAAACTTCAAAACAAGTCTTTTTTAAATTTATCATAGCATGGCAGTTTAGTGCTGGGGATTGTTTAGGGCCGCAATGGGCCACAATGTAGGCGTTGAGGAAAAAAGCATAACTGCAATTTTATCGCTATTGCTTGAAATCCTACATAAAAAACTTTCTCATAGCACATCTGATTGAGGGTTGTACTACCAACACAATGTATGAACCCCCATAATCTGCACTGCTTTTTGCTTTAAGTCTCCTCAGTCTAAAGGGACTCATTGGCACATGGTGCCATTCGGAGTGTTATATTTCCCACTTTCTTTTACAAAAGCGAAAAGAAAAATCCCCCCCTTTTAAAAACTTTAAAACCTTGTATTCCATGCTGTGGGTCCAGTGTAAGTTGAAATGTTATTGCTGCTTTATGGGTATTGCAGTGATGCTGGCTAAGAGTGCCACAGCCTCGACCGAGGTGTAAAAACGCAATTTTCCTAATATCGTCTGAAAAGGGGCACTTTGTTCTGCACAGTCTCCCAATTAAGAAATGATTTAATGTGACACATTGTTTACGCCCCGTGCAATTTAATATGTATGAAGTTAAAGCTAAATGCAGAATTGTTTTTCGTGTAGGCCAAGATCAGTAACAGGCCGTTGTCATGGCAAGTGCACAAAAGAGACAGTGAATGATTAGGCAACAGACAGGCGCCCGGGCTTAGCGTTTAAACATTGGACGTTAGGCCCAAAATATCGCACGCAGCCATTTCCCCCTCCGTGATTCACACCACATCAGTGTTGCTGAGAAAAGGGGTGAAGTCCAGGTTTACAATGCAGCCATTGCCACTAATTTGACAATTTCATCATCTCCAAGGCCTGTTACGTTCCCTTCCAGAAAAGCGATGGATATTTTTTTGATTTACCACTGCTGATTAGATGAGGCGTTAACCTTTCCTTGGCCCTCTCTCCTACCTTATTTCATTCATAGCATCACAGCGTCGGGTTTTATGGAGATTTTACATGATGTGAAATTCTTTAATAATTCGATCTTCTCGATCAAACTCGATCAAACATGCAACCTCGCCTCCAACCTGTATTCAGACAGACAATAATGGGATTTCTCAGTTCGTTTTTGGATAGATGTGCTTGGGTGGTCACATCCTTGTCTGTCCAAAACACACATACGCGGTGACCGTGCGTCACTGCAATGTGAGCTGGACCGGAGTTTGACCGCAGGCTGCCTGAAACCACTGCCCGGGTCGAGCATCCGCCCTCCCGTTCTGAAAGCCCGAGCCAGCGACTGCAAATGGTGTGTGTGTGTGTATATGTGTGTGTGTGTGTGTGTGTGTGTGGAGCCTTCAAGAATGGAGTTGACAGGAGTTCAGTTCCCTGCCTTGGGTGAAACGCGATCTTTACTCCTTTCCTCTTCTCAACACCTGTATGTACATGCACCATAACCCAAAATAGTAAGACAATAGGCAAAAAAACACATTTGTGTTACTGTCTTCCTTTACAACTGTCTCTTCTTCTTCTTCCCCTGTCTGCCTGTCTGTCCATTTGTCTGTGACACTCAGTGACTATTCATCTTATGACTCTTCATTTGAGGGCAGCGCTGGCCCTCTCTTTCACCCCTGTGCTCTCTCTCTTTCTGTTTCTTTGTTTCAGTGTTTCATTTTCTCTCTTTGTTCTTCTGTTTCTCTGCTATTCTCTCTTTTCCCCATCTCTCTCTTTGAATCTTTCATTCTCTTGTGCTCTCCCGCTCTTGTCCTATCCATCTCATGACTCTTCATTTGTGGGCTGTTGTCTTCCTCTACCTCTTTCAACATCTCTCTCTCTCCTCGGTTTCAACTCTCTTCACACCCCTCTCTCTCTCTCTTTCTGTATCTCTCTCTTCCACCAGTCGTTTCCTGAACTCTGCCTCTCTTCTTCCCACAGAGCTGATGATGGAGGCCATCATCCACAGTCAGTCAGCAGGGCGCTCTGACTGGCCCTGGAAAGCAAAGCCAGGCATGACACAGAGCAATAATCAGTCCAAATTCTCCAATTCTTTCTCTCTCCACCCCATCCTGCCTCTTTCCTCTCTCACTTTGGGTCACTGGTTCCACCCTCACAGCTCAACTGGTCTTTTTCTGAACTCACTCCAAACAACCACCATCACCATCACCACCTCCACCACCACATCCGGACAGGTCTAAGAACATTCCAGATCCACCCTGACATTCTGGATCATATCCCACATTTTCTTTCTTTCTAAAATATCCTTCAACCTGAGTATACTGTACATGCCCATGCACACAAACACACACATCCACACATCCATGCATACATGGACTCCAGCTCTCCCCATAAACAGGAGCCGGCCAGGGGGACAAAAGTATGGGGCCTGGACCCTGGCCTCCTCTGGGTTTCACTGCAGACAGGCCTTGAGGCGGAGGGCCGTGACTCACACAGAGTTACCCTAACCACAGCTGGACCTGAAACAAGGAGGGTGCGTGAAGGAAGGAAGGAAAAGGAAGGAAAGAGCGTGGGGTGGCTCGTTTCAGTTTGTTTCTTCTCAAAACAGCATGCAAAAAGGGGGAAGTGCTAGTATGGTTGCTCGCTGTTGCATGAGCATCCTGTGACTCAAGCTGGCATGCTGCTCCACGGTCCACCTCGAAAGAGCGGCTCGCTCTCTAATACTCCAACTCGCTGCCGGTAGTTACTCTGGGTCTGGCGCGGGGCCCTCGCGCTGAAACCGGAGTCGCCCGCAACAAACAATGGAGCTCCGTGACAGAACATCCGACTGGGTCGGGAGGCGATCGGCCGGGAGTGTTTTCCTACACTTGGGCCTGACAGGCCGAGGCAAGGACTGACAACTAAACTCATGTTGACGCCTAACCACCGGTCTGGCCCCTGCTCCACTCCACTCTTTGCACGCTGGAGAAACAGAGAGAGAAAGAGAACACGAGACAGAGAGAGAGAGGGCAAGAAAACAAAAGAGTGAGATGTTTCTTCTGGGCCTTTGCGGAATGCAAATTAGTTACCGAAAAAGAGGGGTCCTTGTGGGAGTGCGTTGAAGGTTAACTCAACAGCATGGCTGTCGATTGAGTGTAACCGTGAAACACCACCTTCCCCCCTTCAACCCACACAAACATACTCAACAGTTGCCAATACTGGGATATTGGGGCACCCCTTGACACAGAACAGCATGTCACACACAATTACACACACACATACACATGCACAGTCACACACATGGGGTAGGATGTTTTACTACCAGGCCAGTTAAATAAGACCCGGCCAGAGGAGACCAGCAGAGGAAGAGGGGGTGGGAGGTAAAAGCCAAGCCCCTTCAGCTCGCCCCAGGGGACTCACATAACGCCAGCGGCCCCTGCTCTCCGGCCCTCAGCCCCCTACAGCCCTGCCAGTGCAGAGGGCCAGCCTGGAGCCACAGCCCCAGATCACACAGAGCACCATTCCCAAAGCACACTCTCTGGTGCTCTAGCGTAAGATCTCAGTACTCTTCACAAAGCCGTGTGTGTGTGTGTGTGTGTGTGGGGGGGGGAGGGGGGGGGGGGGGGGGGGGGGGGGGGTTGGGGTTCTGGTGACTCACAGCACTACACTACATTACATTTGAAAATAACAATATAGTTTTTAATACATTGTCATTATGGTTGCTACTTCTGTTTGTAGAGGCTTGAAGAATCATTCTTAAATACATTGTCCTGTCATGAGCAATTCTTTTCAAACATTTGTTGTGTTTCCTATTATAACATAGATATGATAATGAAAACATTGTTGCAGACTATTAGATAGTTACAGGCTATTAAGCTGAAATGCCTTCCCATCATGGTGCTAGTTTCCCGGACCCTGATCAAGACATCTACAGTAGGGGCCTGAATCAGTGGTCTTTGCCACTGACTATAAACATGCAGAACTTGGCTTGTGTGTGTTTTGGACATTAATCAATGTTCTTCCCCTCTATACTGTACACCACAGCCATCATTCTGCTGTAGAAGAAAGAAGCCTGGAAGAGACCAGGTTTTGGTTTTTTATATATAATGTAAAAGAAACAACAGATAATTGTGTTTTAGGTGGGAGTGATAGAAATGATTTTCAGAGCAACTGTAGAATAGAGGCTGTGTGGTTAGGACAAAACCTACTCAGAGATGGAGGGGTAAACCGACTGAGTTTGGATTTGGATCTTCACCGATGTGTCTGTCAAAGCAAAGGAGCTGAGTTACGACTCTGAGTTAAAGAAAAGGAAAAGACAAAAGCAAGGGGGGAAAGGATTCTTGATCCACCCATTAATCACACATAAAAAAACACTCAGAGCTACTCTCGCTACCTCAGAGGCCTCGTATTACCCAAAAATGTATTCTAGTCTTCTGTCCTCTATAGCCAATGAATTCCCCACTACCCCTTCACATGCTTAGTACCACCTGACCGATCCAAGTACTCTCCTGTAACCATTAGTTGCTAGCCCTGTTGCCATTAGTTACCATGGCTATCATGGCTAACCGTCATGTGCGGATTGTGTGATTTGGATCTCTGCAGGGGCTTTGGTTAGGAGGTATTCTGTTGCACTCTGACCACAAACATTATAATATCACATCTGAGTTGTAGAGGTTTACAGGAGGTTTGGCAGTATTAGAATAGCTAGATTGGCATTCACGTACAGTATCTCCTGGTGCCACTGGGGGCAGCTGTGCCCTACTGCTTTGGGCTTGATACCACCCAAAGGGTTGCCAATTCAACCCTGACCAGTACAACACGGCTGAAGTGCCCTTGAGCTAGGCACCTAACGCCTCACTGCTCCCTGGACACTCCGCCTTCCCACTGCTCTGGATCTGTGTGTGCTTCACCTCACTGTGTGTCTACTGTGTGATGTGTAATTTACTAATTCACAACTGACATAAGACCAAAACCTGGAACAGAGTTTTTATTTGTAATTAGACAACTAGACGTAACCTGGACTTTAAGTACGGTTCCACGTTGACACAAGATGAAGTTGACTATTTTAGCTGACGTGGTCCACACTGAATCAGTGCAAGAATAGAATTAACTCAAACATGCCATGTGTAAGATGAGTCAGGCAGCTGAAACATAAAGTCATAACCTCGTATCGAGAACAATAGAAAATAAATTCTAATCCCAGTACTGTCACCTTGCAGGATCAAAAAAGCATCTTTACTATATTTTTTACTTATACAAGACAACCCCAATTTCTAGGATAGTTCCCTGATTTTGGTGTACTCTTCTTGGTAAAATACAAGAAAACACACTTTGTCCCCAATTAATTATTTGTTAATGATATTGACTGTAGTAATAGCAATGTCCCCAGTTCCCAAGGAAAATTCTGGGAAATGTCACCAATTTTTATCTCAGAGGTCTGGTCACCTTAGCATGTCACCTCATGGGAAAATGAGACATGGGTTTGACCTGCCCTCACACTTCACCCTCCCTGATCCAGGGTTCACTTGTTTATGGGGGACTTTGTCCCCATTTTCACCTTTGTGTGTGTGTGTGTGTGTGAGAGAGAGAAAGAATACATGTAGGCATTGTGTGTGTGTGTCTGTGTGTGAGAGAGAGAGAGAGAGAGAGAGAGAGAGAGAGAGCACACATGTTTGCCTGTATTAATTTTGTGTGTGCGCGCACCCATATGTTTGTGTGTGTGAGAGGGAGAAAAGGAGCAAAATTGAAAGAGAGAATCAGAGAAAGAAAGACAGAATAAAGGGGGGGGTGTACCATTTTCTGCATGTCAGCTTTAACTTCTTAACCACATCTTGTGTGTGTGTGTGTTGTGCAAAGCTGCATAAGGACTATGTAGGTTATGTGTCACCCTTGTGTGAATTTTCACAGAATTACCTATTACCCTGTTGTATGTGTGTGTGTGTGTGTGTGTGTGTGTGTGTCAGCCAGTGAGGTTAGCCCAGGCCAGGCCCCGAACTCTGCCGTGCTCATTGTGGGATTTCACCAACTGTGTTCCAGGTGGAGATCTCCTCCCCGTCCCTCACTCCTGCTCTCCCTGAGTTATCATTCATACCCCACCCCCCCCTGCACCCCAACCTCCCCCGAGCCCATGCGTGCTCCGTTGCCGTCACGCATCATTAGCTACCGGCAGAAAGAACTCCTGCCCTAGAAGAAGCCTCACCGTGTGGACAGGCACCCGTGGGCTTGATCTCCAACGCTCCTCACCTGCTGGGCCAAAGCTAAAGCTTGTCCTCCATTTTGTCTGTAATATATGAAATGCTTCCTGACCTCTCTTGCTGCAGGAAAAATACTCCAACTTGATTACCAACAGTTAAAGGCAGATTACAAATCTAACCTTGTTTTTTTCCACCATCAAAGAGGCTAAAGAAAACACCACAGGTGTCACAGAGATATTAATTTGAACCTGAAAACTGAATAGAGAATCTCACATAATTACCCCCCCCCCCCCCCACCCACAGTTAACATGCCTCATCTGAACATTTTTCAGCTACAGGGACAATCTCTAGAGCAACGTGGGGTAACGTGTTTTGCTAAAGGGCCATAGCTTTTCTGTCTACTGCTAGCCACTGTGCTATCACTTTCATATGAACTGTTGAGTAGTTCTGAAGATTTCTTTATTCGGTTACACTGTGTCCAGGTATTTTATTACGTGTTGTAAATGATGCAACATGTCTTTTGACAGTTGTCAGATATGATTCAGATCTTCTGTGTGGGAGAGACATGTACTGCATTACTGTGTGGATTGACATCCTTACCAGTTGTCCAAGCCTTGCGGTGAACTTGGTCCGGTCACCATGGTGATCACATTACAGTCAGACCTGTATGGTTGATGGTACTGTCATTTTGCTATTAAGGTCAACCACATGATACCCAAACAACTTTCCTATCTGGCCACTGCCAATGATTATCTGTAAAACTTCTCAGTCTTTTAATAATATTTTAATATTTTCTCCTGTGATTTAGATTTGCAGTGTCTGATAGCCTACAGGACCCAAACAAATGTTAAGATGGTGTGGAACAAAACCAAACCAAACAGTGGAGAGAAAAACTCTTTGTGTCAGTCAGTGGAGGAAATATTCTCTTCCAGGCCCATCCAAGTTTTATAGCTATTCTTAGGAAAGGCCAAACAGAGTCAAAGTGTTTCTGCTTTACCGCAAACTCCATTCAGCACAGGACTTCATACATACAACATGAACACAGACAATGACAACACTGAGGAGAAATATTAACAGCCCTTCTGGCCATAGGAAAGCAACCGCTTGTGGCTATGTGTTGAATGTTATGGCTAGGATTTGCATCCTGCTCCCAAAAGAAAAGATTTGGATGATATTGTTTGCTCTTTGGAGGGCTAGCCTGTGGCAGACTTACAGTCCATTTGTGTGATTTTTGGAGGCTCTCTGCTCCTGATGCTGCTGATGTATTGTTCTTGGTATGTTCATTACATGTCTTTGGCCAAGTGTAAGAGAGGGAGCAACAGTAAACAATGTTAAAAGAGAAATCTGTTGTGAATCAAACTGTAGCTCTGTAGGTCAAAGTCAGAGATTGCTGTCTGTAAGAGAAAGAACCATAAAATTTCATTCAGTACTAACCAATCAGCAAACAGGCAGCTAACGTTAACTGAAAAGGACGCTTTGCGGTCCATGGTGCATCAACTCTGTTTGTTCTTTTCCCCAATGACAGCATTCTGTGACCTCAAACAAGATGACTATTGATTGAAAAATAGTTTTAAATAGTCCTAAAGAATTATCTATCAATATCAATAAAAGTATTGCATAAATAAGCTTTATGTTTTGTGTAAACTTATCTACAGTAGTATGTAAAGGAGTAAAAGGCTGAAAGAGGCTGACATTTAAATCAGTAGGGGCAAGTATTAAGACCATTTAAAGAACACTCTAAACAGGACACAAGCAGAATTAAGCAGTATTTGTGTCCAAAAAGTACACTAAAACATTCTTTTCAATCTAATCTTCACTGTCTATGCTTTCTATCACTATCTATGCAGAACATTCTTCCAGATTCACTCCCCTCCTTTTCTCCCCTCTGAGGTCGGTTAGATAATTGACATGGTGGATGTCCTTTGAACGCACTGTATCAAATTTGCCTGTGTCCAAAGCAAACAAGAAGGTAGTGATTCCTACAATAACGGATATCTGACATGTTCAACAGCGCTGTCACTCCATTGTATTAAGTGTTTGATTTTGAGCCTTTGAGGTCTGCATATGCTTGTGTAGGATCGGACTGGGGAAATCTATATGCATTTGAAATTGGAGGCAAAGCGTGTTTAAACCAAAACCGGGCCCGCAAGCCGACATATTGACTTACTTGGACCACACAAGCCTAGACATTGCATGCAATCATTACGCCTGGCCTCTAAAGTAAAGCTTCAACCCTCGAGGAGAGCCACAATGGAAAGAGCTTCAAGCAAGAGTTCTGATGTGGTTGTTGGATTAGGGCAGAAATCTGGGTCTGCTTGGCCAGGAACAACGCTCCGTAACGGACTTAAAACGAGACCTGGACCAACTCCTTGGAGGTGGTGAGATGGGGGCAGGGGGTGGGCGGGAGAGTGTATGAGTGTGTGTGTGTGTGGTAGAGTGAGGGTCAACAAGACAGAACAAAAAAATAGCAGTCGAATAAAATGACACTGAATATTTTTTGGAAATCCTCTAGAAAATATGCCTGGTCTGTGATGTCAGTATGATTAGGCATTCTTGAATGATGGCCGAGCGCTCAGTGGTTTATTTTGATGGGCACATGGAGGATGGACTAGCGGCCTACTAGGCAGCTTCATCTTTTATGCATGAACTCTGAGTGGTATTTCAAAAAGTGGTCTTAAAAATCCAGAATTGCCCTATTCAAGTTTGCCTTCTGGACTGTTTATTAGGATATCTGGAGGGTGCCACCTGTGAAATCTTGACTCTGAGAGATATTAAAGTTGTAAAACCACTAGAAGTAATTCAGTGTCTATTAACAAGAGGGACAAAAGCAATTAAATCAATGAGCGACAAAAGGAAATAAAAATGACTTAAAACTGCTTAACTGTATGCAAATATGTGGCAGTGGTGGCTTAGTGGTTATGGAACTTGCCTACTGTAGCATGTTAGTAATCTACAAATTGTGGGTTTGAATTATGTCGGCCAACATTGTGCCCTTGAGCAAGGCACTTAAACCTACATTGCTTTAGGGGAGACTGGCCCTGAAGTAATTGATAGCTGGGAAAACGTAAGTCTCTCTGGTTAAAGGCGTCTGCAAAATGCATATGTAAATAAGGTATGAGGCATTTCTGCTGTAAATGAAATGAGTGACATGAGTGGACATTTTATCAGCTGTATCTTATGAACGCTAAAAGAGATTTGACAGATTGAGTAGCATTTTCATTTGTGTCTGTATCTGTCACTTTGTATCCCTCCTCTACATTCTTGACCATAGTCAGTCTGGATTCACTGGATGCAACAGTTAAGTCTACTTTAGTACAGTACATGTATGTGGCCAGAGAGAAATGGCAGTAGGTTAGAGAATACAATTCAGAGACCAGATAACAACATACCAGATAAGTGTATGTGTGTATGAGTGATATTTGGATGTCTCAGTTAAATATTTGTGTTCAACAGTTAAAGGCTGAAAGGTTGAATCTAATCTCTCTCCCTGTTTGCCTCACTCTTTCCCCCTTCTATCTTTCTGGCTCTCTCGCTCTCTTTGTCCACACTCTTGCTGATATTCTGGAGTGAAATTGATGGCCGTAGCCACCACATCAATCCAGAGTGGAATTGACGGACACGGACATTCCGACAATAGCTTCCAAGTTAAAATGTTACGAAAAGAAAATGTCCAAATGATCTCCATCACGTCTTCTTGAATAGGTTTTATTTTGGGCCTGCTTTCAAATATGAGATAAAACAATGTGCACATACTTTCGGAGTCAAGCACGAACACTAAACCCAGACCATATTTTTAGAGACGCCTTGATTTCCTTGATAACAATGAGGAATGGCATGTGCGGCAAAATACTAGATGCTGACGGTGCACACTAGACTAAATCCCAACCACCCTTCAGAAGCCCCCGCAAAACATTTGTATTATGAATTCACGTCATGGTTTGACTGGTTCATGATAGCTGATTTTTGAGTGTCTAGGGCTTATAGTAAGGAAGACATTAAAGTTTGTTTAATGTGCCTGATGTTAGGCTATCATTGCCCACGCTGACCTCACTGTGACTGCAGATAGCTGGAGTTATCTTGGCAGAATTAGATTACATCCTGAGAATTATTGTGTTAGGTGAAAACAAAACAAAATAGAAATTTATATGTAATATTTTCAAAACAGCAAAGGCAAGTAATACTTTTTTCATGATTCATAGCAAGACATACATCTTTGTTAGTTGTTGTTAGTGTTCTAGACCATTTTCTGCTTTCTTGGTGTCATCTCGGACTTGACCCTTCAAAGACTTGGTCTTGACTCGGTCTCGGACAACAGAGGGAGAAGGACTCGTAATTTCAGAGCGAGTTCTCAAGACTAATTTTTTTATGCTCACGAAAACAATTTTCCTTTATTACAAATAAATTTAAATAATATTTAACAGTACGTTCTACTGTATTATCAAAATTATTACATTTTGAAAATATTGTGAAGAAGCCTACTAATCTATACAAACCTTTGCCAAATTTGAGTTTGCTCTGCAGCCCCTAACCGTGATTCAAAATCAGGGTGGGTCTGAGGTGTTAATCAGAGGAGCGTAGTTTTGAAAAATTGGCAGAAAATAATGCATATGGATTTTATTTATGATAGAAAAAAGTCACATGAAGAGATTAAGTAGACCTCCCTCTCTTAAGAGTGCGTCATACTATTACTGTAAACAATTCCTAGTCTCGCTTAGTCTTAGGATCTAACAGTTGATTATTAATTGGGGTGATTTTAAATCATGGTAATGAAAACGGACTTAGTTTTATGGTCTTGGTCTTGACTTGGTCTCGATTCCTAAAAGACTCGGTCTTGCATCCTCAAAGACTCGGTTTTGACTCGGTCTCGACTGCATTTGAAAACCGACAGTCTTGGTCTCGACCCTTCAAAGACTCGGTAGCATATGTAACTACTCTCTTGTTTCTTCTTTATGCTACCTTGTATGCAGTTTAGCACTTTGTACTATAAGGATCTGGATGAAAGAGAATCTTTGCAACCTTTCTAGTTTATCTGCTATTAAAAGGTTCCTAATTTTGTAGATATTACAATAATGCCTTATTAAAGTCTACTGTGTGACGTCATTCTTACCTACTCCTAACACGATAATTCATGGACTTTAATTTAGACCATTACCATAACCTATTTTGGTTTATGGTCTAAGGTCTATCTGTACAAAAAGAAGTCACATCCATAATGTCTACGGGGAACTCTAAATTATGTTCTTACCAAACTATGTTCTAACTATCTTCTACCTATAAAGCCCAAAACGCTTAACAGCCATGTAGCCAGGAAGTGCTTGGAGGGCATTCAAATCTATTGGAAAACTGCGACAATTGGTAAATAATGATCAATGAATACTTTGCTTTGCAATACAGTTGTGTTAATTGATTTGAACCATGTTACGTTTACTAAACCTGTATGGTCATCAACAGCAATGTATATTGTAATATTGCCTGTTCTTTTTTTTACTTTATCTTTCAGATATGACGAAAGCCATAGCAACAGGTGATGAAACTGTGTTTTTCTAAGTGACTGGGCTCACAACATAATAGCTGTTCTTATAGGAATAGTCCAAATAAATAATATTTAGATTTAAATCCATGGCAAATAACTATTCTTATTTCTCTACTTGAATGAACGGCACTTTCATTATAACCAGTTGATGTATGAAATATGTATAACCAATTCTATGATTAATAAAATAAAAATACATACATAACTAAAAACAATACATAAATACAATACATCTATAACATTTCAACTTGACAAAGTTGTTAACCTAGCTTTACTACCCTGTGGCATCCATTATCATTATCCATTGTGTTAGCCTAAACTTTCATCGGTTTATATTCTCTAAATCTATTACTCAAGAAGGTGACAATCCATCAACATATTTAACTATTCATGTCATATTGATTTCAATGCGCAACTGGCATGGAAATATGACTATTTAAATATCTTATCTGAAAAAAAAGTATAGCTCCATTAAAATACATTGAGTGTAGCTTAGCTTATGGTAACTTCAGGGAACTTTTGAGGGGCTCCATACTGCCATTGCTGTGAAAAAAACGTTGCAGTGCAGAGTTGTCACCACTCATCCTGTCAAGGCATTCTAGTTCTACTGTACCCAGCTAAACCCAAAAGTGATTTAAAAGGGTAAACTTGTATTTTTGAAACATAACAAAGCAATCAAACAACTGTCTGTATGTTTATTTTTGTTTCCTATTACATTTTTTAAACTTCTTGTTTAAAAACATGGGACTTCTGTGTCGTAAAGCCTTCACCATTATGTTAGCCTTCGCCAGGGATCTGTTTGCCATGTACTGAGTGGTTGTGTGGTTTGGCTGTGTTGTGGATTCACTTTGCATCAGTCACTATCTCAGTTGCGCATCAAGAGAAGTTGTCATTCCTTCCTTTCCCCGAGTGGTTACATGCTTTTTTTTTTACAAGCCTGTGGAACCAGTAGCCTGGGCTGAGGTTTGTATGTTCGACTTCAGTTCAACAAAACCACTTCTGAATAACTTGCTGCTCACAACATCATATACATATATAAAACACAAAACCCTACATACAGTATGCACATTTTGTTTTTTAAACTCTCCTCACACATGCCCCCATTCTGAAAACGTAGGGCACAATGAGGACAAACAGATGTTGCTAATCTGACGATGAGCCGTCCACTAACAAGACCTGTAAGACTTAATTAGGCCATTCATCTTTTCTAAGCGCAGCAAAATCCGAAACCACAGCACCCTTGCACACTGGCTTCCATTGTCATCAATCTGTGACACTGGAATGGGCACAATTGGTTTCACATGTGAACCAGTGCATCTTCTCATACCTCAAGGCAAGCAGGAATACTGGTTGCTGCCCGTTTCCATTCACTCTGTACTTCTTGTACAGCTATCTCATCCTGGGGCCTTGCCCCTGGGTTAGTTTTCATTCCCACCCTTCTATTTCTTCAACATTGCCCTCTCTCTCTCTCTCGCTCTTTCTTTCTCTGTCTGTTTATTCACTGATCTGTCGAAATCAATCTCCCTGCCCTTTGATTCACACTCAAACCCCTTCGACTTTGAAGAGTTTTCAAGCAAATTCGTCTTCGAGTATGGCAAAAATTCAAATGTTGACCAGAGGCGGACAAAAAAGGGGCCGTTTCTTACGCTCTGTAATCTTCTTTGTGCCGAGGTTACTTCAAAGTTCCTCAAATGTTTCCTGACACAAGAGAGGAGTGTGAGTGTGTTTGTACGTATATATGTGTGTGTGTGCGCATGTGTGTATGTGTGTGTGTGTGTGTGTGTGTGAGGTGAAATGTGAGGGATCTGTGCTCCACAACAGACGTTGGGCAGATGAGGCGTGCTCAGCACATGTGGCCTCTAGTCAGCAGCTCCAGAGAGAGGATGGAAACGAGAGGTAAGTGGCAGGTCAGCTTTACTCTAGGCTGTTTCCCTGCTGCGAGCTGTAGTAGGCCTCTCCTCTAAAAACCTCAGCCCCTTCATGGCACACAGCAACATCACATCTCTATCTCAAACCCACGCTCTTCTGAGACACTGGGTTGAGATTAGTAGCTGGGCCATTTTCAATTCAATTATGTTCTGTTATTTCACTTTTTCTCAGTACAGTAGAGAACCTCTGCCTTCACTTCCTCTTTATTGGAGGAATTTAATCATAATCGATGGGTGACTTTACTAAAGCTACTGTACTCTGGAAACTAAAAACTCAAAATAGCTTACTTTTGGCTAGCGGTTTTGGACTACTTTACACCTGCTCTTTTTGGGGAAAAAAGGCCCCAAATTTGAATATCAAATTACCCAACCTTCTCTCCAGGGGCGTTCCATGCACGACCGACTGGCGCCTGTGCCCAGCCGTAGTACGCAATCTCTGGACTCACATCCAGTCCAGGATTCACACCTACGGCAGCGTTTACATTATCAAAGCAAGCCAAACTATCGGACCAAACAAACCTGGGTCTGGCCCAAGGACCTAGTTTGAATGCGGCCATATTGTCTCTTCTGCTGGATCGAATGGTCTTGATTTGATATCAGTCGCATGATCAGGGGTCTGTTACCCAAAAACAAAACAAACTCTCTCTCATTGCCCTCCTACTAGCCCCTAGCGGTTTTGGACTACTTTACACCTGCTCTTTATGGGGAAGGTCGGTATGTCTCTTTCTCAGCATCTCTGCAGCGAGATTGTGTGTGTGTGTATAAATGTCTGTGTCTGTATTTTTTATCCTCCTGCAGGATAGACTCCTTCCTGATGGTTGCAACAAGCTAGCGGTGAGCAGACAGAGGCCCTCTGAAGTCTGAAACAAAAAGGGATCAGTGTGCTTTATTGGCCGTCAACTGAATAGATAAATGGTTGAATAAATAAATAAATGCATGACGGGGGGAAACCACATTTAAATAATCCCACTCTCTCATTCTCCCTGTGGCCAAATTCAATTTAGCCCACATTCTCTTGATGGATTGGCTGAAGTTGTTCTTTCCAGTAAGAATGCCATGGAAAAATCAAACAAACACTCCTTAGTGAAACAGAGTGAGAGAGGGAGTATAGAGGGCTTGCTGTGATGGGAGAAATGAGACACTATAAAACTGAAGCAAAAGTAGTGAAAACACGCAATCTCTATCTCTTTCTACCTGTTTATCAGTTGATCTGGCTATCCATCTATCTGTCTTTCTGCTCATGTTTCAGTACAGTATATCACAGCCAGGAATCCAAAGTCCGATTCATCCGAGGAGGGCACCAATGCTCAAGAAGCTGTCTTTTTTCCCTGAGCCAGCGGCTGTGCCAGGTCCCTGGGCAACCTACGGCGGTGGTTTGTGGTGGTGTGCTATGGCAGGAAAAGCCCCGGTATGACTCTCCCTTACATTCTTTATGGTCAGCCTCTGAAACATTATTGGCAACCACTGACCAACACAAGCAGACGGTGGTGCAGGATTGAAGCAATAAATAAATTATTGAATAAAATCAAATCTGACAATCCTCCCGGTCCAATACATGCTTACTAACATACACATATAAGTTCAATACACCTGACTGACATTTTAATTCTATTTGACCAAGAACTGGTTTTAAATGTAAATGAATATTCTCAGTTTGCCTAGTTTACCTCTTTAACTTAGTAAATGTTTATTTAAATATACATTTATTTATATATACATATATTTCTTACCCTTTTCTAAGCCTTTGGAATAACATGTTGTTAAAGGAACCATAGCACACATTTTTTGACCATCACAAATTCTTTGAGCCTCAATAATAGTGTATGCAAATTGGTAAACTCATTAAGTAACAGGGGATTGGACCAGAGACATTTCCAAAAGATCTTTGGTTTGACCATGCATATAGGTGTAGTGTTGACGTCAAGAAGCACCTTGTTTCAGATTGGCCTGTTTCATTGGCCATTTCTAGCTTGAAATTTACATGTAGAACGAGGCGGTAGGCGGCGGTTGAAGTTTTGCTATGGTCCATTGGATACCTTAAGTTACATTCAACAATAACAAGGTAAAAGTAGTTTGACATTCTATGGGCCCTTTAACAAATTGCTGTATGCAATTGGTTTACTTAACCATCAGATATACGTTTATTAATAGTATACATATTACACATATTAATTATAGAGCCTGTAAATTCCAAGGAACAGGCAAGGTTAATTAATAACAAAGATGTTTATGTTTACCCTATCATGAAGATGACCATGTTTACCCTATTTATGTTTACATATTTATGTTTACCCTATCATGAAGATGGCCATGTTATCCTGTGACTGAAGAAGTAGCCCAGTGTTTTATACGGGGCCAGCATGGTAAGGGTACAATGGATGCAGGCGCACCCAGGCACAGACTTCATGGGGGCTTCACAACCAGAAAGATTGTTGTCAATGTTTTCAAATCCAAAGCCTATTACTGTAACTTGGGTTTGAACTGGTTTAAAAGCGGGGTAGATTGCAATATTCTTTCAAGTGGTCTGTTTTGTTAACTTCTCCCTGGTAGAAGTAAAGATTAATTGAATTTTGATTGTACTCAATCCAAATTGACCCATCTGACATTACACATTATTATAAACACTAATCATGTCAAGATGTATATTTTATAATGTTTATATATTATAAAGACATAGTATGTTATATGACAGCATTATGAGAGAATATTAACTTAAAAAACAGGCTATATTTGTGATGAAGGTTTATAATTGCATGTAAAAACACTGACCTTCATTCTTCTTCGAAATCGAAAGCATTTCTAGAGATATGGAGATATAATTTACAACTAATAGTTGATATAAATACTTCTATAATCTATTACACTTGGGTAGTATCCAGCATATATTCAACTGTTTCTCTGCATGCACACCTGCACACTTAAACACACACACACACAAAACTTTGGCCTTCGTCTTCTTCCCCAGTCAATCTAAAACAGAAGGAGTAGTTAGATGCAGCTGTCACACAACTGGTTCCATTCTCCCCTGTATAAAAGGGCTTCTATGTTGATGTGTGCAAGGGTGCATGTGTGTGTGTGAGAGAGAGAGAGATTCAGAGAGAAAGATTCTGGAAGTGTGGGTATGAGTGTATGCACCTTCAACACAGTACTATCAGACAAACAACACTATTGGCCCAAAGGGCTGAGGGGCACACTCTCTGTGGTCGCCATGACCGCAAGCTTCAGAACCTTGGCATGGGAACACTGGCTGTTTACTCACTGTATTACAGCAAAACTTGATTTTCCCCTTGGGGATCAATAAAGTATCTATCTTTCTATCTATCAATCATGGATCACATGAAAGCTCATCCAGACATTTCCAATGGCATGGTAGCTCCAAGAAGAGAGAATATACTCTCACATTGTAAAACAACAAAAAAACAAAACACAAAAAATGCAGAGGTGACGTTTAGGCGGACTCACATCCAGTCCAGGATTCGCACCCAGATTTGTACGGCAGCGTTCACATTATCAAAGCGAGCCAAACTATCGGACCAAACAAACCTGGGTCTGGCCCAAGGACCTAGTTTGAATGCGGCCATATTGTCTCTTCTGCTGGATCGAATGGTCTTGATTTGATATCACTCTCATGATCAGGGGTCTGTCTGCCCAAAACAAACCAAACTCTCTCTCATTGCCCTCTTACTGTTTTACTTACTGCATAGCAACTATGCTTTGGGGAAATAGACACTGGAACAAGTTACACATATTTTACATGTACTGTAACAGCAGCAAGTGTTAGTCAGTTACCCATTTGGTGCCTACTGTTGTTAGTGAAAGAATGACATTAGATTTAGTGTCACAGTTTACACTTGCAGCATTTCACAGCTCATATCAGCAAAGTGTATTTTTTTACATTTTACTTCTGCCTTAGAAAATGATGCTTACACATCCAAAACTCCTCCCCCGTCTTATCACGGCTGTCCACAAAACCAACACATTCACACACACCCTACCAATCAGTAACCTTCCAGTGCACTCTGATCTCTCTCCTCCACCTCTGCCAGCAACTTATTTAGCCCCCTAATCCCCCACTTTCAGCGTAGGCCATGTCATGGGACACCTTAGGCTGACTTATACTTCTGCAACGATTTGACGCTGGTGTCTTCACCGCCATTTTTGGTTTATGCTTCTGCATCAGGGTCACTGCACCTGGTGGCAATTCACCTCAACAACGCTATTAGTGGAAGAAAGAAAAGAACGGGTCACTGCCGACTGTTAGAGTTTTGCTTCTTCGGCGTGCTAACCCATTCTTTTCTTTTTTCAATTTTGAAACTGCAACTCACCGGTTTCAGAATATGGTTGGCTGTGCAAGAGGACTGTGTATGTTAAAGCAGAAACTTTGGAGTTAGTGGAATATTTGCTTTTCGATTATGGCCTATACCATCTATGGATGCTGCAGAGATGGTACAGTGAACAATGATACTCTTGGGGTTGGAGCTGAATAATATTAAATAACAATTGCTTCTGGTAGAAATGTTAACTATGTATAAAAGGAAAAGACGTGTGAGGAGGTGGTGTGTATATCCTACAGGAGAGTTTGCCACACTCCAAAAGTTTGCCACACTGAAAAACATGTGACGATGTGATGTTCTTCAGGTGCCAATCACTAATCACCATCCTTGTCTTACATGTATACTATTGTCTTATGCCCTTATAGTCTGTATTGTCTCTGCATTGTTTCAACACATAGTTGGACGACAGGTGTCGCAGATGATCTATGAAGGGATGCAGATGGACAGTGTTCATCAATGCTGCATCAATGTAACAGAGAAGCATGAATCCAGCTTTAGAGGGATCAAGCTCAAGGCTGTGTGTGTTTGTTTTTGACTGCTTAAGGCCTGTGCTGTGCTGGACTGGTGCTACAACCCCTTTTCAATTTGAGTCAGCAACTGGGTACCCTGACTGTTGAAAACATAATGTCTGACACGAGTAAGCAGTCTCTCTCCTGGTGTATTCACCCTATACTGTACTTCATATGCAACTCTGATCATGACATTCTCTGATGACAAACAGGATTGGGAGTAGGTGCACTTCTCGGTCTTGAATTAAAATGACTTCACGGTTTGGCTAAATAAATGGAGTTAGTGTCACATGATGAGAGGTGTGGTTCAGCTCCTCCTCCAGTGGTCCAGACATATTTCATGTTTCAATCATCAGGTCAGATGCTTTGCTTAAGGGCACAATGGTGGCAGCTAGGATTTTAGCCCACAACCCACACTACACTACGACCGCCTACATTTTAATAATGTTTTGACTACTTGGCACCATCCTAGCACTAAATAACATAGAATATTACTGCCAGATGGTGTATTGATGTTCATTTCTCTATGATATTGCTTTTACATTATGTTTCTTTAGACTCCCACTTCACAACACTCTGATCCTCCCCCTGGTCTTCATCTCTACTTTCTGATCCATTTTCTCTTGGTGAAACCAGTAGCTAACCTCTGTGCTGGTCTTCCACAGAAACCTCTGGTGTTTCTGTCTGTCTCCCCCACTGTTATTCTTGGGCACGCACAGAGCTTCTGCTGTCCAAAGACCTCAGCCTCCATAGCCACTGCTGCTCTCATTAGATCCCTTGTCCGTTTTGATGCTGGCTGAGCGCTACGTGCTGCCTTTCCCTACGCTTGACTTTATTGCCATTCTGATAATTACTTTATAAGCCCCTTGGGCTACGCCCATAAAACAGAACCTTGGGAGGTTCTTCACACAGGTAAAAGTAAAAATGAATAAAAAAAAGCATCTCTTCGGTCTCTGTGCACCAGAGAAAGATGAGATGTGTGTATTTGTGTTTGTTGTGCTTGGTCGTCGTGGTGACAGCTCTCCTTGAGTTCACTGTAAGTCAATGAAAACATTTTGGAGGCTGTGCTATTCTAGCACTAGAAGCTGTTGAATGAAAGTCATCTGTTGATGCTATTACCTCTGAAGAAGACACAGCTTCCAGTAATCATTTTCTTTTTGTTTACAGATGTGTAGAATCTCTTTTTCTTTATTATATGTCCTCTGTTGGATGTTTCCTTGACTCTCACAGAATATGTTTGGTGGTCTGCGCATTTTCATTTTCGTTACATAAGTTTGGATCTTGTCAGTTGGGGTTAAGAATTTTTTATATTACACAGTAGTATCTTGATTTATAACACACAATTATTTACTGTATATTATTTATTGGCTACGGTAGGTTTTCATTAGAGTTACTGCCATAATCAAATATATTTAGTCTGATGTCATATTTCATTAGTAGTATTATCATTATTTTAAATTGTGGAGACACAGGCGAATAACAGACACACACTGCTTATGGGGCTTCAAGAAAACAAGCCATCACATTTCATTATTTAACCTGCTGGAACAGTAAAGTTGGACAGTTAGGAACATACAGTATCAGGGCTGCTCTTAGTATCCCGGGGCAACAGTAGCTCTTTCCCCATTTTATCACTGTCCAGAGGGAGGAGAGGAGGGAAAGACAGACTGTTCTGCACTCTGATCTTATTGCTGCGCATCGTCTGATCCTCGTACAAGAGCCCACCATGCAGCCATGTTGTAAATTGTGGGGGCTGTTGGAGAAACAAAATGCGAAAGTATTTTGTACTTCTCTCTCTCTCTGTCTCTCCCTCAAGTGTAGCAATACAGTGCAACTGGAAATGACATTTAGCTGCAATTTACGTGAAGTGTTTTTGTAGATGAATTCTGTCTTTTTCTCTTGCCCCTTACATACACACACACTTTATACAGGGCTCAGCTACAAACCAGTGATCCTGGAAGATGTTGCAAGTGCTGTACGTATTCTCTCTTTCTGTCTTTGTGTGTGTGTGTGTTTTTGTGTATGGATGGGTGTGTTGGAAATAAAGACAAAATTTGCAGAGGTCACAGATCATGACTGTCATGTAAAACACTGCCTCTTTTTAACAACACTCGGCCTAAAGAGCTTATGCATGCAGGCACGTGTGTGTGTGTGTGTGTGTGTGTTTGTGTGTGTGATGGAAACTTCGGGCGTTTATTACAAGCTTTGAAAGCCACTTGTTGGTGTCTGGCCAGGGGATGGAATGCAGAGAGGGAGCAAATTGCTGTCAAACTTTTTTCTCATTCTCCATCCCCCACCCCCCATTTTTCTCCAAGCTGTATGTTTGAAGTTTGAGAAGCAAAGTAATGAACACGTGCCAGCCTAAAAGGGGCAAGAAAAGAGGCAGGTAGTAAATGTAATACATTAGATGCTCCATCCAAAGATGCTTGAGATGGATACAAAATTATGTGTCAACACATTTCTATGTGAGTGTGTATGTGTTTGTGTGTGCATACCTGAAGCTTTGTGTAAGCATGCGGGTGTCTAAAAAAGTCCCTCTAGGAGATTTCGTTCCCTGTGGTCCTCCATTTAATCTATGGTGTTGTTTGTTCCACAATAGGAGGGCTAACTGCGATGTGTGCACTGCGTTTCACCTCTGTTGCGAAACTCCCCTGTCTTGACTTGCACACATATGGCCTGTTTGTGTTTTGGGGGCCGAGGACAGTGAGATGTTTCATACACGGGAGGGAGAGGCTGGATCCGATGCACCAAGCTGTGCGATTACTCTCCGGGTCCCGCCAAAGACTTGTCACGGGTTTTCTGCTCAGTATCAACGGACAAATGAATCAGGGTCCCCTTCTCTCTTTTTCTTCATCTTTCTTCAGGCCTGTTCAGTAACAGATATTACTGCCATCAGAGGACACCCGATTGGCCAGTTTCCTACCTGGTTGCTCAGTGTGACTTGAAGCGTGACGTGAAACATGATTGATTGGATCTGGGGCTCCTGAGCCTGAAACATAATCCATAATCGAAAAATAATCTGCTTAGAAAGACCTGAATATCAAGCATGAGCCAATATGAAATTACAGTCAGTCCCATTCTACCAAGTCTGGCCTTGTTTTTCCTGAACTTTTGGACCTTGCTTTGTGGTCCTTGTTCTTAAAGATATGCATAAAGACAAAATGTGCCTACGTCATATTTTTAAGGGCTGTTAAGTCCATGACAGATTTTCCATAAACACATCAAACCCAAATATAACAAGGTCCCCACCACAAATTCACCAGAATGGGATAATGACCTGTTGGAGGATTTTTTAAAAAGTGAATATCTAGCACTGAGCTTGAGTTGTATGCTGACACATGCCATGAAAATGCCATTCTGGATGTTGTTGTTGACACAGCAGAAACAGCCGCCTTGCGATCCATGACAATAAACGTGTAATTGAACCAAAAGACATTGAGTAAACAAATGCAAACATTTATGAGCATTCCACAAGAAACACTTTGCACACTAGTTTAGCTTGTTCTCCCAGTTTATCAGGCACTATAAACTATTTGTTAGAAAGGTTTAATGGATTATTAAAGCACTCATCTAAACCTGGTGTACACACATGGACCCAGCAACAAAGAAGGGTTCAAAAAGCCAACTGCGGGAGTGGAGCTCGTTCTCATTGTTGTATGGACAATGAAGTGACTAGTAGGCTTCAGGTCATGCAGTATTTTAGGCTGTAAGGGAAAAAATATGTGTAAAATCAGACTATAAAAATCATAAAAATGTTTTAATTGGCCTGAAGTGTCAAATCATCCTTGTGTGAATCGAAGGATTTAATACAGTGACGGGAGGCGAAGCCATTTGCAAGCACTGGGCTTCTAGTGTAAACCACAGGCAGGGGGGAGGCAAGAGGCAGGCCAGGGCCCCTGGGTGAAGCATGGTTAGGGGAACTTAAGAGAGAACCCACCCGCAATGTCGCCATATGACCATAAGATGGGTTCTGGTTCTGGTAAACCTGCCTTTCTTGCTCGTGTGTATTGTGTAAATCTTACAGTTTTGCAAAAAGTCAGCGTTTCTGATGTGGCGTTGCCTGGAGAGGCATAATTAGTGTTTGGTTGTGAGTGGTGGTGTGTGTGTTAAAATTAGAGTGCAATTGTCATCCAGAATGTTGTTAGTGTTGCTGTGTGTGTGTGTGGGTGTGTGTGTGTGTGTGTGTGTGTGTGTGAACAGCAGTGGCATTCTTTCTGATGGTTGTTATTGGAACACTTAGGGTGGTGGCAGATCTAAACCAATCCCAACTGTTTTAACGGGGGATTAATTAGGCAACCCCCTGAGAACACATGTGTCACATACACACACACACACACTCACACACACTTACAGACAACCAAACACCCCACAGTATGTACACGTGTGAATTTAAGCTAAGTATACATGGGAATTTTAAGGAGGAAGACAAATTATTTGATTGTATATAAACACAAGACATCTGGTTATTTTCATCTGGCTGTTTTGATCCACCTACACTGACCATCACCTCATACACATCTAAACACTTACGTTCACACACACACACACACACACACACACACACACACAGATGGGTTGGTAAATGACTTTATGACAAATGATTCTGTGTGTGGAGAGGAGACTTAGTGTTGACTATCTATCAGTTAGGTGTGGTTGTGTTGGCTTGTCTATTTTCATACCGGTGCTTAAATGCCTTCATATGTGTCCTGTGGATTCCCCTGGGTTTGTGATATTATGTGGTTAGAACTGTGTTAAAATTAGCTTACTGGTTATTTGTGTAGTTCCATCAGGTATGTGTGTGTGTTTGTACGTATATGTGTGTTTGTGTGTGTATTCCCATAAGTGCTAAGTTTGAAGACATTTATCATTTGTGTGTTTTTCTATGTGTTTGAGTGTATGTGTACGGTATGTCTGAATACATGTAGTCATATACTATGCATAGTCCATGCAATGGAGGGATGGAGCTGGGACTATTCTCGATGAATTTTATGTCACATCTAGAAATCACAGGCTTTCAGAAAATAGTTTATGTAGTTTATGCTTTTTAACCTGTGTTCTCATGGTTCATTCATAATTCAATAATCATTAACATAGACTTTATGTGGACAGAACACCATCATAATATGTTATATTTGTGTGTGTGTGTGTGTGTGTATGATGAATGGTGTATGTGTGTGTCTGTAGTGTATATACACACAACGTATGTGTGTGTGTATGTGTTTCTGTCGTGTATATACGCACATCCAAAGTATGTGTGTGTGTGCGTGTGTGTGTGTATGTGTGTGAGTCTGCATGCTCCTGAGCTGTGGTATGTGTGCCTGCGGCTATGGTGAGGCCTTGAGAGCAGAGGCCCCACGCTGCCTGAGACTTCTGGGGCCAAAAGAGGTGAGAGGAAGTGGCCCTTTCTGTACTGTATCCCCCCTGGGGACCTCCAAACTATGCCCACATTGGAGACAAGGTGCCCCGGGGGCACATGGGGCAATTAAAAGCAACACAGACGCCTTTCTGGAGGAAAAAAACACCCTCGTACCCACAAAAATTGCCCCCTCCTGGGTCAGGAATTTATTTGCCCAAGCAAGCTCACCCACATTCACTTACTCACACACACACACACACACACACACACATTGACTCTCTCTGTCTTTCTCTCTTTGACACACACACTGTGTCAGGCATTTTTGTGTAAATACAGTGCCTTACCTTAGCTTAGAACCACGGCAGATCACACCTGCAGCCAATGTGTGAAGGAGCAGCCTTTGCAGATTAATGAGGGACTTAGGGGAGTTTATCCTTCTACTCTGCCTTTATTAACAAACACACACACACACACACACCTGTACACATACCTACACACACATGCTGACTTTCTCTCTGCCACACACACAGACACATGAAAACTTTCTCTGTCTCTCTCTCTCTCTCTCACACACACACACAACTTTCTCTCCCTCATGCACACACACAATCATTCTCTCACACGCGCACACATGTCGCTGCCGCTGAGTCGTTAAAGCTGCCTGCTTCCTCTGAAGTGCCTGATTATTTTGCCAGACCCTCACCTGGCCCTTGGCAGGCCCTCCTAAATGGAGCATCGAGTCGAGTGGTTCGACTCTGTGTGTGTGTGTTTGTGTGGCTCTAGTGCTCTAAATGACTCAGGCACCAGCACCCTGCCCCGGGGGTGCGGGAAAAAGGGCCCCAGAAACAGTGCCTAGCCCCGGCAGAGCCCACTGATGGAAGGGACGGCTAGAGTGTGTGTGTGTGTGTGTGTGTGTGTGTGTGCTCCAAATTGATTTTCGGGGGTGGGTGTCCTACAGTCCCAGGCTTTGGTGGAGGATGTGCAGACGGAGTACACCCAGTGCCTGGGGTTAGATGGGCCCCAGTTCAATGAGAGCTCGAGACTCTGTTGACGTCACCGTGAGAGAAAATCCCCTGAAAAATCCTCCATCTGTCTGTCTGCCACTTTCATTGGAGTTGTCAGCTTTTACCATTTGACAGAGGATCACTCTAGTTCACACATACATCCATAAGTCAGCATATGAGACCAGTGTTTGCTATTGGAATGGGTATGCCCTTAAAAATGAAATAAAAAGAAATTCTCTACAGTATATGGTTGGGTGTTCCATACAGAACTGTTCAAGTGGTTCATAGTTATCACATGCTGTGTAGGAGTGTTGTCATATTTGTGAACTCCCCCTTTCCCTTTTTACACCTGTCATTAACAACAATCAGAATGTGAATCTCTGTACTCTCTCTCTCTCATTCTGTGTGTGTGTGTGTTTGTTTGTTTGTTGTTTTTCTGTTTTTGTGTCATATCTGAGTGCTTGTGTGTGTGTATCTGTGTGTGAGTGTGTCTGTGTGTGTGCCTTTGTGAGAACCATTAGACCTGCCTTTTTATGGGATCTTATTTTATTAGGTAAACATAAAAATGCCTGTGTGGTAGGAACATGATCACAATTTACTTTATGTTCAGTGACTATTACGCGGCATGACACCCTCTTACGCGCAAGCCTTATTTTTCAGCCTGACCACATTTTTCTTGTAAACAAATATGCCAAGGAAAATGTGAAAGAAAAGGAGTTTTTAAGAGACCACAGTTACATGCCCTGTGTGTGTTTGCACATTTTATCATAGTTATCTGTGTGTGTGTGTGTGTGTGTGTGTGTGTGTGTGTGTGTGTGTGAGGGAGAGAGAGAGAGAGAGAGAGAGAGAGAGAGAGAGAGAGAGAGAGTATAAGGGTTAATGGTAGAATTGTGTAATTGTCTATAATGTGCATCCACATTGCATCAGACATGTTTTATCCCCAATAAGGTTTCTAGTCATCCCTCTAATCACACTGCAGTCTGTTGCCTGCCTCTCTTTAGAGCCGGTGGGGACCTCCCCACACCTTTCTGTGTGCACTTTGGGACAGATGTGGATTACCCTTAAAACCAAGGCTTTCGCTGGATTTGTCTTTGTGTTTTATTGGCCTGGTAATTTGTGTTCACACATTTTTGCAGTTGATAATTAGACATGCTTGCATACAGACACACACGGGCACACGCACACAGTACTTCTCTTTCTCTCTCTCTCTCTCTCTCTCACACACACACACACGCATACAGCAACACATATACACACTCTCTCATAGAGGTGGATTATGCATTGTCTCCATTGCTGCTAATTGGAAATGTTTTACGTCATACAGTCACTTATGTATTCTCACTGATTCTTTCTTACTGTATGTAATACAGTTGCATAACACAGACTCACTTATTCTCTGTCTCTCTCTCTCAAACACACACACATAGACACACACATAGATACACACACACATCCACGTATACACACAAACACTCACACACAGAGATATTCACACACACACAGACACATACACACACACTAGCACACCTCAGCTAGTCAGCTGCCAGTCGGTAGCAGTGTTTCCCTCATGTGTACACTCTGATGCTGCTTTTTTTCTGATGGCCAGAGACTCTTCTTCCAACTGAACTCATACCAGCATTTCAATCCCTTCAGGCTCTGCCTACCGTAACATAATACTGACCCTGGATCTGATTTTGCAACATTTTATAGCCTTCTGCTAAACACCTTTGTTCCTGAGCTTGTCCACTAGATGGCGCTGATGCTGTCCTTGTTGACTGCTGTATTTTTATTTCACTGATTTGAATTAAATAAGTGCTATTAAGAGAAAAAAAAGGTTTAGCTAACAGCCAGTTAATTCTATCATTTGGGGGGATTGATCAAGTTTTTAAAAGTATTTCAGATTTACCATCATCCATTGCATGGTATAGACAGTATCTGTATGTATCTGCAACATCTCATGTATTTATGTATTCTACTGTATGTATATGTTGTATTTTTAGGGCAGTGGTTGCGTAGCGGTTTGGGAACGTGACTAGTGTGCTAGAAAACTAGAAATTATAGATTTGAAACCCCCCTGCCACCACTGTGCCCTTGAGCAAGTCACTTAACCCCAAGTTGCTTTAGGGGAGACTAGCAAGTTGCTTTGTATAAAAAGCATCTGATAATTGCGTAAATGTTAATGTTTTATTGCTGCTGTTAAGAAGTGACTGGGATGGACAGTATATGTGTGCACACACACAAAGTCTCTCTCTGTGTGTGTGTGTGTGTGTGTGTGTGTGTGTGTGTATGTGTGTGTGTCAGTGTGTATCCTGGCCAGATTAGCTCATGGGAACACTGTTGCGCTTGTAAGGTCCGGGTGAATGGCTCTCAGCTATCAGTAGATAAGAGCACAGGGATTAGACATAATTACTGAGAATTACAGCCTGTTGATCCAGAGGCGGGGAAGAGGCCACTGGGCAGAAAGGAAGAAGATGAGCCAGGAGAGAAGAGAAGAGGAGAAGGGGGGACAGGAGAGGAGGAGGGAACAGGAGAAAAAGAGGAAAGATGGGTAGAAGAGGAGACAGGACAGGAGGAGATGGAAGAGGAGGAGGAGAGGGAGGGTGAGAGAAGGAGAAACAAGAGGAGAGAGGGGGAGGAAGAGGGACAAGAGGAGAAAGTGGTTAAAAAGGAGGTTAAGGGAGGATGGCAGGCTATAGGAGACAGAGAATGGGAAGAGGGAGGTGGTGGTGGGGGTTGTCTGAGGGTCTCAGCTGCCCCCGGAGCTCTTTAACGTGGCTTAAGTGGTGGCTTTGTGTATGGCTGGGCTGGGATAGACTTGGGGGGATGGGATAGAGGGGTGGGGGTGGGGTGTAGCCTGGTGGGCTCGTCCCGCCTTGCTCCACGCTGCCCTTTTGAAAGTAATCAGAGCCAGAGACAGACAGAGGGAGAGGGACCCGGCCGGGAGCATCTGCAGAGAGCAACACTGCACTAAAGAGAAAGGAAAAAGACAGTGAGAAAGAAAGAAAGAAAGAAAGAGAGAAAGAAAGCAAGAGACAGAGGGAGGGAGGAAGGGGAACGGGAGGAGAGGTGTTTTGGGGGGGGCAAATGAGGCAGTCGGAAAAGAGGGGATAGTTGGGAGATAAAGGCTGTCTCCTGTGCTGTAAGGGGATCCCTCCTGTTCTCTTCTGCGGAGGTTTATCTGCATGCCCTTAATTGGGACTGGAGACAGAGGGCTTCTCAAGGGCCCTCATGGCACAAAGCAGAGACGCCTATCTTCTGTTCATTCATCTCCCCCTCCTTTCTGTCTCTTTCTCTCTTTCTTTTAGGCTCCCTCCCTTCCTCCTCGCTTTCTTTCTGTTTCTCTCGTTCTTTGAGCCCCCTTCCCTCCCTTCCCCCTTGCTTTCTTTCTTGCTCCTCCGACAAACCTTTTTCATCTGCCTCCATCATCTTGCGCGTTTTTTTTTTTTTTCCTTTTTTTTACCCCACCCTTTCCCTTTCTTTTATGTATGCATTGTGCTCACTCCGGCCTCTCGGAGATAGCGCACAGAAGGTATGGGCAAGGGCAAAGAAAGACACATCTGTGTGTGTGTGTCTGTGTGTTTGTCTGGGTATAGGAAAAAGAGAAAGAGAGAGAGAGAGAGAGAGAAGGAAGGAAAAGAGAGGGAGGAGGGGAGAGGAGGAGCAAAAGGAGAGAAAGAAAACAGAAGTAACTTATGGGTTGAGTGCTCGTGTCGAGACTCCGCAAGCCATCCAGGGTGTTCTTGGTAAAATCCGGAAATTCAAAAATTTGGAGCGTGACTACCCCAGAGTTCAGGGCGGGGGCGGGATGGAGGGAATGCGCCGGGGAGGAAAAACAGGTTTTTTGACAAGTGGGCAAACCTCACAAAAACATCACCGCAAGGCTACCAGAGCATGTATTAATATAAAAAAAATTTAACAGACATTATTTTGTTTTATGACGACTAGGAGTTGGTTCTGTCTACATGTATGGTCATTTTAACATGGCATGCTCAACTTCTGAATCAAATGTGCCAGGAGTTCAACTGGCAACAGGTGCTGGTCTACATACTTTGTGACAAAAATGGAAGGAGGAGGCAACTTATATAATTTGATTGACAGTACCAATAAAAGAGAGTATGTCTTTGTGTGTGTGTGTGTGTGTGTGTGATTTTTTTTTTGGGACTGTTATAATGATCGGTGGAGTACTTGATGGTCCTGAGACAGGGTAGTGAGCTAGTGCACGGAATGGAACAAGACACCAAGATCATTCCTAAAAAATAGAGTGAGACACTTAATGCCAAGTTCCACAGACTCATAAAACATGTCTCACTGACTCATAAAAATGTGTTTGACAGCAGCAGGTACTAGGCAAGTACACGGAACCGGCTTTTTATGATTATTGTTCTATCACTAGGGGCATGTGGAGGTTGGCTCTCATAGACCCAAGATGCACACATTACAATTTCTGTGGGTTTGTTTGTGTGTGTGTGTGTGTATGTATGTGTGTGGTGGTGTGTATATTTTCTTCCATGGAAAATGGTCTGGATGCAGTAGACTCATCCTCAACTGGGCCTCCCTTTGCTCTTCTGTGCTTACTGTGCGTAAGGCGCCCATGATACCAACCCTTTCCTCTGTGTGTGTGTGTGTGCGTGCATTGCTCGGTGCTGCACGGCGTGCACACATCTGCCCCGTGTGTTAACTCTGTGCTGGAATTCAACCGTGGCCTCTCCTCCTCCCCTTCCTCCTTCCCCGCTCTGACTGTCTGCAGTCTCGGTAACACTCTCTGAGCCTCCATTCACCCTACACCCACCCCTCAGCCCCCACCCCATCCCACCCCACAACACCCCACCCCGTGCCCTCCAACCCCGCCTGCCTCGCCGTCCTCTCCAGAGACACTACACAGAAACGAACCTGGTTTAGAGGTGGTCCAGCTGGGTGTCTTTATACCGAAATAGCTCAGGGCTCCTGAAAGGATGACCACGCAACAAAAGGAGGACAGAAGAAAGGCATTGCCCCCCCCCTCTCTCTCTTTCCTCCCCTCTTCTTTCTTTCTCTCTCTCTCTCTCTCTCTCTTGTCACGTAGGGGCGGAGGCCAAAGGATGCTCTGCCTGAATGGGGTGTCTGTGTGATAAGGGCATGAGAACGTAATCCTTTACCCCCTTAGGTGCCAGAGCAACGGGGCGGGGCAAAGCATCATGGGATGACTGTGTGTGGCCAGTGGGTGAAACTGGGCGCAATCGAGGCATGGGAAGAAAGGAGGGGAAACCAAGGGTGACGAGATGAAGAGGTGGGTGCCTCAGTAATGGATCCTCTCTGTTATGGCTTCCTCGTTAATTAAGTCTCGTTAGTGACACCTCGTTAGTGATGTCAGATATTCCCTCTTAGATACTGCACAAACTTTTTTGTAATTGCTTTACAAAGGCCTTGTGTAAAATACATGCACGCTTAGCAGTATACAATAGCACATACCGCAAACATACACAGACACACACACACACAGTTCTCTAGTTCTGTTTGAGTATATGGTGTTGATCAGGCTATTCCCTTCCGGTTCACACTGTAGTCTCTCCCAGTGGCCTTTCCATGTTGACAGGAGACAGTGCCTCCGAACAAAGCGCTGATGTCCTGGGGATGCCTTCATCTCTCTCCACCCCTCTTCCTCCTACACCACCACCAACCTCCAACCTCCCCACCACCCACCTCCAGCCCGTCTCAGGTGGCGCTGGCATTGTCGTGTTAGCCTTTCCAGGCACTGTGATGTGACTCCGGTTGGGCTGGGCTATGCCCCTGCCCCTCGGGGACAACCCCCGCACCCCCTCACCCCTTTCTCTCTCCCTCGCCAGCCGCACTCTCTGGTAAGCAAGCACTTCATACGTCTCCACGCTTCCATGGTCTGTCTCTGCGTAAATCTCTGCTGCGGACTTGAACCTCTGTCCGACTCTTGGGCTAATTATCCACATTTTCTTGGAAGGCCCTTCAGCCCCGCAACACACACCCACACACACACCCACACTTACTACAGTTTCTAGCCATAGATGCATTTTGAGCATAATTAACTATCAGTCAGGCTACGCTAAATCCGGGGTCCTTTAGGGGTCCTCCTCTTACCCCCTGACTACTTAGCTTGGCTGCTTTTGTACTCATAATTATTTCAATTTAGCTGATTGATACTCAGATTCAAACCTGACAAGTATTGGGCTGCTTACAAAAAGCCCAGATATGTTGGAAACCCTGTTCAAAAGTCCTAAAGAGACTTGGAGACGTGTTTAAGGTCAGGGACAGAAGTGTACTGTGTCTGTTATGATTTCAACAATAGGATTACAATCGATAGTAATGCAAAATACTTTTTCGTCCAATCCAGCCAATTATATGACTTTTGTGCACTGAACTGGACGGTGCTAATTATGTTTTGATTGGATCACAGAATATGTGTCTTGGAACGGTTCAGATTTGTTATCTTTTATTATTTTTTGGTGTTGTTTTAAAAAAGTGCTCAGTAATGTTGGCGCAGCCAAAGGAGTGAAATGTTTCATTATTGTAGCCCCGTAATGCACCCCCCCCCCCCCCCCCGAGCACCTCAAGATTTCCTGCTGGTCTCCTTTCTGCACTTCAATTACCAGGTAAATATCAGGCGAGGACACAGGGGGTAAGACAGAGGCCTTTCGTGTGTCCTCTGTAGTTTTTCTGTTTGTTCAAAAAGTGTGCCCCAAATTCCTCCCCCTCTTCGATGAGTAAAGTTAACATAACCTGCTCCCTTGTCTTCTCCTGTCATCTTGTTACCTGTCAGCCTTCTCCTTCATTTGGTTCCTTTCCTCTCATTCTCTCACCATGAATACTCCCCCCTCCCCCCACACACACTCAGCACACTCTCCGTATGGGATGGGAAATCAGCCATCGGATTTGTTTTGTCAGCTAATCTCTCAAGAATGTGAGCTAAGCAGGAGAAGCAAGCAAGCGGCAAGCGCACGAGGGAGGGAGGGAGAGAGTGAGTGAGTGAGTGAGGAAACAAAGAGGGAGTGGATCCCGATGCAGGGGAGTACGCTTCAGGGATTACAGGAAGTGTCTGACCTGTCCCATTAAGGTCCGCTTTCATGCCCAGCTCCTCCTCCACTCCACCAACACGGCTCCCGTCCCGCGTGCGAAAAAAAGCCAAGATAACGGCGGTCCCCATGGCGCGGGCGGATCTCCCCTCTGCGCCAGGACCTGCCACTGAACCCCACACCTGTCAGAACAGGACGCCCACGCACGTTGTGAGGAGTCGGGAGGGGAGCTGGGTCAGGAGGTCAGTCGAGGGAGGTGGGGGAAGGTGCAATTGGGGTATGGAGAGAGGAGTAGTGAACGAATGGCCTTCCTGCAGGGAGGTGGAAAAGGGGTTTAGGGGGGTTGGGCTGTCATGTGACCCACCAGTGGTACCTGACCCCGGGACTAACAAGATGTAGAGTGAGTTTATAGACTGAGCTGTTCTCATTGGAGAGAGAGAGAGAGAAAGACAGATAAAAGGGGGAGGATAAGAAAGACAGAGAGAGAAGAAAGAGAGTAAGCGATGAGGGAGTTTTAAGGGAGACTGAGCTGTTGTCATTGGAGAAAGAGAGAGAGAGAGACGAGAGAGACTAAGTAATGAAAAAAAGAGTGGGCTGGATCCACTCTTGTTCTCTGTCGATTGCATTCCTCCTCTGAAGACTCCAACATGCATCCCTCGCTCTTCCCAATCAGGGCCCCTGGGATCTGAGGAATATTATTTCTCTCAATCAAAAGGCCAGACTCACAATGATGCCGAGACCAGCCCATACTCTGGACGGCATCGCATCGGCCTGCACAGCGGCCTGTAATTACTAAGACGTTCCAGAGCTTAAACTTCAGAACCAACACAACAGCAGGGCAATTCTCCAGTGCTTGCAACTCACTAAAAAAAAGAAATCCTGCTTCTTTAACATTTATGGCAGTGCGCATTAAAAAGTTTAAAGTTTCAGGAAAAAGGAGCAGGGGTGAAGGGCGGTTGGGGGAGTCTAAAAGCAATGGAAAACATATAAGCACTTTGTTGGGGAAGTTGAATTAAGAGAAAAAATAAGGGTATGGATTAGCAAACTAACACAGCCTCAGAACTTTCAGAAGGGAGGGATTTGGAACCACATGCAGTTTCATTTTTTTCCCCTTTGCTCATTTTTTTTTGCTCAATGTTGGTTCCTCTATTGACACAAGACACAGTGAGAAGCCCTGATGGTCTGTGTGCTTAGGCATGAATTAGTTAGACACACTGATTAGCCCATTTTGAGCCCCTGCAACTCTCTGCCCACAGCCAGACATATTTTCTCAAATTAGCGGAGAGGTTACAGAGAAAACACCCCGGCCTCCGAGAGTACCAAGCTGGGCCGAGTGGAGCAGTCGATCTCACTCGCCCACATGCCCACCTGGCCAGGCAAAGCCCCCCCCAACACACACACACACACACATACACACAATCCAGTCAGACCAGGCTCACAGCGCTCCCTCGAATGAGTGAGTCTGACCTCTTCAGTTACCCCTGGCGACCTTGTTCTGTCAACACTGTGTGGGCAGTGTGTGTTAGTAAGAGTGTGTGTGTGTGTGTGTGTGGGCAGGCGAAAGAGAGGATAAGTGGGTGGGTGGCTGGGTGCTAGCGATGGGTGTGGGTCGGCGATTGGCGAAGAGAAGGAGAAGAGCAGAGAGAGGAGCAGGAAGGTGTCGTGTCATCGCGGGTGGTGGACTCCAAATGAGGCCCCTGAGTCGGCGGCCATACAGTATTTACAAAGCCTACTGTTTGAAAAAGCGGTGAAATAACAATAATGGGGCGAAAGGGTGATCTTTTTCTCTTTTTCTTTCCCTCTCTCCCTTCCTCTCTCTCTCTCTTTATTGTGCAAGGAAGAGAGACAGACATGGAGATGGGGAGAGAAAGAGAGAGAGAGGGAGTGAAGGAGCGGGAGACAGAGGGAGTGACGGAGAACGAGTGTATTACTAGTGTCTCTTGAGGGGGTGCCAAGTCATTTTATGCATAACTATTTCCTGGTGTTTTTGCTGAAAACAGGCGAGTGTGGATGTTACCCCGGGGTCAGTGAGTCAGGCGTGGGGCAACAGCACTCTTATGGGGCTACAATAATACTGCTGAGAGCTCTGGAAGTGTGCGTGTGTGTGTGTGAGTGTGTGAGACAGAGTGTGAAAGTGCGAGTGTGTGTATGTGTGTGTCAAAGAGAGGGAGCACGGAGAGAGAATGGGTGTTAATTGTGTCCCAGAGAACAGCACGTCCATTATATTCATTACTAGTCATGCATACACTTGTGAACAGTACATATGCTGACTCAGCTGGTCTTAAAACCTCACAATCTTTCCTAATTAAGGTCACATTCAACACCATCATGGGTCACATTCAACACCATCATGGTACACACACATACACACACGCACATACACTGAGAGAAAGAGACTGAGAGAGAGAGATTGTGTGTTTGAGAGAGTGAGAGACACGTCAAGTTCATTTCTTTACAATCACAACCACATGTATGTATACACATCCATACAGTGCACAGCTGTTCGTACACAGTATCACTCATACTGGGAAAACATTCAAGACACACACACACACACACACACACACACCGACATCCCGTCAATATCTTTTAAATGTGAACTTGGTTGAGTCTGTGTTGCTGCCAAGCACCCTTTTCACCAAGCCCTAATCCAAAAAAAGAAAATCCACGGACCTTGACAGAACCTCAGGGTCTTCATCAAAGACCGCAGGCTCTTCATCTTCATGCCGAGTTTGGACAACCTGACGAAAGTCAAGGTGAGGTCAGCAACCAGTGCAGGAATCCTGGCACGCCTTTCTAGTCCACAACCATGACCATTCAATTATTATTATTATTATTGTTATTATTATTTAACTCAATTACTCTGGGATTCTATTTGAAAGACCCTTTGGCTGAATGCCAATTCCCTCCTCCCCGCCCCTAAAGCCCTGAGTCCTCAAGGACTTAACGTAAGTGGTCTAAATCACATTCATGATGGACTAATTCATGTCAGTCACAGCAGGTCTTTGAGGGTTCATGGCCTTAAGGTTTGAGAACAACAAAGTGTTCCAGCCATTCTCATGTTTTTTTCAGGCTCTAAGGAAAGATCCCTTAGCTGTGAGTTGGCTGTGGAAAATCTGGCACAGGTCCGCCCATCCATTCCCCAGCTATGCTATTTGTCATTAGACGTTTATTATGAAGTAGATGGAGAGAACAAGGTTTTAAACACTCCCTTTAAAACTAACCACGCCAACTGTACAGTATCAGTTTGTAACACTGAAGAAAACAAAGCTTGACCCACGCACCCATGCGAATAGTGTTTATTTCTATTCTGCTATTCTGCTGCACTGTAGGGTTGTCTTAGGGTAGAGGTCTATTGGTCCTATGCATTGGGACCCATTAAGAGATACTAAGGGTTTTGCAAGCCATCTGGTCCTTCTTTAATGAGGATCTTTTCACCGTTTATATTCATTCTTTCTCAGTCTTTGTCTCCAGTCTTCATTTTAGTCATGGAAACCTCTTCCCCATGTGTGAATGGTACGCAAATACCCAGGGTATGTAAAGACCTGTGTGTGTGTGTGTGTGTGTGTGTGTGTGTCTTTGAGGCCTACCCTTTTTAAGGCCCTAGGCAAAAGGGGCACCAGATCATTCCTCTCACATGCAGAGTTTCACAAGAACATTCCAGAGGGGTCAAAGGACAGTAGGACTGGCATATAGTCTAAAGCTTTTAAACGTGACAAATGATCGTTCAGAAATCTTAGATGTTTTGTTAAGCACTTTGGTATTTCAAAGAAATCAGAGAAGGCAAAAGTACAGAGTTTCCATACTCTAGCAGAAATATAGATACTTATGTAAAATAACACTGGTACAAGTGTACTGTAAGTACTGACTTGACTTCCTTATTCATGTCTTTGTTTACGTCTGGCTGTTACAGTAACAAGGCGGCCCGTCCCCGATTTGTTGCTGTCAGAGACATTATTGATTTTGTTTGTTATAGTTGTACATGGTTCCGTGATTACAAAAAGATATAAAAGACATCCATCCCACATCCTCGAAATTGATGATTGATAATCGCACTATATCTGATATTAATCAGTAGAGTATATTATGTTCTGGGACATATTTGAGTGACGCATAAATGGTTTAAGGGGTTCTGTGTAACCACTGGTTATACAACACACTCTAAGGGTACGTTCACACTAAGCGTCTTTTTTTGACAAAAGAAGTTGTGCAGACCGTTTTTTTCACATGTAAAAAAAAATCTGCCAGCGTTTTTTCAAAAAAGCAGCCGGAAGCGTCTTTTGTGATAGTAACGTTACGTCGCGGATACAAAGTACAAAGCCGGTAGAAAGTAGCCTACAACGGATACAAAATGTCGTGGAAGAGAAAATTGGCATTAGCTATTGCTTTGATGTTTGACTTGGAGGAAAATGTTCATCTATCAGAAACAAGAACTACGAGTCTCTCCACCGGTACCTTCTCCATTTTTTGTTGTTGTCATGGGAAACCACAGGTCTCATTAAAACGCTTGTGATTGGTCAGCTGTAAAAAAGACAGCTTGACATAAGGCGTTTATCCGCCAGAAGTTGAACATTTCTCAACTTCGAGCTGCAGAAAAAAGACGGTTGCGGTCGCGTTTTAAAAGAAGCCGGCAACTTTTTTGAAAACACGGTCTACTCCATAGGTTATAATGTAAAACAGACGCCGGCAGCTCAGAAAAAGACGCTAAGTGTGAACGTACCCTTAGGTATACATTTTTTTTTTTTTCATAAAATTCCTTTTGGAATATTCTGGATGTTCTGCCATGTCCGCTGTCTCTCTGTGCAGTTCTTCAGCCCCATGCTTGTGAACATGTGTTGCATTACCCCACAATGCACGTTTTCATCAAAACCCTGAAATCAGTCCATCGTTTTAATGGTTTGAACCCAATTCCAATGGCTTTGTCATCTGTCAAGCTTTACATTCAGGAAAAAAGTTATAGAAGAGGGCAAGAAAATGCCCATATAACGCTTCAGTTCCCTTTGAGGACCTCATATAACGGAGACTCCATTCTTCACTTTGTAAACAATATTTTAGTTTTTTTGTGAGTAGTGATTACATCACATACTCTCCTACATTTATCATATTCATTAAAACTAATATGGTCCAGGCACTTTGGGAAAGGGTTTTGTGAATAAGATTGCTTTTTTTCTCCCCTCCCATTTTTTTTCCGTCTGGCAACTGATGAGGGCTGATTTTTGGCCCCTTCCTGACCCTGGTGAGTTTTTGTCATTAAACATGATTGTTATGAGTTCCCCAGACCAGCGACTTGGCTGGACATTTGCTGAAATGCGCTAATGCACTTCTTCTGCTCTCACAGAATGCTTATTAGGATATGCCCCGGCTTGCTCAATTAATTCTCTCAGGAGAAAAAAAGAGAAGTGAAATGGCACACACAGACCTAAAGATAGCAAGTAGGACAAATGGGACAGCACTTCAAGCCAAAAATATTCTACGTAACTATTATAAGTATTCATGTATTGACTATGACAGCAACTAACATATGACAAATATACCGCATAGCTTTGTATTAAAATGTAGACATAGCCAGGAAATGTGAACTTTGGCTCATATTTTAATTAACTATTTCCCTTCATAATTGCAGCTAGCCGGAATGTGTTGTCATTAGTGGGTGGTGGCCAGGATGAGTATGGAGCTTCAAAGCTGTGCAGTTCATTTCACTGTGTATACTTAGCCTTTTATTAATTGGTTGACATTTTGCTGTTTACCACAAATAACCACACGGGCTCCAACAACACAACAGACATTTACAGTTTCATAAGTCGTTGTGTTGTGTCTAAGTCTCGGCCACTATCATCACAAAGAAAAGTAATGAGACACCTGAAAATGACTTTGGCATTTGCTCTGTCAATATTTGTCTGTTCAGTGAGATAATCTAAAGCATTATTTGCTGAGGTAACATCTGCAACAGCACGTGGCACTGTGTGTCCGTGCCGGCTCCAAAAACAAAATGCTTCACCACACAGGGAGGGATAGAATTCTGTTTGTTTTCCGATATCCAACCAGTGGCTTAAGGAGATGGGAAAGAAAAATGTCCTCTGTTTACAGTTGTGTCCAACGAAGACAATAAATATTTAGAGCAGGCCATTTTGACCAGGCCTCGGGCTATGACGGGCCTCCTGTTGTTTAAGTTATGACAGATTAGTGGGGAAACTGTGCTCTTTTGTGACTGCACACACAGAATGCAAAACAACTGGAATCAAGAATGAGGGTTCATCTCAGTTTTTCCAACACATTACTGTACGAGTGTTTTCCACGGTTGTAGTCCTTCTGTCCCTTTATCCACATGCCTGTATGAAGCAGATCTTTCGTCATCAGGATAGCCAACATGTCTGCAACTCGAAGGATGGAAGGAATAATAAGAAGGGTGATCTTGTTTACAACTCCCTCTTCACACTTGATACAACATGATAGCAAAATCTTGATGGCAACAGGAATCTCCAGCAATGAAAAGTACAGATTTTTTTATTAAAACAAGATAGATGCCAAATTAACCTGTAACTTTTTTTTTATGAACAATCATTTTTGCCTCTCGTAGTTTGTTGAGTGGTGAAGACAATGTTCAAGTTCAAGTGAAGTTCTTTTTTTTTGTCACATACATAATCATAACAATACACAATTTGCAGTGAAATGTGGGACTGATAGACTCCACAGACTATGTAGTTTTAAAAAATAAATAATTAAAGATAAAAATAAATTATGATTAAATGCAGTAATTATTCTAATACGAACAGAAATTACCAATATTAGCATAGATCTCTATGTTGTTGTTTTTTTTTTTTTAAAGCAGGCATATCCATATTGAGGAGTCTTATGGACTGGTGGAAGAAGCTCTTCTGCCTGATTTCAATAAGCTGAACAGGCAGTTACTAGGATGGGTGGGACCCTTAATGATTTTCATGGATCTTTTATGGCAACTCCTGATGTAGATGTCATTCATATTGGGGAGAGGTGACTTGGAGATGCGCTCAGCTAAATGCACCACTCTGCAGTGCTTTGCGGTCTTGGACAGTGCAGCTACCATACCATGCTGATATGCACTGAGTCAGAACACTTTCTATGGCGCCAGTGTAAAAAGTTCTTAGGATTACAGTGGGGACCTTAAATTTCCTTAACAGTCTCAGGTGGTACATACGCTGTCTGGCCTTTTTTACCTGAGCTTGGATGTGATTGGCCCAGGTGAAATCCTCAGATATCTGTGTTCCAAGATACTTAAAACTGTTCACTCTCTCCACTTGGGTACCTCCTATTAGGAGAGGACTGTAAGTCTGCTGTTGTTTTTCCTGAAGTCCACAAACAGCTCTTTGGTTTTACTGATGTTGAGGTGGAGACAGTTAACTTGACACCAGTTTACCATCTTCTCCACTTCGCTCAGGTAAGCAGTCCCATCGTTGTTGGTGATGAGACCTAGAACTACTGTATCATCAGCAAACTTTACGACGGAAGTGGAACTTTGGGTAGACACACAGTCATATGTGTAAAGTGAGAAGAGAATAGGACTCAGCACACAACCCTGTGGAGCTCCTGTGCTCAGGATGATGGAGCTGGAGGTATGCTGGCCCATTCTGACTACCTGGGGTCTGCCAGTAAGAAAATTCAACACCCATTTACAAAGATGGACATTCAGACCAAGGTCTTGGAGTTTTGGTATAAGCAGATGATGGATAATGGTATTAAAGGCTGAACTGTAATCAATAAAGAGCAATCTCGCATAATTCCCATTACCTCTGTCTGTATGTTCCAGGGTGGTGTGTAAAACATGAGAGATGGCGTCCTCTGTAGATCTGTTGGGACGGTATGCAAATTGGAGTGGATGTATGGTGCTCGGGATGGAGGAGCAAATAGCATTTTTCATAAGCCTCTAAAAAACCTTCATTATTAGAGATGTCAGAGCTATTGGTCTGTAGTCATTCAGACATGAGGGCTTATTGTTCTTGGGCACAGGTACAATGATTGATCTTTTAAAGCACGTAGGAACCACAGCCTGGGCTAAGGACTCATTGAAAATGGTGGTGAATAGTCCAGAAAGCTGGTCTGTGCAGGATTTCAGCACATGGCCTGTAATGCCATCAGGGCCGGCTGCTTTCCTGATGTTCACGCACTTCAAAGCTCTCCGGACCTGGTCCTCTGAAACGGTGATAAGGTCTCCATTCCCAGCAGGAGCACTGTCCACTGCAGTAGTTCTTACCGGGGACGCATGTTCGTTCGCGCATAAAAACAGTTCAGCTCCTCAGCCAGGGAAGTGTCCATAAAGTTGGTGGTGGTGGGCTTACTTCCGAAGTCGCTGATTGTTCGTAGTCTTTGCCACATCCGCCTGGAATCATTCTGGTGAAAGTGTGACTCCACTCAATCTCTGTAACGGCGTTTGGCAGCTTTTACTTCAGAGTGCAGAGCATAACAAGCTACTTTGCACTGGCTCATATCTCCGCTCTTGAGCCCCTCGTTGTAAGCAGCTGTGTGTGCATTCACAGCAGCACGAATGGACTTGTCCACCCAAGGTTTCTGATTGGGGAAAGTTTTTATGGAGACAGACTCTGTAGCTTGCTCAACCAGCATACCAACATAGCTGATTGTTGCCTCGGCGAACTCATTGATGTGGTGGAACATGTCCCAATCAACATTACTCAGTGCGTCCTGCAGAGAGGCTAATGATGAGTCAGATATGCGCTTCACCACTTTGTTCCTCGAAGCTTCTTGGAGCAGCCTCGGTTTATATTTTGGTAAGAGGAATACGGTGGCATGATCAGATTTACCAAAAGCAGTCTTGAATTCGCTTTATATCCATCCTTAAACTGACTCCTGCCACTATGACTGCAGCCTCACGGTGTTTATTCTGACAGACACTAAGCACTTCATGAAGCGTAGACAGAGCCATACCTTTGTCTGCTTGAGGTGGAATGTATGCAGCCGTAGCGATAATTGCAGAAATCTCCCGAGGCAGATGAAAAGGTCTGCACAAAATGGTCAGATGCTCCAGATGGGGAGAGGAGGAACTCGACAGAGAGGTTACATTACTGGGATCACACCATTTTGTTGTTGACCATGAAACAAACTCCTCCACCTTTGGATTTACCGGTCTCCGCTGTCCTGTCCATCCTTAGAACAGAGAAGTATTCAGCAGGTGTAAGCCTGGTGTCAGTCAGGCAGATGATGTTGCAGTCTCTGATATCCCTCTGAAATCTTATCCTGGCCCTGAGATCATCCATTTTATTCTCCAAAGACTGGACTTTTTCAAGGAGGATACTGGGTAAAGGAGGACTGAATGCTCTTTCCCTTAGTTAGCCTATTCCATAGGCCAGCGCGTTTACCGCTGTGTTTTCTTTTGTGCCACGTTCTTGTCTCCATGGTTTGGCGCTGCTTTGCGCAGGGTCTCAGATGGCCCAGTTTCAGGGTTTAAAACATCTCCAAAACGATCGCCTATATTCAGAAGAGTTGATCTATCATACACAATCACTCTGGTTGTTAATTGTAAAAAAGGATAAAGAAATAAGAAATAAATAATTAAATAATAACACAGTCTTTGCGGAGCTACCAGAGAGGCGTAATCCTATATATAATCCAATTTTCAATTTCTTTTTCATAACTGGCTCCGCTCTGGCCAGCTTTATAAGCCACTGACCATTCTCTCACATTCTTTGGTGATAGCTGACCTGAAGGAAATAACACACACGTACCACCAATTGATCTAATTTGCTGCGATACTGCTGGCAATTAAGCAAATTTCACTCTGGCCTCTCGTCCTATTGGGACATTATATTTTTGCCATATTAATTTCAGACTGCCGTTCCTCAGATATTGTGTGTGTGATGATAAGTGATGTGACTTAACAGATGCGGAGTTGTACTGTGCAAATGATTTGATTTGTTGAGTCTGAATCATGGGTGTGAGTGTGCGAAACATGGAGACAGGTCGTACACATCCCGGGAGATGTCATGGTCTTGCTGGTGCATTCCTGCGGGAGCCGAAACAGCACAGCGAATGGCAGGCACTATCTCCGACCATCTTGAACAGTTTCCGTGGAAAATTGTTGTTGCTTGACAAAAAATGTCACATCAAAGCTGCCGTCCCTCCAGCAAACAGACACATGCCGACGCATAAATAAGTGGTTTCTCCCCGATGGCCCTGCCAAGGTTTTTTTTATGTTGTTATGCGATCCTTGCTCATAGAGAGTGAGAGAGAAGGAGCGAAGGAAGGAGAAGTGAGTAAGAAGATGGAGGAAAAGTAACCTTCTGGTGAACCCACCAATGAGCAGGATGAGTAGAACAGCAGAAATGTCCTTGGCAACAATTGCACATGGGTCCATGTGTGTTGCATTTGTAGGGTTGTGTTTGTTTAAAGAACCCCCGTGCTGTACATACCATTAAACCGAATGATGCCTTTACTTTGGATGAGAAATTTGAAGGCTGATTTCACAGCCTAATGGTAAGACGATCCAAAAAATGCTTCTCAAGAACACATTGGTTGGCCTCAACCTCTTTATAGTCTTAAAGCAATACTTTTACGACCCAATTTAATATTTTAGCATATTTATTTAGATAGATACAATAACATAACAGATTATCTGCTGGTCCAAACAGTGGTCTGTGTGCTCATTTTGATTTTCACTTTTCTTCCACCTATACACAAATAGGTATGATGTGTAATTTCTTTTTCAGCATTAGGCAGAAACAATTATCTGCCCACGGAGCACTGATTCAGCCTTCAGCCTACAAGGCCTGTTTTGAGACCATAATTTTTGGCAATACTGCATAAATAATGATACTGAATTGAATCAATTTGACCAGAATTAAGATCCACTTTGTACATGAAATAAGGTCCTTTTGGTCAAAGCAGACTAAGGAAACTAGCAGATAAGAGGATTCTAGGACACCAAGGTGCTGTAGTGCTAGTGGCCTGTTCTGTAACACCCTGTTAGAGCCATGCTGAGAAACATTGTGCATATCCATTTGTGCGACACTCAAATATGTCCCAGAACATATACTCTACTGATTAATATCAGATACAGTGCAATTACCAATCATCAATTTGGAGGAAGTGGGATGGATGTCTTATATAAGAATGTTGTATCTTTTTGTTCGTTTGTTTTTGCATCAGGTATTATATAGCCAGTGTGTTTTTTAGACCCTGGGTATGGCAAATAAAGATGATGATGATGATGATGATGATATAGGTAAGAGGGTGAGCAATGTATCCAGAGTTTGCAAAATGAGATGTTAGGCACCAGGACACCGCAGAGCTGAGATAAAGGATTGGCTCCGCAGTGTAGGAAACCTGGAGCATCTGCCCCACAGATTTTTAGCCTTCAGTCCCTGAGATCAGAAGAGCACTCCTCAGTGTGTTCAATTTTACTGGGACAAGCCCAGGCCCCAGCCCATGTGCTATTGATGAACATTGAGACTTGTTACCAGAAATGACTGATTCAACTGCTGACCAAAGAAACCAAAGATGAGGGAAATGGTATAACTTTTTTGTGAACATTTTTTTTTTCCATTTCTGGAACACTGTGAACATTATTTTTCCAGTTCTAGAGCACTGTGTGAACATTATTTTTCCAGTTCCAAAATATAAAACCTATATTAGTGAGAGATTAAGAGGTCCACCATTTAAAAAAAAGTTATTAATAAATAACTATAAACTTAATAACAAAGTGGAATGTCTGGTTAAATACGAATATTGATCCAACAGCAGGTCTGATGTAGTTAATATTTCTAATCTACACACTTGTAAGCAAGCAGAAAAACAGGTATGATACAGTAAAAAAAGATTGTCCACTTTAAGATTTAATAATAAAACACTATTTACCCTTCCTGGTCCAGATTACGTTTTATTTGTGAGTCATTGTGTTCAGAAAACTTTGAGAGACACACTCATGACCAGATGGTAAAACATAGGTATATCACACAGCCATCAATGAAGGCATTTTTTTCAAATATTAAATTATGGCTTGTTCAGCTTACCCAGGCTTGATTGCATTTGTTTGAGACAATGTGATGAGAATGATGAGGTAGAATTTCCCTCATATTCTCAGAGTCTTCACTAGATGATACTGTTAGCGTGAGCTAGAATGTCTTAATGAACTTGAACTCAGCTGACATCTTGCCCTCGCACTGGAGGCTGGACAAACACATGGGGTCATAGATGTGCAGGTCGCGACCTCAGAGTTTACTTTCAGCAGGAAAAGAGTGGCGCTAGGGTCACTGTGTAAAGGGGCAGGGTTCATGCCCACAGGGGAGGAAAAATATAGACTCGCATTAAAAGACATGAGTTATCACGCACACATATTAACACGTAGGAATAGTGACTCACACACTCACTCAGATCCCCTCCCCACTCTCTCTCTCTCTCTTTTCCTCCCCCTTTGCTCTCTCTTTCATATGAAAGACAATGTGAGAGAAAGAGAGTGGCTTTTTAACCTGCATCTGGACTCCAGATGGTGTTTGAGTCACGCCTGGGTTACCAGGGGTTGGGAGCAGTCTGCAAAAAGAAAACTCTCTCTCTTCCTCACACACACTCACACTGACATAGAGACGCGCGCACACACACACACACACACACACACACATATTCAGAAAAACCTTTAACAGGACTCTCTTGGGCCCTTCTCCCTGTGGAGAAGTAGATTGCTCCCAGGCTGCTCTGACCTGAGGGTAAACTTGACACCTGACTCACTGCACTGCCAGAAAAGAGTTCACACTGGGGGTGATGCTCACCATGCTACCAAACCCAGTGGGGGTGGGTGAGTGGTTGTGGGGTGGGAACGCTCCTTTGTTAATCCTGTTTGGCACAATGATTACAGTCTCCCTGCATCAGTAAGATGTTTCGTCCATCAGCAGTGACAGAAAGTCTGACGAATGTTAGCCATGCGCCTTGTGTGGATGAGACAGATTTCCCTTACTCATTTTGCGTGTGTATGTGTGTGTTTGTGCGAGGGCGTGTTTGGTCGGAAGTAGGTCACCTTGTTCAGACAATTTAGTCTGTTTGAGCAACTGTGTATGAGGGTGTCGCTAAGGTTTGGCTTTGTGGACGTTGAGTGCACGAAAACTGAGGTGATTCCTGTCCCCACTGCCCCCCTTCTGTGCTTACACAATCCTGTGGAGCACGGAGACTCGACTCAGTGAAGGTGTTTATGGTACTTCCCTTCCGTGGAGAGTCTGACGGTTGACGCCACATTATGTACAGTGTATGTCCAATCCAGACGGCGCGCAATATGCGGTTTTTCGGGGCTAAGGGCATCGCTGGTTTTGCCTTGTTTTACTTCACTCTCGAAATACTCAAACAGACGTGTCTCTCAGAAGCACTTTTATCGAACTGCATCTTCTCAAATAATTACAGGATTAACAAGTATACAGAGCCATTTTTCTCTGTTTTTTTCCCTCTCACAATCTCTTCTACAGCTCATACATCCCCACCAGTTAAACCCCTATGGTATCCCTCTGGGATAGGTTACAATAGGGCCAGATTGCCCTGCCAAAGTACGGCCTCTTATCATACCAGTGTCATCTCTGGGGTACTCACACAAAAGAAGTGCATTCTTTTACGCAGATCCCATATCAAATTTCTCCACAACAAGGTCACGTTGAGATGAAGCATGAAAAACAAAGATCGGAATCAACAGAGCCAGCAAAAGTGACAGATGTAGAGGTTGTGACCTTTTTGTTCAGTGTTTGCAGAATAGTTGTTGTGGTTGTTGTCTGTTTTTTTTATATTTCGTTTACTTTGATGAGTATTGTTTCCAATGGTGGTCACAGAGGGCGATAAGTCATATAAGTCAGAGTATTTTTCATGAGGTAAAGGGATGGACACAGAGAGTGCAAAGAGGTCCCGTAGAGGCACCAGTGCAATTTCAACAAGCTTCATCCAGTTTCACCAACTCTTTGTCAGACTGTAAATAAACTTGAGCAATGAACGAGGACAAAAAATAACTTGAGAGAGAGATGGAGAGAGAGAGAAAGAGAGAGAGTTGGAAGATAGAAAGTGCTCCTTTGTGTTCAGTGTGGAAAAGATGCCCAAGTAACACAGTGCCTGCTGTATAACCCTGTCTCTCTATTGGCGTTTGAACAATCGCCACAAAGACATCCTGGCAAAAATAAATCTATAAATGTCCATAAATCTGATACCACTTATTTTGTGGGATTTAAAAGCCATTTTGATCCATTAGGAACTCCTTCAATATATAGTATGGTTCTCTTTCTTCCAGTTTCCACATGGAAAGTCACTTTGTTCCAAGATTGGCAAAACTTCCCTTTTAGGAGAGATTCTTCTAAACACCTAATTTAAACCTAGTGCTAGCAATTAAACATCCCAGTGTAGTGCAACGCGTTTGATACAACTTAATTTTTTACAGTGAATCAGTATTAGTCATTCTAACCTGGTGGAAAATAAGTACTGAGTTCGGATTGACTGATAGTGCTGGTGATACGTAATGGATAATGTTCTGAGAGGTGGCTATTATCATGAAAGTTATTCAACAGTAATGACAGCCTTGGAGAACAATGTGTCCTGCCTATGGCTACCTATCAGTGTTGTCATCTTACTTTAAAACAGTAATTTGTTACAGTTACAAATTACTTCTGCCAAAAAGAAATTGAGTTAGTAACTCTGTTACCACACTGCAAAAGTAATTAGTTACTCAGCAATGTAACTGATGTTATTTTTCATAAAGTAAGAGTTGCTTGAGGTAGACGTGGATAATATATTTTTTTCCTGAGCATAGCGTGCATGATACATATACTTTATTACCTTTAATTTCGACGAGGGAGAAGTATTGCCTGTACTTGCAGTTTGGGGAGAACGCAACCTTTGAATTTCATGCATAGTATTTGGCATGTTCTCATGCTCAATTTGTAATTACATAGCTCCCACAAGACCAATCAATATCTAGATATTGAATAGTCAACTATAGTAGGCCTACATGAAATCTTTTAATGGAAAGGCTATTAATTTCCAGTTTTCTGTGCATTGACACAATTTAATTTTTTGCTCCAAATTGTTTGTAATTTTGTTCCACTGTTTTCACCAAGACATTTGAAAAAAGGTAGACACGGTAATCCCAAACAAATGTACCTTAAACAGAACTTAACCATAACTGAAAATATATTGTCCTCTGCTACATTACATGCCTTAAATACATTGACCATTACAGGAAACCCACATACCATGTTATGTCCCTTTTGACATTTTACACTTCTCCTTGATAGCTTATCCTCATAGCCTGCTGACTTGGCCTTTCTGAGGAGAGAATCACTGAAGTTTTCCATGTGACAAACACTCCCCTTCGTAGTAAAAAAAAATTATACTAGGGCCTAACCTATAATTAGCCTCGCTCTCGCCAGCCCCGCCCTGTACTTTCATTTCATTTTGTACAGAGGGTCTGGGACTGGTGCATTGACAATCATTCTCTCATTAGATATGTGGTTTCTGCTGAAGTTTAAACTGATTGGATCTGCTTTTACCCAATTGCTAAGGCCTGGTCGTGACATATGCAACGAGGCGGCTTGTGAAGGATGATAGCTTCCCTACCATTTAGCCTAGCCACTTCCTTGGGAACTAACAGAGCAAACTGGAAAATCAAACTTTTCGCGAAACCGGTGGGTAGTAGGGCCTCAACATCTTTTCCGCATATAAAATGAAATAAACATTGTTCTTGTTCAGACTTCAGTTCCTGCGTTTGACCAACGGACTGAATATCCTCCTGTACTACGTTCTCTGCCATTTTGAGTTTATCTGATGTGTTTGTAGCACAATCATTTCATGATTTTGATCTGTTACGATAAAGTTAGGTCTTTGCTATTTCAACCTTATGTGCTTTCGCAAATATCAAACTTTCTCAAAACACGATTATGCTATCAATTTTCTCTCATTTAAAAATAGCCATAGGGCACATTTTAGATTATAAACACTTTAGATTATTTCTTTAACATTTATTCTGTTATAGTTAATGGTCTGTTATCATGACATTTCAGACGTAGTAGTATAATCCCCACGTGACGAGATGGAACTATAACAATTTCTCAACATTCACTACCATCTGCCATTTTGATCACAAAAAAAAGCCCAATCTGGATTGTTTACTCTTGATAATTGCGCAGGGTGCACCAAGACCATCCCCCGGTCAGGCTGTAGCCCCGCCAGTGTAATTCCAAGAGAACCGTGCTGCAATTAAAAGGGCCTGGGAGGGGCATGTGAAGCCTATGAAAACTCACAGTGCTGTATCTGTGTGTGGCTCCCGCTGAAGGCCCGTGTTTACATTTGTCAGAGCTTCAGGGCTCCAGGTATCAGTCACGAGGAGGGCCTTGCCAAGATCAATACTGGCCCTTGCCCGGAGCAGGCCTCTCCCTTGCCTCCATTTCATTTCCATATGGGAAGATTGTCTGAGACACTGTTGGACAAAAAAAATCATTAGAAAAATATTCTAGTCATGCAAAGCAAAGAAAAACACATATACCCTTAATATATAACAGTGTGTTAGGGCAGGAATAAAATTTAACACTGTCCATACTTTTTCTATGGAGGGGAGGGAGCACCCTCTGTAAAGCATTATGAAAGCTCCCAGTAATTGGCCTAAAACATAACATCAACCAGGGATAATATCTCAACTCAACCCATTTCCCTCCGACTATGTGTTCCTGCTTCTTCTATGTCTTAATCTTCCTTACATTTCTGCAATGTGGCCAGTGCATAATATGTGTTTGCACTGCACTTTTACTAGTTAAATAACTAAAACACTATGAATCATTTGGATTTGTTATTTCATATATTGGCATTCATTTTCAATTTTAAAACATAGTCAGTCCTTCCTTCAGACTTCTCCTTCTCTCTGAAATTCCTCATTTACAATATAACAATATTTTACACTGTGTACTTGACATTTGTCAATTTTCTTTGTGGCCTTGTTAGCAAATTTGTCCTGTCCAAATTGTTTTCTGTCCAGGAGACTGGACAGTATGACAATAAAAAAGTCTTGAAGTGTTGATTTCAGTCTTATATTTTAGGCAGGATACTGTTGTGTAATGATAAAGTACGTGCCCCATTTCCCCCAAGACAGGTTTCCAAATCCACTTGGTAAATACTCTCACTTTGGCTTGGATAGCTTTACAGTAATGATAGTAAGGATGCCAAAAATGCACTTGAATTCTTGACCATCAGCTGACTATTTTGACTGCACTCAGAAAAACAATGATAGTTGAAAACCTGTGTAGCATTCTTTAAATTTCCCAAATAAATATTTTAAATTACCTACTGCAAACAATTGCTTTGTTGACTGAGTAGTGTTAGTAGTTAAGTAGTACAGTATAGCTTGGCTAAAGCAGGAGTTTTTGGAATAAGGGTGGGGGTGTGATATGATGCATTAAGATTTCCTGGAGTACAGATGCAAACGCTTTGATTTATGGGGTGGTTTTGCTTCTCTGTGAGTTCAACTTGAGAGCCTCAACTGATGAAGCTATTAAAATGTGTGGATGCTTTGTCCTCTACAGAAAAACAGCCATTTATGTGATATGTAAAGGGGGGGGTCACTAGATAACGTTACGGATACTAACGTATCCCCGGTTCTCTGAGTGAGAAGCCGAAACGTACGAGTGGATGATGCCTATCATCTCCTACTTTTCTGAAGTAAATTTTAACCAACCCTTTGAAAAAAGGGCAGTAAGCGCTCTGACGCGCGCAGGCAACTACTTAGACAGCCCTGCGTGACGTCAGAAAGTCTATATATTGACTGCGCTTACGCTTCAGGTCCTCTTTGCCAAGCTCGCCAGCGTCGGCGACTTGAGGCCCGAAGCGTACGTTTCGGCTTCTCACTCAGAGAACCGAGGATATCCGTAGAGAACCGAGGATATCCGTAACGTTCTCTTTCGTTTCGAAGCCAAAACGTACGAGTGGATCACTACAACCAAGCCTCAAGAGCCCTACACTGAGGAGCCCGAGGTGGGAAGACCCATGGGACCGCCGCCGGGCCCAGAGAGAACACTCTCTGCTACACCCGGCCTGGTGACGTCCAATGCGTAAAAACGCGCGAAGGTGTTGTTTGAGGCCCACGAAGACAGATATCCTTCATAGGGGCGCCTTTCCAGAAGGCCCAAGAAGCCGCCACTCCACGGGTGGAGTGCGCCCTGACATGAGCAGGCGGAGGAACACCCGCCGCCTCATATGCCAGACGTATGGCTTCAGTAAGCCAATGCGACATGATGTTGTCTGTGCGCACAAGAACGTGTTCTCCTCCGAGAAGAGGGAGAAACTCCTTCAGAGCGCAAAAGACAGCAAGGAGCTCTAACACATTGATGTGTAATCTCCTGGAGGGTGTGCCCCATGTTCCCCTGGCGGGGCGACCGCAGCAAACGGCGCCCCAGCCGCTCTTGGACGCATCGGTGGTCACCGCCATGCGTCTGGCTATAGCGCCCAGGGCGCCGCCTTTGGTGAAGGACGACGGCCTGCGCCAATGCGCGAGGGCTAGCCACATGCGTCTGGACACTAAGATCCAACGGGCGGGGTTCGACCTGGAGGACACACCTAGTTCCGCTAAGGCAAGCTGCAGCGGGCGTAAGTGTAAGAGGCCGAGTGGGACAGCGCCGCCTGCGGCGCAGAGGAGGCCCGTCAGTCTGAGACACAGCCTGGCCGAAACGCAGGCACCTAGTCTGAAGTGGCGTACGCCCTGACGTCCTGAAGTCTCTTCGGAGTGAGCGTCGCTCTCATTGAGCGTGAGTTCAGCCTCACTCCCAAGAACTCGACCTCCTGAGAGGGAGAGAGCATGCACTTGCTTAGGTTTACTAAGAAGCCCAGATTGTGCAGGTGACGCAGAACAGTGTGAGCCTGTGACGTTAGGAGCTGTCTGGAACCCGCCAGCAGCATCCGCGAAGACTGAGGCTGTCCGCGAAGCTGAAGAGCGTCCGACTGACAGGCTAGAGACCCGACGTAGTGTGGGGGCTGAGGGCAAGTTAGCCGTGTGTGAGACCGCTGACCGCTGGGCGCTCACGCATGGCTGACGAGCCGTGCACATCACTCGCGACGCCCCGTGGGGCGGCCGACCTGGCGTGCACGTCAGCGAAATCCGATGTCGGTGAGCTGCGCACTTCACCTGCGACGCCCCGGGGGGTGGCCGACCTGGAGCGCGTGTCAGCGACGTTGGTGGTCGGTGAGCCGCGCACTTCACCTGCGACGCCCGGCGGCCGACCCGGAGTGCGCGTCAGTGACGACCTCGAAGAGGGGGGAGAAGTTTCCCGTCTGGCCAAAGGCAGACGTGTCAGACTGGGCAGACAGTTCTGCTCGTATCTGGGCGATAAAACGACCGACAGAAGCGGCGAGAGAAGACGGGGAGGGCTTCTCGACCGTGAACGACTCCGAAGCGTTGCATGCCCACTGCTCGGAGGCGAGAGAGACAGAGGACGCGGAGACCGTGACCTTAGCAGAGGCCTCGTCGAGGCGTGACATCACGCGAGGCGCATAGCGCGGGGCGTGTGTAAGCTGAACGCGCGGCGAAGACCGACTCGGTGCCCCAGTGCGCGATAGCGCTGACAGAACAGAGAGCGTCCTCCGGCCTGGGCCGGGGCTCATTGTGAAACATTGCCCCAGAGGGGCGATAGTGTGTGTGCGGAGTGCTTGTGAACAAGGCAAACTCAGCGCCCCGTAGGGGGTGAGATCAGAGAGGACCGCTGAAGCGGGGGGGAACGCTCCGAGCTGGGGACTGCAGAGCGGAGACCCGTGCCTCTTAGAGCACACAGAGGCATAGCAGTCAATGGATGGTGATCGCATGACATTCTCTGCCGCGCACACGCGCTCATATCAGGATCGCTGTGGCCTCTTGTGCCGCTCCTGGCTGGTTGGACGGTTGGCGGGAGCCGTGCGCCCGCGCAAGCAGGTTGCGACCCAGTAGCTGGCTGTGGCGCGGCTTTGGGCGCGTCTGCCTTTTTTTTTTGTTGCGTCCGACTGACTGAGCGGCCGACTGAGGCAGCGCACGCTTAGGAAGCACGGGTTGCAGGGCCTGAGCCGCCGACTTCGTCTTCTCTAAACGATCGCGCTGTAGTTCCAGCGCCTGGCCAAGCAGAGCATCAGCGGAGATGGGAGCGTTCATCAGATGCCTCTTCTCCTTCTCTGGCATGGACGAAAGGTTCAGCCAGAGGTGCCTGTCTAGGACGACCAAAGAGCCAAGGGAGCACCCGTCGGCTTTAATGGCCGCCCTGATGGCCAGCGAGGTGAGAGCGGTAGCTCTGCGCAGCTGATTGAGGGTTAAGTCCGACGGCTGCGCTGTGAGATCTGCCACCAGCTCCTCAGACAGAGAAGAGAGGAGAAAGGCGGTGTTCATCGCCCTTATCGCCTGGCCTGTACAGATAAAGGCCTTGGAGGCGAGCTTCTCCGTGCGCTGACACGGCTTGGAGGGAAGCCCGGGAGGCGATGTCCAGGTGGTGGCAGAGGCTGGTGCTAAACAACCAGCGACCGCATCTTCAACGCGAGGAAGCTGCATGAGGCCACTGGCGCCCGCTCTGTCCATCGCGTAAAATGCCGCGTGCCCCTGGATAGGGGCAATGGCGGCATAAGGAGCCTCCCATGAGGCCTGCGCATCGGCCACAACCGTGGGGTGAGCAGGGAGTGGGAGAGCATCCGGAGAAGGAAGCGTGCCGGAGAAGGGGTCGAAACGCCCTCCCGGACAGCGCTGAGGCGGAGGCAGGCCTAGCCTGCTAGCCGCCTGTGTAGCCAACGAAGCTAGCTCAGAAGCTAACTGGGCGGCGTGGGTCTTCAACACAGGTGGCAAATCTTCTACAGTGGCGCAGCCTTTAGCGGAGAGGAAGGAAGCGAGCTCCTCCTCGTCCACAGCTTCGATAACCGGGTTGTCATCGTCGCCCTGAGGCGGCGTAGTAGCCGTGCGGGCAAAGGCAGCGCCGATGGAGCTAGCAGAGCTAGCCTGGTGGGCCGCGGTTAGCTGGCTAGCTGGTAGCTGACTAGCCGCTGAGAAGCTAACCGACGGCCGAATAGCCACTGAAGACCGGTCGATTAGCCCATCCGGGTGCGAGGACGCCGGGGGAAAATCGATAGACTGGTAGGTGGGGAGAGCACTGGCGCCAACGGGGGTAGAGGCCGCCCCTGGACTACCAGCGCAACCCACGAAAAATGCCGCTCTGTTGGTGATAGCCGCAGGGGAGAGGCGTTCGCAAGCCGAGCAGAGATCTGGCCGCGAAAAAGCGAGCATAGCATGCTCGCTCCCCATACAGATGAAGCAAATAGCATGGCGGTCGGAAATCGCCATGGGACGATCACAGTCGGTACAACGACGAGTAGCCATCTTGCGCCTCGGGGTACCAGAAGTCAGGGACCGGCGTGAGCACTTGGAGCAAGACGGGAATCCCTTCGTCTTTGAAAAAAGCTTTTGTGGTGGGCTTTCAAAAAAGCCGTTGGTTTTAGAAATATTTGCGAAAGCAAACGAAAGGCGACTCAGAAACACACGCAGTAGGCGAGGTGAAAGAGGCAAAGAGGACCTGAAGCGTAAGTGCAGTCAATATATAGACTTTCTGACGTCACGCAGGGCTGTCTAAGTAGTTGCGCGCGTCAGAGCGCTTACTGCCCTTTTTTCAAAGGGTTGGTTAAAATTGACTTCAGAAAAGTAGGAGATGATAGGCATCATCCACTCGTACGTTTCGGCTTCGAAACGAAAGAGAACTTTAGTCCATTCATTTCGGACAGCAGGTTCAGCAGTGGGCAGTTCTTCAGTGGTGGACCCAGCTGCAGCCATGGTCCTGTTTCCAAGCGACGGTGTTGGGTTTCTGTCACCTCAGTTCAGCGATCCCCCTAATGAGAACAAACAGCCCCAGGCATCCACAGCAGCTAATGAAGCCACTCAGTTCGGAAACTTTCGAAACGAGAGGCTGACCCCACTCTACATATCATGAACGCGAGGCAGAATTTTCTTTATTTAGATTGGTAAATGTATGTGTGTGTGTGTGTGTGTGTGTGTGTGTGTGTGTGTATGTGTTAATATGTCTGTGTGAGCATGTTTTAGAAGTATTACTGATTACCATTACTTCATATTCTTCATGAATCAATCATCCTTCTTAAAGAAATTTATCATAAAATGGTTATTCAAAAGTTATTAACAAGTGTAACTACTCAGAACGGTTGCCTATGGTTTCTGGTCATAAACACTGTTTTTGAGGTTTGTAGGCCCCCACCCACCCAACAGTTTCCATGTCCCTTTCTGGGGTGTACCCTCTTTCCCTGCATCCACTCCTTGCTCTTTGCCCCAATGTGGTTGAGGGGCAACTTTGGGGTTGAGCTTGTCCACCCCCACCCCCTCCGGTCCTCCCAGAAGTGTCTTTGAAGTTGTGCTCTGTGTCAGCTGACAGAGCCTGAGCCCACTGCATTTCATGCTGTGAAGGCCTTGAGATGAGGGCTCCAAAACTGCTGTCGTATTTGAGTCACAGTTAGGAAATGTTTTGTTTAGGTGCACTTCTACCGCTTGTTGAGCCAAAAGTATTACAATCTAGTATGAAACTGGACATACAGTATGTGACCAGATGTTTCTCATGTATGTGGGTACTTACAGGATGCTGTCGTGGTTAGTTGAGAGTCCAAGAAGAGTAATTAAATCTCTCCAGTTGTTCTGACAGGTCCACTTAAAGGACACTCATTTTTATGTATACACTTTTTGTATACAGTTTACAATTTGGCTTCATTGTTCATGGCTGTGGCCAAATAAAATCTCTTGAGGGACCATTTCCAGCTCTAGCTACTTGTTACAGTCTCAGGCAAAGGCCGTCTTGGCCTCGAGTCCTGAATTGTGATTCTTTCACCTTTGGTGTCTTCTTAAATCATGCACCTTGTAATCAGCCAGGATCCAAAAACAATATTGAGTCCTCTAAAGGTACTCTTTGATTGAAATTCTGAAACATACAGTATACACATGCACAGACTCATTCACATACACAGACACACGCTTGTGCAGAAACACACACGTGACTGAATCAGCAGCGCATTCTGTCGTGTCGGGGTTAGTTCGGGGCAGAAAGATGAGCCACGTCACACAGTCACACAAGGGCAACCACGGGGTCCTAAATGTTTCCTCAGACCAGTTTGAAAATACTTGTGGGGTAAAGCAAAGTTCAGTCAACTTAAACAGAACCATTTATAAGAATTGAATAGGACAAACTGTGGGGAGCTATTTTCGCAGGTAATATCATGTATCATGTCGGGGGGTTGGAGTCTGCAGAATGCGTAGGAGGTGGGGTGAAGGGGTCATTTTTCTTCAGCTCTACATAAAACCTAACTGTCAGAATAATTCATATGCAACTTTAAGGTGTCCATCTATTAGTATTTAACTATTTAAGTATTTAAAGAATATTTTTAATTTTTTTTTCTAGTTGTTGGTACAGTTGGGGAGAAAAGGAAGAGAAGGTCTCTGATTCTATTTGTGGATAATTGGCCGTAGGAGCTACGACGGAGGATCATAAAATGTAATATATTGTGTTCTGCTCTGTAGCACAGGGTTAGACAAACAAACCACATGAATGTGCTGCTACATACCGGTAATCCTTCTGTGTTTTATTGGCAACCTTCAGAGTTCTCCAAGGTCATCGGCTCCTCCGGTGCAACCAAAATAAGTGGTTGAGTTACAGGCGGTGAGGAGAGCGGGCCGGAGGGGTCCACGGTGAGCCAGTCAGGGGGTGTGAAAGGGACCAAATGGAGGTGAAAACAGATCAGTGGGGTGGAGGGGTCCCAACAGCACACTGGGGACACAGAAATAAAAGCTAAGGTGAAAATAGGGGGAGTGGCGTGATGGGGCAGAGAGAGAGAGAGAGAGAGAGAGAGGAAGGAAGAGAGACTGGAAATGCCATCTGAGTTTTTAAAAATCCCAGTGTCCACCCTATGCCCTGAACCCTCATAGATAGATAGATGATTTTTCACTGACTGAATCACAATGTCCAACCAAAGCCCTGGCCTGTACCCTCAAAGAATTAACTTTACAATCTTAACAATAACTGAATCACACTGTCTCTCCTGAGCCCTGAACCCTAGAAAACCTATTGTAACTGTCATGAAATGATCTAACGATTGGTTTCTTCATGCAAGATAGTCCTTAGGGCTTGAAAACTTGGGGGAGGCAATGAGACTCTTCAAGAAGTTCACAGTAATTGTAGCTTACACTGAAATCCAACAAGGGCCCCTGGTTGAGCTACGATATGATAAGTACGGTATATCAGATTTTTGGACATATTTGTGTTGATGGTAGATTGTAAATCATTGTATAGGTCACTCATAATATATATATATATATATATATATATATATATATATATATATATATA
>JAGFZM010002307.1:78661-116161 GCA_017657215.1 Limnothrissa miodon
TATATATATATATATATATATATATATATATATATATATATATATATGTAATATATATAATTAGCATGTAATGTTTTTTTTACCTGTTTAGGGAATGCTGCCCACCAGTCTGTTAGATTTACCTTGGTGGTGTACAGGACAGTTTTGACAGGAGAGAACGCCAGGCCGCTGTTCTCTCCAGGGTTTCCAAATAGAACCTGATATTCCAGGAGACGTTGTGATTGTGTTTCTGCCAGACCCTGTCAAACCTCTAATTATATAATGGTAATTCAGCACAAGCAATTTTAAATAAACAGTCCAATGGATCTAGTGAGGAGGTGGAGGATTAAGGAGGGGTTTGGTTGTATGGGCAGTAAAAAATTAATATATATGTAGAAATATTATTTGATATCTGCCAAGTGGCTCTCCTACTGAGCTCTCTCTCTTTCCTTCTTTCTCTTCCACTCTCTTTCTCTCACTTAAATTTGACTGTGTTTGCCATCTGACATCTTCTCTAATTCTCCATCCGCTGCTCTGGCACGCTTGTCTTCCCTCTGAATCTCCTGAAATATTCCAGTAATTTGACAATCTGATGGTATTCATATATTTATTCTCCCCACTGTGTCCCCAACCCCCGCCCCCCCCCCCCCCCTTGATTTTTTCTCTTTTCTGTTCTTGTTCCAGTCTTGTCCCAGAATATTATTATGGTTGGCATTGTGGTTGGGGTTCTTGTGTGGCTGATTTAATAGGCGCAGTGTGTGGTGCCGGGAAGAGGACGTGACACTCAGCTGAAAGCTTTTCGTCATGCGGCTCTCGTTTCGCCACCTCCGATAATTCCTCCCGTGTTCCTGGGGGGTGGATTGGGGGTGGGTGCCTTTCAATTTCCACTTCCTCGATGACATCCTCTGATGACCTCTTCCTGACCTCACCTGCACAAACACACCACACTGATTGACATCTCAAAGAAGCAAAACCCCACCAACTTTTCGATCTTCTTGCATGTGCACAAGTTCCATTGGCGTCCACCAAAGAGAGAGGACTGATAGATGACACTTGAAAAAGTTCTTTGGTGCCTTAAACTCTACCCCTGTTATACAGTTGAGCAAGTGATGTGGGGTCCAGTGTCATATGCATTACGTAAAAGTCAAAATATTCAAATAAACAAAAGTAAATGGCTGTATCACAAAAATATTAGGACTCATTCACCATTCATCAGCATTCGCCACATGCCAATTAAGATAATTAAGATAATTATCTTGATAATTAATTAAGATAAGTCATAGCTTGTTTTAATACTTCAGCAAGAGTGAATAAATCAATCACAGAAACATTCACAATAGTTATTGTTATTTTCTAGTAATGTTGATCTAGTCATGTTGTTTTATTGATCTGCTTCTTATCATCCTGTGTACACTGTAGTATATGTTGTGTGCGATTTTTTAAGATGCTGGGACCTTGAATTACCTCTTGGGGATCAATAAAGTATCTATCTATCTATCTATCTATCTATCTATCTATCTTGTCAGTTCCACCAGCTAAGTCTTCAAGTATCTCCACTTTGGCTAATTTCAGGCTTACTGACAGTGCCATCATGCCAGTTCAGCTCTTTGCCAGACTGGCCTAGTCACTGTGGAATCACTGCCCTGAAGTTACTCCCTCACTGACTGTCGATTCACCCTCTAGTGGGTCAGACTAAGTTACGTGTGCAATGTGACCCAGTCTAATGAGGACAGTGTTTTTGACATTTGGTTGATAGCTAAAGATTACATTGGTGCACTCAAAGAACAACTACAAGAAGTTGAAACAAGGACAGATGATAACATTTTATTGCTGCACTGCAATGTTTGTTTTGCAGACAGTGCTGAACCCAAAGATTGTGTTCTTTTGGATTAATTAAATACAAATTGGATAGTGGAATTGCAATCTCTTCTCCAAACCATGCATTTTTTTCTTTGTCTGGGAATGCCTGCCTGACAGAAATGACAGTTAGCATCTACAGTAATATCTGAATATAAGATTCACCCCAGAGTCCAAAACTGGTACTATCATGTACTATCATGGCACTATATGTTGAGCGTTGCCAGAAATGCTGCAGGATCTAGTAACATTTAGGCTGCTACGAGGATATTCCATTGGCAAGTTACAAGTCCTACACAGTAGGTTTTTTTCTGTGAATTATGTAAATGCTTCATGAAGTTTTGCAGTAATTATGTATCACAAAAATTTACTAATTCTGATTAGCCCAATATAATCATAAAGGTGTAGGCTAATACCACACTTCAGTCGGAACTTATATTGTTTTCATTAGCTACTGTACCCTGCTAAAATGTCTTTGTTAGGCTAGTGGTGCGATCACATCACAGCTTTTCACGAACACATTTGGAAATTGCATATTCTAGCCTATGCATTCTACCTTTTGGGCTATGCAGTAATTTAGTGTTGGATTGGAAGCATCTCAAAATAACATTTTCTAACGTCCTCAATACCCCCTGCCAAATGAAAATTTCAAAACAAAACATGACAACATAAACATCAGTTGAGGGCTTCAACTTAAATGATAATATACTGGCTGTACTACTGCTGTCAGCGATATAATTACTTGAACATGATTTCTTAATGTCTGTTGATATAACAGGGCCATTTTGTGATTAATACAATACATTTCTTACATACGGTTCCTTAAATATTCTATACTATGGCTCTGGGTCTCATTTTTTCATTTGTGGAAACTAGAAGGGAGATCTAGAATAATCTTTTAGTTCTAATTAATAATTATCCAATGAGACATGCACATGATGTGTCCACAAGGATCTCATATTTGACCAGTCATAACCTTGCACAAGCAGAGTCGGAAAATCAAGGGAATGTGTGTGTGGGGGTAGGTGGGTGGTTGGATCACCAAAAACCCTTGAGACATACTACAGGTGAAAAAGCAATTGAAAATTGGCTGTGCTTGAAGCTGCTTGCCACTGAACCTTGACCGACAACAAACTGACATGGCGTCGGTCAATCTGTGCAAGAGCAAACATACCTACATGTTCAACACTCCCTTAGTTTTAATGTGTTCTTTTCCCCTTTTCTTTGCAAGCTCGAGGGTTAAAACAGTATAGCCAACAGTGTTCATGGCCAACAAATCCACATCAATATCTTTTAATTAGCTGATGATGGAGACGAAGGAAATGAGGGCTAATTTTGCTAATAGGCAGAAGCCCAGGTGGGATAGAAAGTATGCGTTGTGCACTGAGCATGCCAAGGGCTCACTAGTGAGCAATGAGGGGGCTCATATGACGTCCAGGAAGAGATTGGAGTCTACTTATTGTGTGTGTGCATGTGTGTATTTGTCTGTGTTTGTGAGATAGAGAGAGAGAGAGAAAGAGTAAGTGTGTATTGATGTGTGTCTGCAAACACAACAAGACACAAACTTAGTTAACAGTATCGCTTGTCATTGCATGGATGCTTAGACTTACTGTCAGCCAGAGAGGAAACACTGAGCTCTTTTGCACAAGGGATCAACAGAATAAGGAGTCCGTTTGAGAGCTCTCCCATGCACGTCCATTTCCCATCAGTCCCACCCTCTGGTTCTGCATTCCAATGGTATTCCGTCCCATGAGCTCCAGTCTCCTCTTGCCCACACTTTTCACCAGTCCCTATCCCCACTCCCGAGAAGATGACTTCAATTTATGGACCCTAGCTTACGGGAACTCCTTTGTCAAACAGAAGATTTGAGTAGGGGGCTGGTATAGAAGCTCAAACAGGCACACATGCATAAGGGGGTGGCACGTGAAGCATGACACTCACTGGATACTCTCACTTCATTTAGTGTAGAGGGAGAAGAGCAAAAACAGGACAGTTTGGGACAGATCACTGCCAAAGAGCCTCTGGAATGACAGAGTGGTCTGTCCATCCATCAGCAGGCATAGTTGTCCAAGAACAGCAAGACTGAATGTCTGGCCCTACCCGCAGAGAGAGAGGGAGACGGACGGACAGACAGACAAGGGAGGGGAGTGGGGAGGTGAAAGCAGATTGCCAGCAGAGTGAATTTGAACGAAAGGTAAAGTGGATGAAGTGTTGGAAGATGGCAATGTGAAGGAAGGAAATGATTAGCAGGTACTGAAAGGGGTGTTGGGGAGCCTTACACTCATCTACTGTAATTTCAGAGTATCCAATTAAATTCTATTCAGGCGCAAAAATGTGGAGAAAAAGGGAAAGTTTTTTTTTCTCTCTTTCGTTTGAGGTCCTGCCTAGGGCTTCTGTTAGGATGAATATCTTATTATACCTTTCATATTCTGACTGTTGACATTAATACTCCCTTTCATCCATAATGTTCCGTAATAACATGCAGCGAAAATGTTAATTACAACTCTCCACAGACTTTTTGCCAAGGAATTTTCACAAGACATCTCCAAAAACTGGAGCTAGCTGCCATTCCAAACATTCCTATTAGCAAACCTAATAGTGTGTGCTTTTCCCGGAAGATGGGCACTCGGTTCAAGTACACAAACAAAGCACGGGATCAATCTGAAGACGTCAATTCGTGCTGGTCTGCTTCAAAAGATCACCAAATTATTCTGTCATTTGAGAGCCAAATAACTCAAGCGCCTTTAATATTGCATACTAATTTTTTTATGCAGGTCAGAGCCTTTCTGCAGCATATCATGCGACGGACACTTCAAGCTTCTTCTGGTTCTTCTCTTACACTCTGAAAGGAGACATTAGACCTTTGCCTCTCAAAGGCCACTTTGCCATAAACAGGGCTAAGTGATGATGTTTAAAAGGGGGGGAAAGGGGGAAAGCTGCATAACTGGCTGCCTGGATTTTTCTAACCTCAGTTTTGCCTCTCCTTGTCCTCTGACTGACATCACACCTACTCTCCCCTTTCATTAAAATGTGTTGTTACAGCAACATAACTCATTTACTCCATGGCAGTCAGCTCTGATGTCCCTTGCAAACCTCTCAGTGGCCCTTGTAAAGAAAAAGTCCAAACAATAGTTGAGTTAAGGAGGGGGAGTGTGGGGGGCTCCAGTTTAAACATGAGACGAGAGGAAGGGGGAGTTGACTTGTAATAATGACAATAACAGTTTCAGCCTCCTCTGTTGCATGCCTAACCCTTCAACCGCCTATTAATCTGGGACACCAGTAACACCAGGGCAGGCACCAAACATATGATTGTAATGCAGTTAACAACTCCAGAATTGGCCCTAGTAGATTTAATAAGTGCTTCTCCTTCTAAAGCATCTAATAGTGGAATGGAGGCATCTGAAGGAAGCTGGGTGGTCAGCTCCAATAGGGACTAAGGCCCACCCACACAATTCTACACATCAATAATAGTTACGGGATGTGTTGCATCCAAACTACTCTGTAGGGATTTTGAGATGCCAGAATATATCCTACAACTTTATACTTGACTCCAGTGAATGCGGCATTATTTTGCCCATTTTATATATATGTTTATATTTTTCCTCACAAAATGTGATAGTGTGGTCTGCTGAATTGTTGGAATGTTGAGATTCAAAACAAAACCAGGGGTGAAAATAAAGCCACACAACAATATCAGTATGGAAATAACTCCCTCCCCTGTTCAGTTGACCAGCCATGAACTCTGTGTTTGATGACTCTCTCAAGAATGTGGCCATTTTAAGATGCTTGACTATTTTTCCCCCTCAAATGTCCTTTTAATGTCCGTGATGGTGCTGTGGAATGACGTTTTTATCTTCAAACATAGCTAAAGCCAAAGTAAAACGTCCTGGATTACTTTTTTTAATGTTCTTTCACGAATGAATAACTGAAAAAAATGTATCTGACAGAACTGAGAGTTTTGAGGCAAATGAATACACTCACAGTATATAGATGCTCTGTTGCAGGCAGGCTGCCATGAATTCTCAAAATAAAATGTACAGTGGCCCATCATTATACAGTATAATGCACCCTAGCAAGATATTAAATGTTGGATGACATTGGGTGTCTGATCCTCAACTCAGTGGCTCTCTCACTGGTGCTCTCAGTTCTGCATTGGCCGTTTTGCGGGTTGGATTTTTCGGTATGTTGCTGGCAAACAGAAATGTCTGCCTACCCTTGGAGCATTAGCCTGATGCGTCATCCACTTTCACATTGTTTCACTCACTGGCACATGTTAAAGGTGCTCTATGAAATTCTGCAATATTTTAGTGTGATTTTTGTCTTAAATTGTAGGCATCACTTTTTGAGAGGCTTGCTTTTTGCCCCCATTAATACATTGTGAAAATCCCACCCCTACCCCGAACCATCTTGTTGCTGATTGGTTTGTCATTGTTTATGGGTTTTTTTTTGTCAGATCCCTGTGCTTTTGAGTATTACGGAGTATTTAGATAGATAGATAGATAGATAGATAGATAGATAGATAGATACTTTATTGATCCCCAAGGGAAAATTCAAGGTCCACAGTATGATAAGAAGCAGATCAATAAAACAACATGACAACATTACTAAAAAGAACAATAGAATACAAATACTAAGGGTAGAGACACGCATGAATGTACTGTGATCCAGTATGAGGTGTGTGTCAAGGTAGTAGTGCAAATGAGTCCAGTAGTGCAACAGTGCAAGGTTAAAATTCTAGTGCCACCAATAAATATGTGCATATGTAAAATGGGCAATAAAAATATAAGCATAGCAATTTAACAGTTCTAGTATAAGAATATGGACAATAAGATAAAAATAAAAATAGCCTAATAATATAAAAATTACAGCATCAGTGAAAGGATAAGTCATATAAGGGTTCATGCATCAGTCAAGTATGGTCGAGTATGAAGTTACAGTTATTGTTATTGGTCAAGTATGAAGTTACAAGTATAAGGAGGGGTTGTGCATGTGGGCTAATGTAGCCAGTAAGGTCCGTAGGCAGTGTCAACAATACACAGTATTGTAGAAAAATGTCTTGTAAGTGTATAAGAGGGTTAAGGTGCAGATAGACTATGTATAGAAGTCCAACTCTCCTTTTCCTTTCAGTGATGAATTGTAGAGTTGTATGGCCCTGGGTACAAATGACTTCCTAAGTCTGTCTGTTGTGCATGTCAGGGAGCGTAGTCTCCAGCTGATCAAGCTCTGCTGCATGATAGTGCTGTGGAGTGGATTACAGTCATTGTCCAGGATGTTGAGTAGCTTGTTCAGGGTCCTTTTGTCTGATACTGAAGTGATGCACTCCAGTTCAGCTCCCACAACAGAGCCAGCTTTCCTTACCAGCCTGTCTAGTCGCCCAGCATCCCTCTTCTTAGTGCTTCCTCCCCAGCATGCCACAGCATAGAAGAGGACGCTGGCAACAACAGACTGGTAAAACATCCGGAGAAGTTTGCTACAGGCGTTGAAGGACCGCAGCCTCCTCAGGAAGTAAAACCTGCTCTACCCCTCTGCACCATTGCACAAAGTCCTCCACCACGCTCCTGTATTCCTCCTCCTGCCCATTCCTGATACAACCCACAATTGCAGTATCGTCTGAAAACTTCTGCATGTGACATGACTCTGTGTTGTAGCAGAAGTCAGATGTGTACAGGGTGAACAGGACTGGAGAAAGTACTGTTCCCTGTGGAGCTCCGGTGCTGCTGATGACAGTGTCAGAGAGGCAGTCCTTCAACTGTGGCCGCTCCGTCAGGTAGTCTGCGATCCAGGATACCAGGTGGGCATCCACACCCATCTGCAGGAGCTTGTCACTCAGTCTAGGAGGTTGGATGGTGTTCAAAGCACTGGAGATGTCAAAGAACATGATTCTCACAGCACTTTTCTCCTTGTCCAGGTGAGTGTGTGTCCTGTGTAGGAGCAAGGGCGTAGGTTTGGTCTCAGCTTTGGTAGGGACAATACCCCCCCCTCACACACACACACACACCACAAAAAAAACCCTTCCTCACAGATAAATTATTCAATAATTTTGAATATCTATTTCTTATTTTCTTAACTTTTAATAATAGTCTACAGATTAGGCTGCTATTAACTGCAGACTATAGACTACACTAATAACACCAATTAGCCTAAGCCTACAAATTTATACCGGAGATGGTTAACATTATATTCGTCACCTACCTGATTGAACATCATCTCTCAGGGTTGGTTTAGCATGTAAGCTGCAACACCTCACAGTAGGAAGGGCTGTACACCTACTCTCTGGGTGCTAAAACAGTAGATCTTTTTTCTATTTGCGTGGCACTGTAACAACTGTAACTGTAACAACAACAACAAGGAAGAAAATCGGCCAAAATGATTTTCAGTACCCATGTAATGATAAGTTTAACACTTTTCTGAGAATATAGCAAAACGCACCTGCCTGTGCTTTTCTACTTGCTACATAATTGGCCTACAAAATGCATTACGGCATATGGTTAGCATTTTGCTTCAACTACATGAATATGACCCCCCTGTCATCAACCCAGTCATCAACCTGATTGCTATCATCATCCAACACCACACAACGATTTATCACAGTAGGAAGACAGGTGATAACACTTGCTAAACCAATTCTATGCACTACTTACTCTCTCTGTGTTGAAATAGGTCCGTATATCTTTTTTCTTTTTTGGTGGCATTCTCTAGGCTATATCTTTAGAAAGCACAACAAAGAGAGTTTGAATAACCAGGATAAGTTTAACACTTGTCTGAGGACATGTAGGTTATCACAGATAACGTTATCAGCACAAAACGAACCTGCGCTCAACTCTTGTAGACAACTTTTAACGATTAATGCAGGCTTTGTCCTTGTGAGTGGAACGTGAACCTGCAGGCGCGTTTGAGCCAATCAAATCACAGGATAAGTTCGATGCTGAAGCTCTGGAAAATGGATTGCTAGTACGTCAAAGGAACAAAACCTACTGTCTGCAACTTATTCTATTGCGTCCGCAAATAAATATGTTAATAAATTCATATTGACATATAAAATAAAATGCGAAATATTGGTAGGGACTATTTTGTCGTTCCAAAATATTGGTTGTGACTTGTCCCTATGGTCCCTATGCAAACCTACGCCCATGTGTAGGAGGTATGAGATGGCATCGTCGACGCCCACTTTCTCCTGATAAGCAAACTGTAATGGGTCTAGTGCATGGCGCATCTTGAGCATGGCAGTCAAACCTGTTGTAAAAGTAGTTTAACTGATTTGCCTTGTCCAGGTCTCCCTCCACCGAGCTGCTTCTCTACCCCAGGCCAGTGATGGTCTTCATTCCATCCCAGACCTCCTTCAAGTTGTTCTCCTGCAGCTTCTGTTCCACCTTCTTCCATTTATTCCTCCTTGGCCTCTTTCAGCCTGACTTTGAGCTCCCCCTGTACGCGCCTCAGTTCTGCCTGGTTCCCCTCTCTGAACGCCATCTTTTTCCTATTCAGAAGGGTCTTAGACGGGTCTTAGTGGGGGTAAAGCCAAACAAACCTGCTAGAAATGGTTGGTTTGCTATTGCAGATCACTGAATATTCAGGCTCACCTCAGACATACTCTTAATATAATTGTTTGTTGGCAAGTTTCTTCAACTAGAGCGACAAAAAAATGCAGTTTTTTTCGCAATAACTGACAAAAACTCAAATTCTGCAATCCAACATGAAAAACCAAGTGCTGTAATCATTGAAAACAAAAATTCTCTCTATTCTGAGCAAAAGTAGCTCACACGCTATGCCAGGAAAAATAAAAATGGGAGTGATTCATTTGGTCAAACCATCCATTGGCTGAAAGGGCAGGGGAGAGATCATGACATTTCTAGTGTTATTTTAATAGTAAAACATACTCGACCATAGCCTAGTCAATATATATTCAGGCTATGAAACTTAAACACTTACACACCCACCCACACAGAGCAGTGATCCATGGTAAGCTTTAGTTGCCTATTGCTTTATGTGCATAATGGATATGGTTGTGTTGCTGCCATAGGCTTTAAATGGGAACGAGTTTGGATGTGGCTCTGTGCTTGGTTCCCCAGTGGTCGATGGAATAAGATGAACTCCAGCACATATCTGTGTAATCCAGCGTCTCATATCTTACTTTTATGAGGCCCAAAGTGAGGTGATTCACATTTTTTTCCTTTTCATTTACAGAAAAGATATTGTTTCCAGAGCGGAGCTGGCCATACCTGTGTGCTCTCTTTCTCACACATCCTTTGGCTGATGGCAAGTATGTGAAGCTCTCAAATCTTAGCTATCCAGATATATGTCCACAAACGTAATATTTTGAAGTACATAACCAGCACGACAGTTTTTATCAGTGCAGCAAAAGCATTGTTCTTGTAAACAATAGTTTTAATAGCAGTGGCTAACACAAAAACACAAATTAATTTTGCAAACTGACTTTGCATTGGCCAAAGGTGCCTTGTGGCTTTATGAATTGCATTATTGAAGCTATGTAATTTTGTGCTTTACACTCTTTGTACTTGCCTTTAAATCTACCAGATAAATCCAACATACACAAGTGTGGACTAAGAATACAACAGGACTGTGACCTAGGAATTTCAATTTGGCTTTGGCATTGACTTTGGAAGAGAAACTATAGATAACTACATTTTAATGGTATGTCCAATGGTTTGTCACAATACCATGCTATACTTTGACCAATGCTAGCAAAAAGACCAATCAGCTTGTTCATGTACAAATCCCTATATTTAAAGGCGGCATTTTCTTAAAATCGTTTTTATGATTTGAAGAAAATCCAGCCTTGCAACACAATCATTTCGCCCCTAAGCAGTTTACTAACTATTTTACCATGTCTCTCATTCCGTTATATGCTGACCCCCCCACCCTCACTCTTTCTATCAGTCTGTCAGTGTGATTTAGGGCAAAGGTCAGTTGCTGTAAGACCCCTGTTTGCATTGGAATATGCAGAAGTAAAGCACTGAAAATTCGAATCATTCTTTCGGGGTAAGAACGAATGAAAATAGTGAAACCAACACTAAATCAACAATTTCTTGTCTTATTCTCGTTGTGATACGAGGAAATGGTCTCTCTCTCTCTCTCTCTCTCCCTTTCTCTCTCTTTGTCTCTCTCCCTCACGCTTTCTCTCTTGTCGAAACATCCGCATGTTGGAGTTATGTGGAGTCTCCTGTGGTTCCAGCGGCATTGTTATGATTGAAATTCTTTTCTTTCTGTGAACCCAGTGTGTGATTCTTGGATGCCACTGCCATGAGACGAACATGGAATAAATCTCAGGTTGAGTTTATTTAGTCTGCCGCCTGTGGCAAAGGAAAACAGAATGCCTAATAAAAGACTTCCTTCTGTGGGAGCCTCTGCAAATTTGCAGATATGACGTGTCTTTTGGTGGGGCCTGTAAGGGTGGGGGGTGTTTGTGTGTGTGTGTGTGTTAAAGGGGATGTTCCTTGGCACAGGGTATTAACCTAGTGAATGGTAATATATAGACCATTGTTGTTTCTCTCTCTCTCTTTCTCTCTCTGTGTGTGTGTGTGTGTGTGTGTGTGTGTGCGTGTCTTGAAGCCAAAACCATTTGGCTATTATTGAATAAAAAAAAAATCAAGGTGATGCTCCATGCACTTTGTGTGGTCTTATTTCAACAGCCTTTCTTGGGAGCCAGCAAAGAACATTGGGAACTGGAGGGATCAGTGAGATGTATCACCGGAGGTGGGCCAGTCACTCCTATTCCAAAAACAGTGCTATTAGCGGTCCACAGACACACAGTCCAAAACATTCACACTTTTGGAAGACCGTAGACAGTGATATGGCTCGAATGAACAGTGGTTGACCATCTACTAGCCTCCTAGCTCTATAAATTATATACAAGCCTGCACAACAAATTTCAGGCCTCGTACTGAAAACGAAAGGAGTTTTACAATGCGTGTCTAAGTGAGACCACCCATAATATGTATGCCTGTTGCAAAGCAAACGCAGGCAAGCCGCTGACAGCTTTTACCTGTCCCATGATTGCCATAGTCAGAAGAACATGGCGCACATTTCAGCACACAGATTAGCGGCCAATGCTTTTCCTTCAGCTGTGTTAATGTCTGACCCCAAAAATCAATAGTTGCAAAAGTCTGAACATACCTTTGATATACACACACACACAAATATATATAGATATATATACAGTATGTGTGTATATATGTGTGTGTGTGTGTGTATATTAATTACAGTAGGTATTAATTCTACCTAGCTATCCATCATAACTGATGTTGGTTTCTGCTCACAAGGCTCTCAGCGCAGCGCTCTTTCCAAAGTATACATCCATATATCGGACTCACAGTAAGCCCTTCTTGGTCCCAGGCCTGCAGCAAAGTGTCTTACTCCCATTGCCTCTCTCTCCATCCCCCCTAGGTGTCTGCAGTCTCCTTTATTACTTGTAGGAAAGGCCCCTGGACTGACAGAAAAGAACCAAACCAAAATGCGGAATCAATCTGTTATTTGAGAGAATTTTTTAATTTTAATTACCAAGGGTAAGTTACATTAAGACTATGCAGCTTGCCAATGTTCTGTTTTTATAAGCTCCTTAATGTGTCTGGCGTGTCTCGAGGTGTCTCTTTTCCTGATGTTTAGCTCTCCATAATTATAACAATTCATATCAGACAATCACTGTGGTGTTTCAAACACTTGGCGCAGCTGGGAGCTCGGGAAGCCATTAAATAGAGAGAGTGTGTTTAAATCATTCAGCCATCATCTTTTCACTGCACTGAGTGTACACGCTTGCGTTCTTGCTCTTTGCTATCGGATCGTTAGATGAAAAGTAATGTTACCAGATTTAGGGAACTATCAACGCAGGTCCTCTTTGACCAATGTAGCCGGCCAAAAAAAGTCACCAAAAACTTTCTCTGGAAGATTCTTTCACACTCTTGAAGTGGGACAGCTTTATATTATACATAAACAACAGAACAGCATTAAACTGGCGGTTGTCCTTTCATCCCACACCACTGTAATAGTTGCTGTAATAGTTATAATTAACCAATGGCATGTGTTATGTAGATATCTGTCTGGACAGTACTTGTAGTCTTTTGTAAAGATGATATATATTATTTTTGTTATTATTGCTGTTGTTTATTTATAGTTAAGTAATGCTGTGATCTGATGACACTGGGTTTAGGGTTCATTAAAATGTTAGCCTACAAACTAAACGGAAAGGTTTCAGACTTAGGTGTCAGAGGCAACAGAACTAGGTTTTCAATACTCCTTCTGGGGCAGTTTACAATCCTGCATCTGTTGAAGTTACTGTACTTCTCGTGTAATACAATGTGTATTGTCAGGCCAGCATCAGCCCTTCCAGTGCTGAAACTTGCACTGCAAAAATACCTAGATGTAAGTCTCTTTTGATCATACCATAACGCTAGAAAGAAGTTAAGACTAGAAGAAACAGTTGAAAAAAAATGACCACAAATTCCTGGTTTGCTCTTTCCACATGAAGAAGAATGTGTAGCTGATGTATTGCTGATTTGCTCTTGATGGACTCCTAACATGGCTGTTACTTTTGTCTGCATCAAGCAGGCCTTTTTTCCTTAACACACAAACCCCACTGGTCTGTCTCCTGTCACCCAAAACCTGTGCTCCAACTTCAGATCACTATTCAATCCACCCCCCCAAAACACACATACACACACACACTCCACTTTGGCCCATCGGCGATTGTCCTGATGCAGGCAGATTTCATGCATTCCTTTATTTTAACAGGGGGAAATAACGCTGTGTTTTCTGCCTCTCTTTCTGTCTCCTTTTGTTATATTCTCTGCTTTCCTTGGGCCATCTCCCCCTTCCTGGCCTGATGCTTCTGATGGCAGATTTGTTTTTCTATTTCAGTCATTCTTAGAAGCAAGACGCCGGGAGAGTAACTCTGTCTGACACTAAGAGAGTGGAGCTGGGAAATGAGAGATCGAACCAGTCCAGGATCCGCTAGATTTAAAGCTACCTTCCTCTGGAAACATAGAGAGAAAAGCAGACTTGCAGAGCTGTTGAACTTTTACATTGACCACCACACTTTGGCATTCTAGTCAAAGGTTTGCTAAATTTTCCAAGCATTTTTCACCAAATATGGTGAAGTTTGTGAATGTTCATGTGCCAACCCCTGAAGATACAGGTTAGAGACACAGTGAAACAGGCACAATGAAACATGTTCTAAATGCATATCACAGTCAGAACTCTGGTCCATTTGGGCCTGCACAAATTGCCAATTCAATGAGTGCGTTTGTGAGATGATGTTCAATACTAAACTACTGCAGGCCTGGGACCTTTTTGTAATGGTACACCACTGTATGACATTACAGAACACAATGAGAATGAATGAAAATATGGAGTTCACTCAAATGTCATATATCTAGAGGCTCTATCAGAGGTCAAGAACTCGATACAAAATAGGGCAATACTTAGGGCGGTTTCCTAAAAGTTAATTTCCTGAATCGTTTACCTGGCTGGAAGAGATTATCTCTAAACCGTGAGAAATACTGGGAGATTACACTCAGATGAGTCACATGCAATCATGTGTTTAAGGAGGAAATGACTGCAGCAACTACCTGCAGTGGGTTGTTTCCTTCTTCCCTGACACTTGGTGAATGATGGTGCTTTGCATAATAGATCTTTCACAACATAATCAAGCCAAAGGTCTGCTTGAGAACAAGGCTGATTTTGTCCCGCTCTTTTCTTCACAACACCTCATCTGTACCATCCCATGGGCAGTCATTCCTCAGACAGAGGCCCCTACAGAGCCCAGCTTCAGGCCATTACACTGTACACTGCAGCTCCTTCGATTCCAGTCTGAATTCTTCTCATCCTTGTGTGCTCACAGTGCAGCGTTCCTGGTATATAAAAACAGTGATGGGCCGTTTGTGGTGATTAGCAAGTAATCTATGGCGTGCGTTTTAATCAGACTGTAACAGTGTAACAGTTAACGGAAACCTTATGGTTTGTATGCATCTAGTTTCATTATTGTATTTTATGTGTGTCATTTCACGGAGCCAGCAGAGGAAATTGAATGGGGAGCGTTCCAGGGCGATGTCTTCTGCAGACGACGGCTGCTTCTGCCCATATGCTCAACATTAGAGGGAAAGCAGCACACACACACACACATGTACACGCTCTGCGTCCTCCTCTGGTGTCTCCTCTTGCTGCAGGCCATGAATGACATCCAAGTCCACATCATCATCAGCAGCAGCAGCATTATAACCCCTATCACTGATTAGCACAGTTCCACACTCGCGTCACGATATTGTCTTTAGACAAAAGTGCTGGAAAATTGCGTGGAAAACAGAGAGCATTACAATTATTCAAACTCTCACTCCAGACGCTGGGAAACCATAGACTGTGCCTGACGCACATGGGCGGAGAAAAAAAGCACTTTAGAAAACAATGAAAAAAAAACCCTCTCTGAAATTAACATGTTAAGCTGCTGTGGTTATGTTGTTAGAGTGTCGTGCCAGGCTCTCGTAGGAGGACTCCAACGCTCCATGCTCCCGCTGAGGCCAAATTCCAACTCATCTGACCCACCGGCGAACCATCTGTCTGGGCACTGAGTGGTTCCAGTGGTTGCAGGGCCAACTGGCACCCAGCTTCACCTTGGGGACTCTGCGTGGCATGAGACGGTGAGGAAAAGGGAACGGTGCTGACACTGACAAATAAACCCTCTCCAAGCCGCGTTTTTGCAAATACGGCTAATGTTACTCTGGGTGGAGTTTTTCACACGTAACTGAGGCCTTGCCTTAAGTTGAGAATGGAGGGAGACACAATTTCTCCTTTTTTTGGAAGCTTTGGTGTCAGGCTTGTAAAATGTGAAAAAAACCTTCCCAGATATCAACTGCTTAATTTGAATGTACTCTGTTAACTTGTAATGTGAATATTTGTGGTTGCGCGTGCAGGTTTAGACAGAGAGTGACAGTCTGGAGAGGTAAGCTCTTGGCATTAAAAGGAGACCAGCCAGGAGTTATGAGGGCAGACAATATGATGAGAACAGAAAGCGCTTGCAGAGGAAACTGGGCATGGACAAGAAATGAATTAGGCATAAATGGAAATTGAAGCCCTTCCTGGCTCCAGCCCCTTGACTCAAAGTATTTTATTCTAGCAATCGGCTGTCAGCGCCTTACAATGTTCTCTGGGCCTGAGGTGTGAAAAATTCTTTGAATAGCGGCTCAGTCAAGGCTGTTAAGTGGCAGCATCCAATCTGCACAGAGAGCCCAAGTTCAGGGGGGGGGGGGGGTCTAGAAAACAGCACCATCATGGCTATTTGAAGAATGCAGGGATAATGATCTGGGAGCAGGAGTCCAAACTCCAGGTCTGACCACTACTTGACCAACGAGCTTGAGAAGTCCTAACCGCAGTTAGAACTCACAGGGAGCAGCCACATTCCTGATGGCTTGATTCCAAAGCGATGACCCCAAATATGCTAAGATAGAGCTTGGCTGTGTCTGTCCCTTCGGCTTGTGGATTCCTCTTTGTGAGACAGAGTTTGCTGCAGTCAGCAGGGTTCCTCACTAAACTTCAGAATCCAATAGATTCTGGAGTGACTTGTTAACATACATGAATCCAAATAAACTGAAATACCTAAAGTACTTGTACTTCATATTAATTTCTGGGCAATTGCTTTATGTGTAAATTCACTGACAAATTTTAACTTCCAAATGGCTCTTAAAGTGTTAAAGCTCTTAAAGTTGACAGTCTTTGTTGGTCAAACAAGGGTCAGAAACAGTAATAAACATTTTGGTGTGCCTGTACATGATCATGATACGTGTCATAGACATGTTATCATGTCTATGACAGATTTTTGTCACTCTTGTTGAAAAGTATAATCTTACTTAATTCCTTAGGGTTAGAAAATACATCTGGACAGAAATAATTATCTTGGAGAGGGTTTCTTCTCTTGGAAATGTCAAATGATTTTTAGGATGTTCTGAAATTCTTACTATTAAACCTGGAACACAAATTTCATCTGGGACAACTTGTTGTCTAGCTGTAGCAACACTTTATATACGTGTAAACCCTTCAGCACAGGGCTGAGCTGACCATGTACAGTAATAAACCCTGACCATGTAATAAACCTTGCATTGGGATGCAGAATCCAAGGTTATAAATCTTACCAAATGTACTATTGCTGTAGCATTCTAGCAGTTATGTCATGGAAATTCAGATAAAATATATCCTGAATAGTTGCCTTGAGAATAAACAAACCACCTCTGCACACCCATTCACTGATGGTATGACACTGTGTTACAGAAAGTTAAAGAGCCCATAGACCGCATTTTTTGACCATCATAAAAGGTTCTTTGAGCCTCAATAATTGTGTATGCAAATTTGTACGGCTGAAAAAGACCCAGGAGCATTTCTAGGCTGTCTATTCCATGCTTCGAAATGTATACTCATTAAAAAAAAACCCTTTGGCCAGTTTCCCGCCCCCTGGCACTGATTGGCTAGTTAATTGTGTGGCCTATTGGCTGTTTTTTCGCTGAAGCAGGCTCCCTAGTTTTGTTGATACTCTTAACGTTACTGCTAGAAAACAAATTCAACTACGTGTGACCCCAACTGTAGGCTATACAGACTGTATTCACGTTTTTGGCTTCTCAAGTTCAGAGAACCGAGGACACGATAGTGTCCGTAAAAGTTTTATCACTCCGCTTTTAACATTACCGTTTTATTTTATCGTGCTGCGTGCAACAGTAGCCCCAGATGGAGCCTAACGTCAAATTAGAGCTGCTCAATTTGTAGCATAATGACATTTGTTTTTAAGAACTTAATGCAGACTAAAGAAGTGAACAGCCACTTGCAAGAACTCTCGCCCAAAGATAAATGATGCTGGCTCAACAACTTCGAACTTCATCAAGGAATCTCAGGACGCACAAGGATAGGTCAGTGAATCTTGTTTAGGTGAAGGGGAAATTTAGCTTGAAGGTACTGCAACCGCTACAAAAAAATCCAAGTCTGACCCCAACTGTAGGCTATATAGACTGATTACAGTTTTATCACTCCCCTTTTAACATTACCGTTTTATTTTATATCGCGCTATGTTTGCGCCTACATTACAAGCAAGCAGCAGGTCTGTTTCTCAGCAGTAAATCGGTTAACTATCTGAGCTAAATAAACACGCAATAGGATGTCAGCCTTTATGACAACGTTATGCAGAACCATTTACCATTTAATATTATGTAGGCATAGGCTACGTTTCAGTTTCAGTAATGTCTGAGGTTATGAAATGCTATGATAGACGGCGATATGCATCTTTACCGGGAAATTAACGTAGGCTATTACGTTTTTATAGTAAACATTCCAAGTTCACCTAAAACCCCGGTGTTAAAACTTGGTAATGGAAATGCAACACTGGGGCTATATAAGCACAGAAGCCTGGGGGAAATGCGACACTAGTATCTGTTGTTATGCTTGCTAGCCTACCAACACTTTAGTGACCGAGTGTGCAGCAACTTTGCTTTGCAATAATCTGGATAGCCAAGTAGCATCAAGTAGGCAAACTGTTAAGGCCATAGAAATACCAGTCTATAATTCTATAGTTATGGCGACCAAAAAACACTCAATTCTAGCGTGGTTACCTACCGGCAGAATTGGTTGTGGTTGGAGAATAGTTGAGATAGATCCTGGTTTCAGGTGTAGTGTTCGTGAAAAGCCGGATTGATACAGTCCGAGGCTGGCGAAACAATATGAGGTGCATTGACCAGAGCAAACGACCAATCTTGTGGTTGTAGATAAAAATCAACTACTCCCGTTGAATGTGAGGTTCTCATTCATTCGTCCCTTCCGACACACAATTGAGATATCGCAACCCCAGTTGCGCGCGTGCTGAGGATAACTATAACCAACCCTTTGAAAAAGGGAGCATGCAACTTTGCAGCTGCCTGCAGCCCGCGCAGTCGCGAGCTCTAATAAAGGCAGCCCATATAAAAGTTGCAAACATTCTAATCACCTCCTCTTTCGCCTTCAGTAGAATCTGGCGAGGCTTTACGCCAGTATTCTCTGTGCGCTCTAGCTAACTTATTCCAACCCTTGGCTAACAACTAGACTTAGCCAACCTAACAGCCTTTAAGGCTACTACTTCGAGATAAAATATTAGGATTGCTTCACTTACCGCGAGGCTTACGCCAGTAAGTCCACGGCAAACCGTCTTCGGTGCCCCAGGATTATGCGATGTCGTCGGTGAAGCGGTGTGCGAGTTGCCTCAGAGCCATGCCGCACGAAGATTCTCACAGGAAAGACTGCAGAAACGCCGTTGGTTCGGCGATGGAGGATTCTTCCACTGAGCTAGCTCCCTAAGCTAGCTCCTCACTGTCTGCAGCTAGCCAGCTAGCTCCTCTCAGGCTAGATTGCCTGTGGCGCTCAGGCCCCGGCTTCCCTCTTCTTCCCCGCTAGCCTCTCATGTGGTCAGGCCCCAGAGTTGCTAGCATCCCAGCGGCTAGCAGGCCTTGTGGCTTAGCCCCTTTAGCCTTGTGCCGCTCCAGCAGTCTCTGAAGAGATGAAACCTCGGTAGACGCTCACCGTTCGAAGACGACGATGCCTACCGTTCTATACATCGATGGAGATTTCCTCGCCAATTCATCCCTGCTACGGTGACTAGCGTGCTACGGTGACTAGCGTGCTCTCAAGGCAGCTTCTGTAGCTGCTGTCTGTGTCCCCTGTCACAGCGTGGTGGAGCTCAGCTCGCCCTCATGTTTGACACAAACACAGCGCACTCTCTACACGGCTTAGCCACCGTTAATGAGCCCCAGTGCTTGCACTCTATGCACTGGTGGACGTTTTTCAGACGGTGATGAAACAACTTGTTTATCTCCCAGTTCAGCCCGTCCGTTGGCATGTTTACTTAGCTGTAGCAGTCATTGAATGGGGCTTCCATTACGTGAAAATTCTACTGTCACGTGGAATTCACGATAGCTCAGTGGTAACGATGAGAAACTGATAATCCGACTATGTAGTTTCAACTAGAGTTGAAAGCCGGAATCCTCTAACAAATGGACTAATTTTTCGTCTGATTGTTACTCCGTTGGAGCCACTCAAATTTCATACGGGTTCAAATCCCGTCGTGTTCATGAAAACGGTGTTGTTGAACAGCTTGTACAAATACTTTGAATTGTGTTTTCTCAAGCTCTAGATGCTCCTTCAAGCCATAATCTGGCGTTATGTGCTTAATAGCCCTAATGCCACCTCTATTGTTTTTTATCTTGCTCTCACTGAAGGTGTAGCTGTGTTAATGTGGTTGAATGCATTAGCATCTGCTTATGCAGGGGATCTGGGTTCAAATCCCGGTTGATGCAAGGGGGTAAACTCACCGTGGGCTGAGAGTGGAATTCTTACTCCTTTGATCTGCAGTTCTAGAAGGAGTTCGACAAGTGCTGTTCAGTAAGTAGACTGTGCAGCCTACGGCGAGCCTGGCTGTCTTCCGGATGGGACCCAAGGGCCGTCCTGTGTGCCTACTGCCCCCTAGTGGCCCTGAGGTTATGTGCTCTCAGGCCTTTCCCCCTGCGCCAATCAGACATCTGGTCCAGTGTGTCACCTCAGACTTCGGAACCACTCCGCAGCCGGTTAGCACTGGCCGTGTGCATAATGCACAGCTGAATGGGGGAGGAGAGTGTTCTGTTTAGGCATCTGGATGTCGCCTTAGGCGCGCCTCCAGCCCTACAGAGCCACCCTCGCTGCGTCTTGCGTGCCTCTGCTCCTTCCACCTGCTTGGTGGAGGCTGGCTCGGGGGCAGACAGAACCCCCCCCCCACCCCCGCACTCACTCCCAGCCTGTGCCTGCAAGCGGCCCGGCGTGGGACATGCACACAGTTGGGCGATGGATGTGGATGCTACCCACAGGTATATGGCTGTCGCTTCAGATGCGCCGCCAGCCTTGTGGAGGCACTTCCGCCGTTGCTTGCGGGCCCCAACCGTTGGCTCTCACCCAGCCTTCAAGCGGCCCGGCGTGGGACATGCGTGCGGTTGGGCGATGGATGTGGACACTACCCACAGGTATATGGCTGTCGCCTCAGATGCGCCGCCAGCCTTGTGGAGGCACTCCCGCACTCCCACCCCCCTGCGCTCACAACCAGCCTGTGCCTGCAAGTGGCCCGGCATGGGACATGTGCATGGCTGGGAGGTAGATGTGGACATTACCCACAGGTACATGGCTGTCGCCTCAGATGCGCCGCCAGCCTTGTGGAGGCACTTCCGCCATTGCTTGCGGCCCCCAACCGTTGGCTCTCACCCAGCCTGTGCCTGCAAACGGCCCGGCGTGGGGCATACGCACGGTTGGGCTATGGATGTGGACGCTACCCACAGGTATATGGCTGTCGCCTCAGATGCGCCGCCAGCCTTGTGGAGGCACTCCCGCGCTCCCACCCCCACTCCCCTGCGCTCACAACCAGCCTGTGCCTGCAAGCGGCCCGGCTGGGACATGCGCACGGCTGGGAGGTCGATGTGGTCTCTACCCACAGGTACATGGCTGTCGCCTTAGATGCGCTGCCAGCCTTGTGGGGGCGACGCCAGCCTTGTGAAGGCACCCCCGCCGTTGCTTGCGGGCCCCAACCGTTGGCTCTCACCCAGCCTGTGCCTGCCTGCGGCCTAGCAAGGGATGTGCGCATGCCATGCAGCTGGGCGGTGGATGCAGGCGCTCCCTGCGGGTACTGGCTGTCACCTCAGATGTGCCGCCAACCTCATGGAGCCACTCCCACTACCGCTCGTGGGCCCCTACTGTTGGCGGTGAGCGTGTGCGCAACGCACAGCCAGACAAGGAAGAGAGTGTTCCACTTAGGCATCTGGATGTCGCTTCAGCTGCGCCCCCAGCCCTACAGAGCCGCTACAGGCGTGTGCCATGGGCCTCGCCTCAAGCCTCAGCAGGGCGTTAGCTCCACGCCTTTTTGCGCAGGGGAGCAAGTCTTCCCCTAGGGCATCAGGAAGTTGCTTCAGGAGCACTTCCGGCCCCTGGGATCCCCGCGCATCACCACCTCAGTCCTCGGGTTGCGTGCTACAGGCCTCACCTCGGGAGCTCAGCAGGGTGACAGCGTCGCGCTGCGGATTGCTACCTTATCTCTCCCACAGAGCAGTCCTGATTGTCAGGCTTGGACTGTTGCTCCAGCTCACGGCGACCTGCGGCCTGTGAGTAGAGCCGACGTCAGAGCGTCATTGGCATCGTGAGTGGGCGCAATGCTTCTCTGCTTTGCCTTCGAAGGCGGAGCGTTCGAATGCGCAGCCCTCCCATTTGACCTCTCTCTGTCTCCCCGGTGCCTCATGAAGTGCGTCGATTCAACCTTCACTCTCTCCCCTACGAGACTGATAGGCATAGGGGGGCGTCTGTGACATTTCAGACTTGGAGTAGAGGTCACGACAGGTCTGTGCCCCAGGCTTGTGGTCGGCTGTGCGCTGCCAGATGCACCACACCACTGAGTCTCCTACACCTCCGCCTGCTACAGTAGCGCCCGGTGTGGAGGGACATGTCCTCATGCTTGCATCGGACTTGCCAGGTTAGAGTGTCCAGTGAAATGTGGGAATTGTTTAACCACTGGAGGCGCCTGTCTTCCTTGTGCGCAGCAGCGCTTAGGTGCGGTCCCGCCAGGGAGTGGTTACCACGGTCGTGTCTAACAAGGCTGGACCATGGGCTCAGGCCGCTCAGCCAGATGGCTTCTGGCCCTCCCAGGGCTGGAACGCGGGCCTGGCCTCACTGCTGGATGGTCAACCGTTGTCGCTACCGCAGAGATGAGACCTGCTCTCCCAGGCATGCGGGTTGATATAGCATCCCCGCCCCGAAGCCTGTCAGCTAGCTCCTGAACAGGACAAACTGCTGGGACAAGGTCGTTTCCTCTGTGATTGGCTCGGTCCAGAGTGCTATGGCCCGGGAGAGCTATGCATTCTGTTATGGCATGCTTCAAGTCTTGATGTGCGGCTCGGGGCTTTGACCCACTGTCCTGCTCAGCTGCTTGTGTGCTCTTGCTACTCCAGCACATACTGAGCTTGAGCTGTCGCCTTCCATACTTAGGACATTAGAGTCCATCTATGCTGATCTGTGGGCTTGGTGGGGTGTCCCTGGGGTCCACCCTCTAGACTCCAGCTTCACAAGGGTGCCAGGCGTCTAAACCACCGGCGGTTAGGTCGGCTTGTCCCTGAGACCTCTCAGTAGTGGTCTGGGGTCTGGTAGGCTTCCCCCTTGAGCCGTTAGACTCAATCGCTCTACAGTTCCTCTCTCTGGAGATTGCGTTCTTACTTGCCTTAACCTCAGTTAAGCGTATGGGCGTTTGTTGGAGTTGCTGTGGCTGACTCAGGGGTCACCCTCTGCCCGAACCCATTCCGTCTTCCTGTAGTCTTCTCCTGAAGCGTTCGCTCCAGGGTCATCTGCTTGAGTGCCCTTGCCCAGGATGGGTCAAAGGAGTCTACACAGCTCTCGCACTGCCTGAGGAGACCGCACGTTGGCAGATACCTGTCAGGATGCCTCCGGGGCCTTTGATTACACTTTTGTCAGGTTTACGCGCTAGACGTGACTGACACGGGTGTCGCGGGAGTGTGATCCGCTCCTCGCCGGTAGCTGCCTGTTACTTGACTCTACGACTCCCTCATGTGAGTGGAAGCTCCTTGAGGTTGGTTGTATGCTCTCAATTGTGTGTCGGAAGGGACGAATGAAGGAGAACGTCTCGGTACTTTCGTAGCTTCGGTTCTCCGAAGAGTACCGATGACACACAATACACCTTGCCTCAAGTCGCCAGGTCTGGATGTTTCGGGCGAAAGAGGAGGTGATTAGAATGTTTGCAACTTTTATATGGGCTGCCTTTATTAGAGCTCGCGACTGCGCGGGCTGCAGGCAGCTGCAAAGTTGCATGCTCCCTTTTTCAAAGGGTTGGTTATAGTTATGCTCAGCACGCGCGCAACTGGGGTTGCGATATCTCAATTGTGTGTCGTCGGGACTCTTCGGAGAACCGAAGCTACGAAAGTAGCGAGACGTTCTTGAGGAATGTAGTGCAAATTGCGGACAACCCCAGCCCAGTACATCCTGGAACGTTACACGCGTATGCTGACATTTTTTTTGTATGTTCAGAAATTCAACATGCACTTATTTCAAACAGAAATTCAACATGCACTTATTTTTCTTAGAGCCGTTAGCCATTCTCAATGTTAGCTAGCTATTACATAGACTACAGTGCGTTTATAGCCTACCTCCGAAGCAACAGGGGGCTGGACAAGAGTCTGTTCCAAACAATTTTGATTGGACCAAAGATTCTAGAGCTAGAGCTTTTTGGATTGGACAATGCATAGACTGTATATAATATTATATACAGGTTATGGGACAATGTAATGCGTGTAGCTTTGCGCTGTCTACGTACACCGAGCACTAGTTTCAGATTGTTTTTTTTTTTCAGCCTGGCAAATTCTAGCCTGAAATTTACATATAGAAGGAGGCGGAAGATGGTGTTGGGAGTTTCAGTATGGTCCGTTGCATACCTTAAGCTACCTAAATTCAACAATAACAAGGTAAATGTGGTTTTGCATTCTATGGGCTCTTTAATGAATGAGTTCATTAATTAATCCATGGAACAAATAAGACATAAAGACGCCTGGTATAGAGAGAAAGTTTCCTTTCTATATGCAACAATATTTGAAGTCTGTGCCTCTTCGTGTAAAGGTATGCATGTATGCAAAACTAAGTATGCAAAGCTATAATCGTTGTAACAATGAAACTCACAATTTTAACTTACAACTTTTGTAACTTACACCAATGTGCTAAATTGTTGCCATTAGTCCTTTCCACAAACCCAAGGGATGCAACGATCATTTTCAAAAAGTTATATGGACTGACGAAGTCATAATTTCATTTCATTCCGATTTGAGTCACTTTCGGTTAGATCTTTAAAAACACAAATGATGACATCTTACAACTTTTATAAAAATCTTTCATAATTCTTCTTTCTGATGAAATAGAATGGCCTTACACCAGTATTGTCTTAAGGAAACAGATAGGCATTTTAAACATTCTGACCAAACACTGATTTCTCCACTTTGTATTGCTATATTGCTCTTGGCTGGGTTGAAATGAGATTTATAGCTCAAGTTACACTGTCCACAGTGTCCACACTCCTAATCTCTAGTTTCCGGCCTACAAGCTGTTGGACAGTAGTTGATCCAGAGTGCCATGCATGCATCCACTGGAACTTGTCCTTAGACAACAGCAGCTGTCTGGTGACAAATGGTCTGGTAAGAATCATTCTAGCTTTTCTTCCTCTGCCTTAATTTCCCACTTGTAAGTGTGACTCAGTGACTACATTTTCCACCCTGCTGAATATTTGGTAGGGTTAGGGGTCTTGGATACAGGTTTGGCTCGGACTTGTTAAGAACTCTGAGGTAATCTAAATCTTTGTCCACTTTAAGATATCAGAGCTACTGGTTTGTTGTCATTCATGACTGACACTCAGAAAACATGTTTTCCACATCAACACAACCTTTGTCTCGTTTCGGAAAACAAAAGTTGGAAATGTACTGGAAAATTCCATAACAATTCTGACCATGATTCTCAGAATAGAAGAACTGCTGTTTTACCCTATCCAGCTACTCACCATGGACCTCACCAAGAGCTTCACTGAAGATAGATGGAAAGTGCAAAACAAATGGTACTGTGTAGTACAATAACTACAACCAGACCAGCACTAAAAACATTAATATGGAGAAAAAGAGGAAAAATATCTCAGGTCTGAACCAACAGCATGGCAGGCGATAGAAATGTGTATTAGTTACACACTAGCATCTGGCAAAAGAGGAGAAGAGGACTGTAGGAGTGTCAGTGATTGCCTCACCTTCCGTGTGGAGCACTTACAGTTGAGAAGCCACTCCAGCTCATGCGTGAGTGGCCACCTACTGTGCAAGGACATAGTTCTACAGGCCCTCTGCATGGGCCAGAGGAAGAAAGGATAGAAAGAGGAGGGGATGAAAAATATCCCTTTTGACGCTTCCAGTCAACCCCTCAGCACTTTGGAACAAAAATCCCACATATTTATTTTAAAATTCAAATCAAACACATCTGTTTCAGAAATCATGTTATCTTAGAGTGAGGTTTCCAAATCAGTATTACTTACGTTGACTTATCCAACTACTTGGGCATCTCAGAAACAGTAACTGTACACCACCCCAAAACAAAAGGAATGTCTCCTAAATACTGGTGTCTGTAGCTCCTTTCTGAAATCTTTCTTGGCAGCCGAGAAAAACAAATGTTTTCTCCTCAAGACGCAGCAAATGTCTAGACTGGCAGAAATGTCTACACTACAAAACTGCGGCAGCCCTTGACCCAAGTCATCACTGAGGTAGGGCTGAGAGAGAGTGAAAAAGGTTAAAGCTGTGCTCATTCCTTCCCCTAAACTGAATTGTTCCCCCACAAAGCCTCTGGTTCGTTTCAACTATGTCTACGTTTTGTGGGACGAGAGCCGAAAATCTATCTCCATTTCCCTTCTGAGCTGAGTTAGTCTTGCACCTGTCCCTCAGAGCGATCTGTCTCTCTCCTTCTCTCCAAACCCTTAAACGAATAGGCCTTGGATTGCTTCTCACAAAGAGGATTCGTTTTCAAGTTAATGTTAAACATTCAATGGTGTCTGGTGTAAGGTACTGAATCACGCACTCTAGAAAGGAAAAAAATGAGCAGTTCAGATGAATTGTACTCCTCATTTTATCAACCCTTGAATTCCTCTAGAAGATACACTCTTTAATATAAAATTGTCCCTCTTGAACATCACCAGGACGTGGATTCAAATAAGAAAGGATAATACTGGCTACAATGAGTAGCCTTGCTGAAATAATTCAACCCCCTTGAAAACAGTTTGCCCATGTTTTTTTATATGTAAATTCTGTGAGTCAGTCTGAAGACTGTAAGGAACCTATAAAAAAAATACATTAACCATTCACCGCTTCAGATCCTGGCGTGAGACAAATGCAAAACCAAAAGACTGGTGGAGGACAGTAATAACATTTCCCATTGCAGGAAATGGGGTACGCTGCACTTTTGTTTTAGAAATCATTTTGGAGGGCTTTAATGAAAGGAGAACCGCGTGGTAATTGGCTAATTGCTGCCGTCTCTGCCTTTCACTGACGAGGTTCTCCCAGGAAAGGGCCTGTTATGCTTTTTGTGGGGCTTAGTTCCCGGCACAGGGTCAGCCACAAAAATGACCCCAGGGTTCGTCATCCAGGGTCCCGTTTCAGCGCTAAGTGATTCATCACTCTGCTCCTTGTCTCCCTCTCTCTCTCTCTCACTCTGCAGTGCTCAGTCACTCGTTCTCTTTTTCATCCCTCTTTCTTTTAGTCTTCTCTCGCCAATGTGTGAGGCTTTAGATTACAGTAGACCTTGGCTGTGCCAATCTCTTACCATACTGTGCACTTTTATAGTCCATTCTTATTTTCTCTCTATTTCCCCTGCATTTATACCTCTTCCAAATGTCTTTGGATTAAAATCAGCCTTTCAAAAAAAGAACAAAAAATTACATTTTACCCTTTTACTTTTAAATGGCTTTGCTTTTTTGCTTGGTTTTGAAAGATTTAGAAAAGCTGGTTGACCACATTTCCATCTTCCTTATTACCCTCATTATACATAAGTCCCAACTCTACCACTACCACTATCCATCCATAGGGAAGGGACAAAGACTTTTGCCTCTACAGAGATAAACAATTATATTCTTTCCACATGTAATTACTGTACACTGAAAGAGACTATAGGGGCTATTTTGGGATTCAGAGAATGAGAGAGGGACAAACGAGGAGCGCTTGGGAACTCTCCACCAACTGGGAACAACTGGTGGAGGGAAATGGGCCACAGGGCACACGGCCTAGGGCGTCTGGGTAGATTGGTGGACGTGTTTGTAGGCCCTTTTTCATCCAGACATTTGGCGAACTGTGGATGATTTGTGTTGACAAACGTGCCGTTGCATCCAAAGAAACGCTTCACTGAGATGAACTGAAAAGTAGCTGAAAACGCTCTCTATCCCATCACAAGCACTGGTGATGACAAGGCACAGAGGAACACACTCCCACATTAACACACTCACAAAGTACACAGCAGCTTTGTAAAGAATTATGAATAGCCAAAAGCTTTGATGAAACCTTAAATAAAAATCAGATTGATCCCTCGGCGACTTGAGGCCCGAAGCGTACGTCTCGGCTTCTCACTCAGAGAACTGAGGATACGTTAGTATCCATAACGTTCTCTTTCGTTTCGAAGCCGAAACGTACGAATGGATCACTACAACCAAGCCTCAAGAGCCCTACACGAGGAGCCCGAGGTGGGAAGACCCATGGGACCGCCGCCGGGCCCAGAGAGAACACTCTCTGCTACACCCGGCCTGGTGACGTCCAATGCGTAAAAACGCGCAAAGGTGTTGCCTGAGGCCCACGAAGCACTCAGACAGATATCCTGCATAGGGACGCCTTTCCAGAAGTGACATGCGTTGGATAGACAAGGCCTGACCCTTGGCACGCTCGCCATGGCAGACGAACAACTGGTTCGTCTTCCTGATGCTCTGCGTACGCGTCAAATAGGCACGAAGCGCTCTGACCGGGCACAGAGTGACGGGCACAGAACCGCCCGTCTCAGGAAGCGCTGACAGCACTTTCGGGCGAGAAAAGGGATTTGGTCGCAGCGTTACCCACGCGTCATCTTGCGTGAATTCAAGACAGTCAGGACTGACTGACAGGGCAGTCAGATCGCTAACGCGCTTCACCGAGACCAGAGCGAGCAGAAGCGCAGTCTTAAGGGAAAGCATCTTTAGACTGGCACTCGACAGAGGGTCAAAGGGCGTAAGAGCCAGTCCGCGTAGGACAGTGGCCAAGTCCCAAGTAGGGACCGAACGTGTGGAAGAGGGGCGAAGCCGCCTGACGCCCTTCATGAAGCGCGACGCAAGGGGGTGAGCGCCTGGGGAAACGCCAGCATAGCCAACATGGCATGCTGAAATAGCTGCGAGGTACACTTTCAGAGTAGAGGGTGTACGACCCTGATCAAACAGGTGTTGCAGAAAAGCAAGCACCTCGCCAATAGGGCAGACTAGAGGATCACAGCCTCTGTCTCTGCACCACGTGCTGAACACACATCACTTCAGTGTATACAACGATCTAGTGGATGTAGCTGTAGCAGCCTGAACAGTCTCTATAACTGCGCCTGACAGGCCGCTCTCTAGGAGACGTGCCCGTTCAGGGGCCAAGCCGTCAGTCTCCACGCTTCCGGCTTGGGGTGCCACAGCGACCCATGAGCCTGAGATAGGAGATCCCTCCTCAGAGGGAGGGCCCAAGGCTGGCCGTCCAGCAGTGAGACCAGGTCTGAGAACCAGCTCTGAGATGGCCAGTTGGGGGCGATCAGAATCACCCTGGGAGCCCTCGCTCTGATCCTGGCCAACACCTGACGCATCAGAGGAAGGGGAGGGAAAGCGTTGAGCAGACCTCGCGGCCACGGATGTGCCAGCGCGTCCGACCCTAGCGGCGCATCTCGCTCCAGCGAAAACCACGCTGGACAGTGAGCGTTCTCTCTCGAGGTGAAAAGATCGACTCGTGGCCGCCCGAAGCGGGACCAGAGGCTGTGCACCACGGCTGGGCAGAGGCGCCAGTCGGTTGCACGCGGAACACCCCTGGAGAGGAGGTCCGCGCCTGTGTTGCGCACACCGGGCAAGTGCGACGTCCTGATCGACAGGAAGTGGCGGTAGGCCCAGGTGAGCAGCTTGTACGCCAGGCGAAACAGGTCCGGAGAGCGCGTGCCGCCCTGGCGATTGATATAAGCCACTACAGTGGTGTTGTCTGTACGCACCAGAACGTGTTCTCCTCCGAGAAGAGGGAGAAACTCCTTCAGAGCGCAAAAGACAGCTAGGAGCTCTAACACATTGATGTGTAGCCTCCTGGAGGCTGCGCCCCACGTCCCTCTGGCGGGGCGACCGCAGCAAATCGGTGGTCACCGTCATGCGTCTGGCTACAGCGCCAAGGGCGCCGCCTCTGGTGAAGGACGACAGCCTGCGCCAGTGCGCGAGGGCTAGCCACATGCGTCTGGATACTAAGATCCAACGGGCGGGGTTCGACCTGGAGGACACACCTAGTTCCGCTAAGGCGAGCTGCGGCGGGCGTAAGTGTAAAAGGCCGAGTGGGACAGCGCCACCCGCGGCGCACAGGAGGCCCGTCAGTCTGAGACACAGCCTGGCCGAAACGGAGGCACCTAGTCTGAAGTGGCGTAGACACGCCCTGACGTCCTGTAGTCTCTTCGGAGTGAGCGTCGCTCTCATTGAGCGTGAGTTCAGCCTTACGCCCAAGAACTCGACCTCCTGAGAGGGAGAGAGCATGCACTTGCTTAGGTTTACTAAGAAGCCCAGATCGTGCAGGTGACGCAAAACAGTGTGAACCTGTGACGTTAGGAGCTGTCTGGAACATCCAGTCGTCCAAGTAATTGAGGAGTCTGATACCCTGAGCGCGTAGAGGAGCGATCGCCGCCTCCACGCGTCGAGGCGTGACGTCACACAAGGCTCATAGCGCACGGCATGCGTAAGCTGAATGCGCGGCGGAGACCGAATCGGTGCCCCAGTGCGTGACAGCGCTGACATAACAGAGAGCGTCCTCCGGCCGGGCCCGGGGCTCATCGTGAAACATTGCCCCAGAGGGGCGATAGTGTGTGTGCGGAGTGCTTGTGAACAAGGCAAACTCAGCGCCCCCTGAGGGGGTGAGATCAGAGAGGACCGCCGAAGCGGGGGGGAACGCTCCGAGCTGGGGACTGCAGAGCGGGGACCCGTGCCTTTTGGAGCACACAGAGGCATAGCAGTCAATGGATAGGGGTCGCATGACATGCTCTGCCGCACACACGCGATCGTATCAGGATCGCTGTGGCCTCTTGCGCCGTTCCTGGCTGGTTGGACGGTTGGCGGGAGCTGCGCGTCCGCGTGAGCGAGAACGCTGCCAAGGAGGTTGTGACCCCGTAGCCGGCGGTGGCACGGCTTTGGGTGCGTCCGCCTTTTTCGTCTGCTGCGTCCGTTGAGGCGCGTGAGCACGCGTCTGAGGCGTAGCCGGAGCGGCTGGTTGAGGCGGGGCAAGCTTAGGAAGCACGGGTTGCAGGGCCTGAGCCGCCAACTTCGTCTTCTCTAAGCAATCACGCTGGAGTTCCAGCGCCTGGCCAAACAGAGCATCAGCGGAGATGGGAGCGTTCATTAGATGCCTCTTCTCCTTCTCTGGCATGGACGAAAGATTCAGCCAGAGGTGCCTGTCTATGACAACCAAAGAGCCAAGGGAGCGCCCGTCGGCTTTAATGGCCGCCCTGATGGCCAGCGAGGTGAGAGTGGTAGCTCTGCGCAGCTGATGGAGGGTAAGACCCGACGGCTGCGCCGAGAGATCTGCCACCAGTTCCTCAGACAGAGAGGAGAGAAGAAAGGCGGTATTCATCGCCCTTATCGCCTGGCCTGTACAAATGAAGGCCTTCGAAACGAGCTTCTCCGTGCGCTGGCACGGCTTTGAAGGAAGCTCGGGAGGCGATGTCCAGGTGGTGGCAGGAGATGGCGCTAGACAATCAGCGACCGCATCTTCAACGCGAGGGAGCTGCATGAGACCACTGGCGCCCGCTCCGTCCATCGCGTAGAACGCCGCGTGGCCCTGGATAGGGGCAATGGCGGCGAAGGGAGCCTCCCAGGAGGCCTGCGCATCAGCCACGACAGTGGGGTGGGGTGGGTCTTCAAAACCGGTGGCAGATCCTCCACGGTGGCGCATCCTTTAGCGGAGAGGAAGGAAGCGAGCTCCTCCTCGTCCACAGCCTCAATAACTGGGTCGTCATCGTCGACCTGAAGCGGCGAAGTAGCCGCGCGGTCAAAGGCAGCGCCGATGGAGCTAGCAGGGCTAGCCAGGTGGGCCGCGGTTAGCTGACTAGCTGGTAGCTGACTAGCCGCTGAGAAGCTAACCGATGGCCGAGTAGCCACTGAAGACCGGTCGATTAGCCCATCCGGGTGCGAGGACGCTGGGGGAAAATCGATAGACTGGCGGGCGGGGAGAGCACTGACGCCAACGGGGGTAGAAGCCGCCCCTGGACTACCAGTGGAACCCACGAAAAATGCCGCTCTGTTGGCAATAGCCGCAGGGGAGAGGCGTTCGCAAGCCGAGCAGAGATCTGGTCGCGAAAACGCGAGCATAGCATGCTCGCTCCCCATGCAGATGAAACATAGAGCATGGCGGTCGGAGAGCGCCATGGGACGATCACAGTCGGTACAATGACGAGTAGCCATCTTGCGTCTCGAGGTACCAGAAGTTAGGGACCGGCGTGAGCACTTGGAGCAAGACGGAATCCCTCGGAGAGCTTTGAAAAAAGCTTTTGTGGTGGGCTTTCAAAAAAGCCGTTGGTTTTTTAGAATATTTGCGGAAGCAAACGGAAAAAACGACTCAGAACACACGCAGTAGGCGAGGTGAAAGAGGCAAAGAGGACCTGAAGCGTAAGCGCAGTCAATATATAGACTTTCTGACGTCACGCAGGGCTGTCTAAGTAGTTGCCTGCGCGTGTCAGAGCGCTTACTGCCCTTTTTTTCAAAGGGTTGGTTAAAATTGACTTCAGAAAAAGCAGGAGATGATAGGCATCATCCATTCGTACGTTTCGGCTTCGAAACGAAAGAGAACCAAGTTTAAGGGAGGATAACCGATTTACTTTGGGAAACTCATAAATACAGTAAGATATTACTCATTTGATGGTGTAATCGACAAAACTGCCTTACTGTTTTGCCTCTTTTAACATTCTACCGAGTCCCAATTTAATGTTTATTCAAAGGAGTTTAAAGCGACAGGTTGGAGTATTTCAAATCATAGCCATTTGGTTTGGTCGAGTGCTGTCAAAAAGATTGAGCTTAATTGTTGCCCCGCACAGCACCGAGCTAACTTCAACTCTGAATAATTGTGTAATACAGTAATACTTTTTAAAGATATAGGTGTAATATATGAAAAAACATTGGCTATCCTGTTGGGACAGGATTATAGTCTGTGGCTACTGAACTGAGCACACAACACAATCACATTCAAGCACCATTTCAGTATGCTTATGAATAAGTAAAACGAGGCTAAATCAATGCCAGCTTTGCAAAAAAAAAAAAAAAACGTTTCTCATTTTAGGGAGGTCAGTGGCTTGTCATCAAACACCATTTTTGTGGTTTGTAAATGAGGGACTACCGGACCCAAATCCCCCCTGGTTGCACAAATTGATTAACCATTAAATGCATTCTTGGCCTTCAGGCATTTTGGAGGGGCCTTTTGTGGTGTCCTTTGAATCCTTTTCATGGTGAATCTAAGAAAAACAATAAATACTTTTTATTTGTGCTAATGGGAGTTGTGCATTCTTCCAACAAATGAAAGTGACATTGAATCCTTTCTCTTTCTCTGTCTTTCTCTTCTTCTTCTCTCTGTCTCTACTTATGGTACAAACCTATCTTTTGTAGTCATTTTCAGCCTAATCAGTGCCTTATTTGAGTCCAGGGAGTTAAGTCTGCTGCCATGAAAATTTTATTAGTGCCCCATAACCCACCAGAATCATCTTTTCTTTTGATTATCACTTTTTTTGGTCTTTTTCTTTCTTTCTTTGCTTTGTTCCCCTGTCTACAATACAAAAAGTACACACACAACATGTACACACACACACACACACACACAAACAGGGCCTCAACATTCCCAGGAGCCTGAAACAATATTTTTCCCCCCTCAGAGTCCCAGTGATTTTTCTCAAAGTCCTGTCAAACCACAGTGTCATTAGTTGGCAACTTCAAAACATTTCAGGATGCGGGGTACAAAAAAAGAAGCTTGCTTCAATCAGAGGGCATCTTAAGACAGACTTGCTGACTACAGTACATCTGCAGCAATTTGAGCTAGGTCTTCTACTGAGGACCTTGTGCCATGACAGACTAATCATATTTCTCCCTAATTGGGCAACAGATTGTAGAGTGACTTGCTGGTTATTGTCGTCGACTTTGCCTATCAGTTTGGTACTGATTCAACTGCCCAGAAGATGCAGTAGTTGCTATTGTGACAAATGTGGAGGGCATTGTGTTTAATTGTGTGTGACCTCACCCTTTATCTTTTGAATGCACCAAAGAGCCCAACATTTCATTTTTTCTCCCCTTCATGTTTTGGCAAAGACAGGGCGGACGCTGCAATACTTAAAATCTGAAGATGCCAGATATGTCATGGCATGAGCTTTCTCTTTCACACACATGGACACACATACACACACACACCCTCTCTCTCTCTGTCTTTCTCAATATCTTTCTCTCTCACACACACACACACACACATTCACACACGCATAGACGCTTTGTGTTGTTCCAGACCAGATAAGCCGCTCTCGGGATCCTTTCACAGAGGGGGAAATACAGAAGCAGCGGCAGCAGTGGAGGAGAACTGAGAGAAATGCATCATGGGTCATTAGGAGTTCAGCTCGGAACCACAGAGAAAGGAGAGCCAAGTCCAGAAGCCACAATCACTGGAACACGAGCGGGCAAAGTTTGTGTACTTTTGTGTGTGTGTGTGAGTGAGTGAGTGAGTGTGTACAGCATGTGTGTGGGGGTGAGTGCTTCTGTCGCGCTTGCATGCTTGCATGTGTGCTTGAATGTTTATGTTGGTATCAGTCCGAACTATACCATATGCTGACAAGCGGACACGTGTACGTGTGTATGAAGTAACCTTACACCAACTTGTTTTTGCTCTGTGTCCCCAAGAATATGTCATGGTATGAGCGTGGTGAGTGTGAGCATTCTCCCCCTATGATGCTTGTCTTTACGGTCACTCTGTGAATGTGTGGTATGGGACGCCGCCTGACAATGGAGGCTTCAGTGGGAGGCCATGGGAGAGGAGAGATTCCAGAGCGATCATAATTACAATCTTAGCCTGAAGTCATCTGTCGACAGGAGCTGAACACACACTCACACACGTGTACATTATGTGTACACACACATATGTACAAAAATGTGTGCACACATACACAAACACTCTCACACATAAACACACACACACACACCGAGGCTGTTCCAGAAGCACCCCCCCCCCCCCCCCCCCCTTCAGCGGTGGCTTAGTGATAAATTGTGGGTTTCTATGAATAGTAGGTCGACATTTCCACCGCAACCAAAAGCATCCAGAAGCATCCCTGCATCCCCTGTGAGGGCCCAAAAAGACAAACACTTTTATTTTTCCGACATATTTTCCGAAGTGCAGAAGTTGCATAAGTGTCACATTTCGTCTTTTTTTTTCTTTTGCAAATGCCTCTGTTTGGATGCTTGGAAAAAGCCAATTGAGAGATTTTAAGCTCAGGCCAGAGAACTTACAACTCCTCAGGTCACAGAAAGGAGTTCAACTGTGTGTGTGCGTGTGTGATTGTGTGTGCCTGCGGTGAGCAGTCAGGTCGGTGCATTCAGGACATTTCCAAGAGTGCATTAGGCTTGCTTGATGTCCTCCTCGATGTGTTTATTATTTTGGCCAGTGGTGTATGGTACACAGTAAACCTTGGCTGGCCTGCTTGGGGGTGGGGAGTGTTTGGCAGGTGGAAAATTAAGTCATCTTGGACATGTGAGCAGCATTTGAGGATCCCTGGACAGGGGCAGAGATGTCAGCCAGGCCTGTCCCATCTCCCCATGTAGCACCTAGCACACAGCTCTGTTTACTGTCACAACAAGGGCTGATGTTCTTTTTTTCAACGTTACACCCCTTTTTGTCCTTCTCTGTACATTCTCACTCTCTTTCTTTGTCTTCTTGTTCCTCATCTTTCCTTTTTTAATTTTCTGATATCTTTTTGTGTGTTTTTTTTAATATACTGTACTCTTACTTACTTTTGTACCGCACATTAAAATTCTTTCGTAAGTCAGCCTTGCCTTGCCTTCCTTTTTTTCCAATTCGCTGTTGACACTTCCTCTCATTGGTTTGAGTACAAATTGCTTTTGCCACACAATTCCAGTGTAATCCTCTAATATTATTTGTGTAAGTCATTAGCAATCGTCGGACTTGTGTGTGTGCAGAACTCTAACTGACCCAGACATCTGAGACGTCCCTTTTGCATTCTCATGTTCAATGCCTCCAGCGAGTCAGCAGTTGGAGACTGCATATTTGATCACATCGTTGGATCAATCAACCGCTGGAACATGAACACTCACTTAATCAATATCTGGAACACACACTGTTAATCAGGAACTGGCAAGACATCTTTTCTTTGTGCTACTCTCTCTCTCTCTCTCTCTCTGTCTCTCTCTCACACTTATTACTCTACCATTCCTCCTTTTTCAGCATACAGTATCTTCTCTGTGTGCCTTTTTCTTCACACATACACACACACACACACACACACACACACCAATATCTACAGTCATCCTGAACGAATAAGACAGCATAGGACCTGACCTTGCACTGACATCTTCCTCTCCCCTGACATGCAAGGCTGCAATTGTCCTCTACCCTAACATGTTTTTAGAATCCAAGGCTTTTATTTAAACAAATTATAGCCATCATATAACCATACTTATCCTTAAACAGTGAAAAGGTTAGATATTAACTTTCATTGAAACACTCACACACACGTAGACCTCTATGCCAGAACATATTAAAACTTGGAATCCTTGGATACTTTTGAATATACAGTATTAATTGTCTTTGACTGTTTGGTTACTTAATGTTACTACTATTACTGCTACTGTGTAAGCATGAAATGCTTTGCCTTTCCTGTCTTTGCAATACCAGATTCTTGCCTCGTTCATTCTTTCTTACTCTGTGTCACCCATAAGTCAAAGTCAAAGTCAGTTTTATTTGTCAATTTCTTCACATGTACTTGACATACAAAGGAATCGAAATTACGTTTCACACTTGTCCCATGCATAGACATTGACAACAATAAAGTGCAGATCAACAAAAACAATTCTAAACATTAAGGTAATGTTAAAAAAAGTGCATGTAGGCTTAGGGCATTATACTTAGGTAACATACAGGATATAACAAGACAAGACATAACATATAGTAAGTGTTCCAACAGTGTGCACTGGGAAGTTAAGCAAACCCTACTCAACTGTAAATGTGTAAGCATGAATTCCCTTAAGTATTTTCGCAATTTGAGGTAAGAGATGCACCATGTGTTGACCTGCATGTCTTAATGAAACTGTTCTGTATGAGTAAGTCCTCTAAGACAGAGTCCAACCATTGCTACTCAACCAGCCACATCGTTCAGCGTGTGAGTAAGCTGTTTATTTAGTTTAATTGTAACAAGGCAAGGTAAACCACTCCATACACCCCAGCCCCATCTCTCCTCCCCCCTCTCTCTCTCTTCCTGTCTTTCTTACTCAGTAGCTCCTTTGTAAATGATGGTCTCATTGTTGGGCCTCTTGGATGTAAAGCTGTTTATGTATTAGAGAGTGATTCACTTGTGCCCAGAATCTACAAAGACACAGAATGTTTTGATTGTTTTTTTTTTTTATGTTTCCTGGCCATGAGATGCAGGTCTCACATGGCTCACATGCTACCTACCTACGCAACTTGAAACTAGGCAAATTGAATCATGAAAGAGGGGGAAATACATTCAGAATGGCTTTCAGAAAATGTTGATGTTTCATTATATTATTCATAAATCTTCAAGGTTTTACTTTTTATGGCTCTCCTATGGAGAATTAATTCAACAGGTCATTAACAACAGCAACATACACATAAACTCCCCTTACACAAG
>JAGFZM010002307.1:117181-138386 GCA_017657215.1 Limnothrissa miodon
TGTGTGTGTGTGTGTGTGTGTGTGTGTGTGTGTGTGTGTGTGTGTGTCTGGTGAGAGCAGAACATCTGTCCAAAATGCTGACTTTAACTGCTGCCCTCAGTCAAACATGGGGTCTGGCACGGCAAAATAGGATGTCCTACACTTCTATCAAGGCACACATCCACAGTGAGAATAATTTGGAGAAGCGTGTGTGTGTGTGTGTGTGTTTACAGTCCTGAACACAAACTAAGGAGGCTCACCACGGGTAGCTCAGTGTATACAAACACCCACACAAGAAGACATACATCTATTTCACTGACCTCAAGACTATTGTATCGGTAGTAGGCATTCTTCTGGGGTGCCTTTATGTTCTGTTTTCATAGCACAAAATCAGATTATCTTTCTAGTTCATCAGTCTTAATCAATAGCCAGACTCAAAGTACCAGTAGTTAAAATATTGTTATACAAAAACATGTGAAATAATTACTAGCTGCAGTGGACTTCATGCTAATCTACATGCAAGCCAAAACTCCCATAGGATACTTTGTGGGTGGCTGTTTTGAAAAAAAGAATGAAAAAAATTGGCAACCAATACAGCCCTAGAAACATATAATCAACACAAACTACTGATGAGAACGTAGAGACAATTGGGTCGATGAAAGCCAAAGATAACTGTAACCCATCAACCTTTTTCCCCAAGCAAGTCTATGTGATCTGCCTTCATCTTCCCTTTGTTCTCTAATGGTCATTAACCGTGGCCCCAGTCAACCCTCTTTCAGGGTCAGGCTTAGGTCAATCCAATACAGTGCAAAGAGTCCCGGAAAAACATACTCCCTCCCTACCCAAACCTCAAACCCAATGACATAGCGTCTACAGTTACAGTTACCTTAGCCGTCTGCCATTTTCTTTTGGACACCCCCTTGAGGATGAGGTCACATAGCATGTCCGACTTGTCGCCGCCACCCCAGTCATACACCCCCCCCCCCCAATACACACACACTCAGATGAAACATCACCTTCATGTTACCATGTGACTCCCATTATCGTCACTCATAGGCATGTATGTTATTAATTTTACTCAACTCTAGATTGTGCCCATCTGAATGATATATGTGTGCTTATAAAATGACCAGAGAAATAGTCTAATAGAACCTGCAATAAGTAACATGTAATTAGAAAAAAATCAAGAATTGTTTAAGAATTAAGGATCAGGATCACATGTGTCTTGTGGTAAAGCAACCCAATCCAGATATTTAAGTAATTTTTATTTATTTTATTATGTGCTTTTGGCACCTTCATTGGACAGTCTGCTCCTAAATTCCACTTGAGAATCATGTCAAACTTCTGAAATGTTTCCTACTTTCACATTGACAGATTTTGCATTTCTGAATACTCCAACTCCAAATATCTGTGACACAGTTACAACTGTAACTGTTGGCACCTGGCTTGTTATTGTTTTGTTGTTGTTGTTTTACAGAACAAACAAAATGTTGCCCAACTGTGTAGATTGAATTAGTCCTGTGGAAAGTTAGATAAGGTTTGGTCTTATTGTTCCAGGAGTTAAACACACTCATGTACAATTTGATTCAGAAGAATTGTCCAGATAGTGGTGGTAAAAATGTGAACAATTTTGTGTAAACAGTCACCTTTTGCTTTAGCTTACAAGGTTTATATTGTATCTGCTGAATCTGATCAGAGCGGAATAGTCCCCATTTTGGTCCATTTCAAATCTTTGACAATTAACTTTAATTTAGTTTAAACATGTTCATTTTGGAGATACAAAAAAATGAAATTCCAGATGTAGGCCCAAAAGTACCTGCGTTCTGGAGTTTGATGGTGCTTACTGTTTGTTTGTCTGGCAACACTTTCTGGAATCACCTGCACCTTTTCAAACGCTGAAATGCTTGTTGAAATGCCAGGAAAATGAAGACTTGGAATCTGTACAGAAAACACTTTAAAACAGCCAAGATGTGTTGGAAAATATGACACAAAGCAGATTATTTATTTCCTAAAATGTTTCAGTGTTTACTTGGTCAAGACACATCAATGAAAAATAAAATGTATTCATGAATATTTCCATTGATGAGATTTCCAAAATAAATCCAGATGGAACTCAAAAAATACTGCTGCATTTTATCTTTAATTGAATAGTTGCCAAGCAAAGCAAAAATGTGAGCTAAAAAAAATCTAATTATGCCACAGTCATATCAAAATTGCACTAAGAGGATTTTTGCTAATCATAATCAAGGATTTCAAGGATTCAATTTTTTTGTACCTATGCAGCCTGCAGATGATATCCAGCTAGCATTCTGTCACAAATACACCATTGCATTTTTTATTCCAAACCCCCAAACTGAACCCGAATAAAATTAAATTTGATCTTAAGAAAATGAATGAAATGAAAAATGCATTTGAAATGTTCGGGTGTATGCGTATACATAAATGTGGTTAAGTCTTGGCTTGATGTTCAAATGTTTCAAGCTAATTATTTAGACTTGGTGTGTAGTGCCCTCAGCTTACTTGTGTGCATTACTGTATGTGTGCTCGAAGTTTTGGGAAAGGGCAGCCAAAGGCTAGACCCTGTAACTCATGGCCAGGTAGGAGTGAAGTCATGGGCTGGGCGCACACACACACACACACACACACACACACACACACTCACCTCAGTGGCTCCTTTTGGGCCTCAGGAAACCTCCTGTGGTTAGCACAATCCAGAGGAAAGTGGGAGGTGGTGGCCTAGCTCCAAAACCTCCAAAAGCTCCAAAGCCAGGCAGGGCTGCCACTTGGCCCACCGATTGACTACAACTCCCATGGTACCTAGCTCTGGTGGAACCCTTCAGTACGTAGTGAGTCACTACATCCATAGTTTACATAGGAAGAGTTGCTGCACAAGGGGCAAGAGTTATGAGATGGCTGTGTACACCTCCACAGGCATACTGGGAAGTGGACTCTGTGACTCACCTCCTGTCCAGAGAGAATTGATTCATGGTCCATGCGCTTTCGCGTGGTTTTCATGTTAACATTGTGATTATTATTGTTAGACTCACAGAACGCAACTGAAGGGGAAGCCAGGGCCTGCAAAAGGAAGCGGTGTTCGAAGAGAATCCATTAGCCACCCACCCCCTCAAATGCCATGAAGAGTTCAGGAACAGTGAACCACAGGCACAAAGAGGGTTGAAAACCTTCTTGGGAGGACTAAACGACAAGTGGAAAATGTCACTATTTCTGTGAAAAATGATGGAAGTTAGTTATTACAGGTGAGTTAACAACAACAGTTTCACTCCTTGACTGGAGAATGACAGATGTGAAGTAGATGTATAGCGACCCCTCCACCGCCATTGAAGATACAATCAAAGAGAGCGTACCCATAAACAAGGCTACAATAGGAACTCCGTGGGTTTCTCCGCGTAATTCAAGCACACATGTACACATATATACAAATTCTTTTTTTCTTTTACACGTTCTCTCACTGTCCCATAAATCAAAGCTGAAGGCTGATGAATGAATGTGTTCCATGGTTAGCTTTAGGCCCGTTGGAATACTCCTGTTCTCCTTTCTAAACAAAGGCCCAGGCAGCTCAGTCTCCATCATACAACTGTTATTGTGAAACGAGAACAGGCTGCAATGGTAACAAAGGAATAATTGTCAAACTGTCTCTCTCTGCATTCTCTCTCCCTCCCTCCCTCTCTCTCTTTCTTTCTCTATGTCTGTCTCTCTCTCTCTCCCTGCTCCCCCTTCCTCCTCTTTCTTGGACAGCAATGTCAGCAATATACACACATTTGTCCCAGCTGTGTAAACAGGTCCAAGAAAGGAAGCATATTTTTGGGAGGGTGAGAAGGTCCTAGTGTGTGTGTGTGTGAGTGTGTGTGTGTGTAGTATCACAGGGTGTGTTCCAAAGACCTTCTTCACACTTGTGCTCAATGGCGCAAAAAAGCATAAAAACTTAAGTGTCCGAATTATATCCATGAAAACAAACCCTGCCGTCTCCTGCAGCTGTTCCTTTCACGTCTGGCTCAGAATAGCCCAGAGATTCACCCATCAGGTCCACTAACTGTGATTTACACCAGTGCTGAGGAACCCTTGCTCTGGCGTACATTAAGGTGTAAAAAAGTGATGGTGCGCTACAGTCCCCGCGCCGTAAATTTGATAAGTGTCGCATTTAGGCCTGTGTTGATGACGGTTTAAAAAATCTATAATGTATCTTGTGAATCTATGTGGGTTTTTCCCCCCATCACTCATCACAAAGATGAGACCAACATGGGATGAGATCAGCACCCTGGACAGCTCTCGCCATTTCCTCTCTCTCTTTCTCTGTCTCTTCCTCTCCTCTCTCTATTGCTATTTCTCTCTCTTTCCCTTCTTCTCCCTCCCTGTAGCCTCTCTGCACTTGAAATGATTGCCGTGCCTAGAAGTGCATCTGTCTTGACCTGAATACCCCCTTTTCCCCAAAGGCCAGTCTAATATGCATTTATATGGCCCCATAACATGTGTATTGGTCTGCTTCGTCCTCTTTCCATATTCAAAATAGTTAAATCAAACTCAAAGGAGAAATCCAGTGTGACTCAATCCAGGGCCTTCTTGTTTGAGTTCACCGAGTGTTGGCGGCAAGAAAAAAGAGCGAGAAAAATCTCTATCTAGTCTATGTGACAACAGGCAGCAGGGCTTTAGAGGGCTATAAAGAGGGTCTTTAAATTGGTGGCTTACATTAAACGATTAGATAATCATTACTACAATATACAGCAAACACATCTTTCTAAAATGCGTTCATTCTTAAGCGCCATGTTGAATGCCATTACTTGATTCAAAATAAAATACTTATTATGATTTATGTTTACACTATCTGTGTAGACAATGGTTGTGCAGTGTTCCAAACCTCAGTCCCATGACTGTCATAATGTAAATCCTCCTGCATGCCAGATAAGCCCTCCTGGAAGGGCTCCTGGACTTTTGGGGTGCTTTTGAAAGTCACTGGTGATTGGAAAACAGCCAGATGGATCTGCCGAGCAAATTTACCGTAAATGCAATTGAAAGCGTGCCTGTGTTCACCCTAATCATCATGTATAGTGATTCAATGCATATTAATCACAGTTACGCTCTCTCACAGGACCTGGCTTAAAGAAAATATATGGGCAGAAATCTGGTGCGAATCAATCAAAAGTCCTCTTTGTTTGACGTTGCTGAGCGCTATTGAGCACTAGTGCTTTTGCAAAAAACTATCAGCTAACACTAGCTGATGGGGAATTTAATGAATGTTGTTTTTGTTGTGTTTTCCTGTGCTTCTATCAGTTAGCAATAGCGGCTGTTTTGCTATTTGGTCTACATTGCTACAAACGGTCCCATTACAAATGGTTGATTCACTCTGGATCTCTTCTTGTGGCTATTCTAGAAATTTCTATTGTCACACATTTTTGCTACAGCCAATAATCCCTTCAACATTCACCCTCAACAACACTCTTGACAGAAAATATCCTTAGGACATTATGTCACAGTCATATAGGAAATGACACACCACACATACTTCACAAAAATAGCATATAAAGTGACAGTCATAAAATATCAAGTAATAAAACTGCATGTTTCAACTACATCAATTTAAACTCCTGCCCTGAATGGTCTAACAATCATAATACCCTAATATCGTGTCAGTCTCCATTTTTCTTTTCACTCCCCTCTGAGGGCCCCCCTAGGAGACTTTCCCCTTCCAAATCAGCCAGGTCTAAACATGTTCACTTGAGCCTCCCTGTGGTTAAGGCTTTTTACACGCACCCAGGGCTTTGTCTTGTCATTTCCAGCAATTCCGGGAACATTCTATTTTAACATTTGGCTTTCCTGACACTCACCAGGACTGCTGAGGGATACGTTTTCAAACCTAATAAGATTATGTTTTTTTTTTTTAAATGTGTGCAAGACGGTGTTGCAGGTGAGGCTTGCTTTATTGGCCTGAGGAATCCCTGTGCGGCTCCGAGGAAGGCTTTGGTCGTGCACACGTCTGCCATATCCTCGCAGCAGACTTGGAACAGATCCCTTTGAAATTGCTGACTCAGCACGTTTCAGGTTCTACACATCTGATTTATGGATAAAATCAGCTACAGAATCCAGATCATGCGTTTCAAAATGAAGTTTTGCTCTAGAGCTTTGCCTTACATGTATGTATACTTTTCTGTAAACGGGAATAAATTATTCACGTCATCCAGATTTACTATATGTTTGTCAACTGCTTTTTCTGGCCTGGTTTTAAAACAAGCCCTCTGTACTACACTTAATTTTATGCAGAGGGTGTAACCATTCAGTCGTGAGAAATGATTGCTTGCTGTAGAAATTGAGTCTGTAAGGTTAAAACAATTCAATCAGCCCTTGACTAACAGCCTGCCCTGATAGATATACTGTATAGAGAATTTTACTTGGATTTTTCTTGCTACTGAGTAAAACAGGACAGGTTTCTGTCTTGGATAACCCAATAAAACTCTATGGAGCCCATACATGACCACATAACTCACAACATTTAATTCAAATACCTCTTAATTTCTGACGTTAGTTATTAAAACAGCACCAAAGACTTTTAAAACCTTAAAATCATGTTTTCAAAATCATTTTGTAACTTGTAACAAGGTGAACGATGCATTTGCTCTGCGGCCCTCTATCGGCTTGAACAGCACTATAGAAATTTGCCCAATCGGGTAGCGATCTGTAGTTCACGTAAAACTACAATTGACTTGCCTAATGGCAAGCTTCCATTCCAATCTGTTGAGGGTGCGATTTTCAAAACTCTTTGGTGCTGCTTTAATAGCGATTCTCCACTCTTCTTTGAAAGCCCAGTTTAAACTTGAGAGGCCCTACTTATGAACCTTTGCTTTTCGAATCTTTACATGTATATTGGATTTTGGATCATCATTTGACCATAGTCACTACAGCGGTATGCAAAGCATCATGAAAGCATCAAAAATAGACATCATGAAGTCATCACACATCAGGAAAAAAGCAGATATTTTCTCTGTTATGCTTGGCCTTGTAGCTGGACTATCTTCTCTATTCTTGTCTAATGATGTCTGATTTTGCTTGATGATGGAGCATCTCGTCCATCTGGTCTCCATCCACTCTGACCACTTCAGAGAGCTACCCAGACTCTGCATACTGGCAAGAATGAACAAACCTCCCTGTGGTGAAGACTCTCTGTGTGTATATGCGTGTGTGTTTGCATTTGTGAGTGTGAGTCTGTGTTTCTGTGTTTGTGTCTGTCTCTATGTGTGTGTGACTGTTTTTTGTTTGAGTCTGGGTGTTTCTGTGTTGATGTCTGTCAATGTGTGGGTATGTGGGTATGTGTGTGTCTGTGTTTGTGTGCATGCGTTAATGTTTCTGTGTTGGTGCTTGTCTTTATGTCTATGTATATGTTATTGTATGTGTGAATGTGTTTGTCTAAGTTTGTGTGTTTCTTTGTTGCTGTCTGTCAATGTGTGTTTGTGTGTGTGTGTGTGTGCGCTTGTGTGTATTCCGTGGGTGTAACTGTAACAGGTAGTATGTCTGCCTGAACCAACCCAACCTCATTAGGGTTTCTTTCAGTGCATTAGTGGTGTCAGACTTTAAATCCCTCTTAAATTGACCACCTCAGCAGTAGTCAGCACAGGTGTGTAAGTAACAAGTCTCTGAGAAATCCCACCTATGCCTTTGTGCCGAGTGGCATGCTGATCAGAACACTGAAACCAGCCTCTCTGCTCAAGTGTCTGGATCCCTTTCAGGATGCTGTAAGCTGTCAGCTGTGCTGGATGTGCCACTCCACACATTGAATTAACTTAAAGTACTTATGTTTGGTTCTAGACGAGAGAGAGAGAGGGGGGGAGTAGGAGAGACAGAAAGAGAGAGAGAGAGATCCTGATGTTTGCTCTTCTCCAGTAGAGTGCTTTAGAGGTCAAACTCCGAACTCTGAAAGATTCGACTCTGAGATATGCAGCAAAATATCCCGGAATTTCTATGTAAACCATATGTTTTTGAGGAAGAGAAAATGTCCAAGGTATGATAATCAGCTTCGGGGGTAAACTTTGACATGTGTCTAAAAATTGGTGGTTTTCCAGAGGCTGTACAGAGACAAACTGAACTCCTTGCTGATGAGTGTGACCCGAGCACACAGAGATGGATCCATGAAAGTGCTTAGCCGAGCACTATTAATCTTGGGTTTGCTATTCTTGCTTTTCTGTGCAGGCCAAATGCAAGTGGTGTGCGCAGAAAAAAGAGTGAGAGAGAAAGAGAGAGGGAGAAAGAGAAAAATGAAAATGATGGATTTAGTTTTGGACTGGAGAAGGGAAAGGACACGTTCAGCACATATGGAGCAAGGGCTGGAATAGGGTCTTCGTTGTTTCTACAGGTCATAATTTCTGTACAAACCTGTAAGAAACACTTTAAGCTTGCTGTATGTAATGGCTACAACCCAGGTATTCCCGTACCACCATTTGCACGGAGAGTTCAACAAGAGTTTGATCTGCACTTGACCAAATACACCAGACGCAGACACAAAACCATAGCTGTCATCAGTGAAGTTGAACGTTTAAAAACAAAAACAAAGTTAAACTGACATATTATTTTAATTGCATTGCACAACCAAAAGGGCACCCACAGAGCATACTGCAGACCTCCGCCAAGTTAACAGAACTTAAAATAATGTGTGTAATGAAGTTGATCCACCTCTTTTTTACGTAAATGGGTTGGGTAAATGAGTGGCTTTGAATCATGCCAGACCAGTCATCAGCGTGTAAGAATTGTGAGAATTCTGCTGTTCTGCTGGCAAACAGACAAACAAACAAAACCACATAAAAAAAACTCTTATTATGTATCCATTGTGGTATAAATCCATTATTCATTAATCCATTATCAAATTATCAAAGGGTTGTGATGTATTCATAATGTCTTTATAACTGTTTATACATTATCATGACTGTGCTTGTAGAGCATTATAATGTTGTCTTGAGTATTTATAACTCAACGTGTCACAAAGTTGTATAAGTTGTCTTTTTAAATGTCTGATTACTCAGGCCACAAAATGAAGAGTTACAAGCACTCAATGCATGCTTCAAGTAAAGTGAGATGAACAAATGATTACTCATTAAAATCAATAAGGCAAGTAAAACTGTTTGTTTCCATAGTATCAAAAGGCCAAAGAAGCTTGGCATCAAAAGCCCAAAAAAGGCTTTGTGACTCTTTGTGAAGCTTATAATATAGCATTAAAATGTATTATGTAAAAACAGCTATGAAAACTGTATATAAAATCAATAAGGCACTATTACAAACAGTAAGTAAAGTGGTATGTTTCCATAGCATCAGAACGAAGCATATACAGTAAGGCTTTGTGACTCCTCAACTCCTCATACCTTAAAGGCCCACTAAGCAACATTTTTCGGCTAATTAATCCGTTTCATACTGTTTAGGATGCTAACATGAGTCATTACACGGCAAACAACGGTGTAGAATGCGCCACTGTGGCTTACAACGGTAGATACAGCATTTGCAATGTTCAACAGCAGCGGTCCGCCTCCAATAGAATGCAGTGCAATACAATACAATACAGCAGTCTTTAGAGGGAACTTGTGAGAGAAAAAAAACGTTGCTTAGCCCTGCTTTAAGCCACCCAAATTCAACAATAACAAGGTAAATGCGGTTTGACATTCCATGACTCTTTTAAAATAATATGTGTCTCCTCGGAATAAATAACGTATCTCTATCTATATATCAAAGATCATCTAGCTCTGATTTCATTACATCCTTTACACACAAATCCTTGCTGTTTCCTCTATCCTCTGTGAACTAAATAATCAATAGTGGGTGAGCCCATGCAGTGATAAAGACCTGTGATGAGAAATGTGGACTTGTAGAGAGAGTGGGGGAGGATAGAGTGTGTTAGTGTTTGTGGACAACATATAGCATAAAATGCTAGGAGCAATTGGGTGGAGTGGAGTGAGTAAGTGAGTGTATGGAGGAGCATTATTGGATGGAATGAGTGAGTGAATGTATGGATGAGTCTGATTAGGTGGAGAGAGTTAGTGTATGGAGAAGCCTGATTGGATGGAGTGAGTGAGTGGAGTAGCCTGATGTCAGTGAGCGGAGTTGTGTCCTGATTGGACGGAGTGTAGTAAGAAAGAATTTTTTATTCATTTTTGAGATTTGTGCGTTTCAATCATTGGTTAACACTTGCGCCCATGGCTGGATTTCACTTGGCATTTGTAAAAAGTGACTCAGTACACTGACCCCTTAGCAGAGGTAAACTCACCTCACTTTGTGATCCTATCACACTATGACTGGTAGGGCAGATTCCAATCTTCTGTGAAACGGTGAGATTTGGCAAGAGCCATGGCAGAGTTGGTGTGTGGCCGCACGCAACCTCACCAGACACACCCAAAGCTCTCCCCTATAACAGACACGCCTATTTATGGCTTCCTCTGTATTTTACAAACATTTTGAAACCTTGTCAGTCAACTCGTTATAAATAAATAGGCGTATACAATGTGTCCATTCAATACACCTTTGGGAAAGTAAGCATGAGGTGAGTAAAGTTAATCAATTATGGTGTGATTACACACTACTTAAAAATGGTACACCTTCACCTTTTGTCATCGTTCTGTGTTCTCTCTCTCTCTCTCTCTCTCTCGCTCTTTCACACACAGACAACACACACACACACACAGATATAGAAGAATAATCTAACACTGAAAAACAGGCTCACACACACAATTGCAAACACATCTATACACACACAAAGGCACACCCACATACACAAAGTCTTTACCACAGGGATATTTGTTCTGTATTTTCAAGAAGATATGAAAAATATGATCAACACAATACATCTTCCAGTAGGCTAGAATTTCTTATGAGACAGGTGAACTGCACAGTACAGTAGTCCTTACTTTCTAATGTATCATAGAAGCAGGCACTGAAATAAACATAAATGCGATAAAACATGGTGCAGTGACTTAGGTCACAGCATGAATAGTTCGAAACAACCCATATACTTGAGTGTTATCAGATAGTCTGCGTGTGTTTGCCGTCATGCTTCCCTTAGCTGATAAGGGCTTGCAGGAAGTGGCCTTTGTCTCACCAATCTTATTATCAGAATCACAGGTCTGGATGTGTCTGCATGACCTGCTCAAACACCGCACCTATCTTTCCCACCCAACCCCCACACCCACACCCTCCATCCCACCTTATGGCACAAAAATGGGGGAAAAGACCATGTAAAGGTGTAAGGAGAGAAAGAGAGAGGTAAACATCATTAAGAAAAGGCTAAATGAAAGATGATATGAGCCTCCTAGAGGTGTTTAGGTAAATATGTCAAGAGAGAAGAAACAAACAAGTAACACGCTACAACTGGACTCCATTATTCGTCTTGCTTGACTTAAGGTCCTTGTTTAGGGTTGAGCAGGGTTGCCATTTGTTATGATACCCCCTCCTCTCTTCTCCTCTTCTCTCCTCTCTTCTCCTCCCTGCTCCACCAACTGGGGCCCAAGCATGTTTGTTTGGGCCTTGGCACTCTCTCTCTCCCCTCTCCAGCAAGCCATCTGAGCATGATTATTGTTGTCCCACCGAAGAAGGGAACTGGAGGGAGAGTAAACACCAGCGAGAGTGAGAACACAGCCATCCAGCGGAGACAGTCTATTGGTAGGAGCATGTGAGAGTGTGTGCGCGTGCGAGAGAAAGAGGGAGGAAATGAATGAAAGAGAGAGGGAGAGGTTGCATGGAGGGCAACATGACAAGCTTGCCCCCGAGGCGGCCCAGGGTGACAATACGCAAACCTGATGAGAGGTCACGGGGTGGGGGGGATTGGCCAGGCGCAGAGTTCAAAGTTGACATTGTGTAGCAGCAGACATGCAGACTCTCTTGGGATGACACAGCTGTTTATATGAGGAGCCGAGAAGGAGCCAGGAAATAGGGGAAGCGAGGCATCGGGGTCCTTTATCTGGGCAAACGGAAACAGTTCTCAACGGCACATTTCAGTGGTATCCAACGAAACAGTTAATGTATTTGACCTGTAAATATTGCGCCTCTGACATTGTAAGGGAAAACTCTACTGGCCAAGAAAAGAGAGGGTGGGGTGGGGGGTCTTGTTCTCTCACAAGTTGCAGTTTATGCTCTGTGTCCAGGGGCCTGAAATTCAAAGTCGGAAATTCACATTGGCACATTGCAGTGACCCATTTTAGCACACTCTTTATAAGCACACATCTAAAACCACCCCACATAAACGATGATGAAGTCAGAGGGAGAGAGAGAGAGAGAGAGATGAACGGGAGAACACTCCATGGTCAGGGAGTCTGTTTACTTATCGCTGCCGACACCATGGGCCAGGGAGCGAGGGTGCTTGGCGTGGGTCGCCTGTGTTAGTGGGAGGAAGATTGATTGCGCTCAGACTGTGAGCAGGGGTGTCGGTTAGCATGGCCCGTGAGTTCACAAGTTCCTCCAAGCAAACAGCAGGCGGAGGGCCAACGAGTTAGGAAAGGCGTGATGCCCAATAGCACCACGAGTCCACTCTCCCATCAACAACACCCTCCATACACACACACACACACACACAAGGAAACACATGCACGCGCAAATACGCATACTGACTGGGGTTAGACTTGGAACCCGTCTCTTGTCAGAACAGGGGTGAGGTGGAGGCCCTGTGTCTGTGTGTGTGTGTGTGTGGGGGGGGGGGGGTTCAGTTTTGCTGGAGGAGGTGAGAAAGGGATTTATCTGTCCCTGGTGGGGGGTTAGCCATGAAGTTAGTTAATCCCCATCTGCTTGTAAGGTTAAACACATAGATTTCCTGCTACATGCCTTCTACCGGTGAAGGCTTGTGCGTCTCCACATGTGTGGTTGTGGAGCTGGAGGTTGAATGCAGGGTTGTAGGGCTCACTCTGTTATGAATGAGAGGAGTTGAGGGAGGGTACAGGTGGTTGTAGCATGACAGATGACCTCCAGCCAACTGTTTGCTCTCTCTCTCTCTCTCTCTCTCTCTGACACACACACACACACACACACACACACACACATCATAACCACAGGTGATTCTGGGTATTCTTCCCCACCCTAGACTATTACCCCAGAGAGAGAGGGTGGGATGGGATGGAAGGGGAAAAGGCAGGGATGGAGTGTTTGCTTTCGGCAAGCACTTAGGAGCCTCCTGACACTTTTCAGAGTCACTCTTATTCAGCTGACCCAGGCACCTCAGGTCTCCGTCAACCCCTCCCTCCATATTTCACAACCTTTTTATGAAGCACTTTGAGGGTGCGAGTGGGGGAGGGGCCGCACTGCACTTTTCTTCCCCCAAACATGCTTTGTTCACATCCACACTCCCAGAGCTTTAATTTTGAATGAAAATGACCAAACTGAATTGCTGAAAAACTGAGAATTGTATTATATTGGTCTTGTATTATACTGTATATATATATATATTTCCTTAGTTGGTTGCACCCTGTCAACTGATAATTTTGAGTTAGTATGATGTGACCGCCCTGGTCATAAACCTGGTTTGAAGAATGACATCATTTTATTTTGTCTCTTCTTAATGACCTCACAAGCTCCTGATTTCAAACAGGAATGTAATTTATGTTCCAGTGGCACAGCTGATGGCATAAGCTGTCTCCTAATATGAGCACTGACATATGACGTAATGTCTAGAACAATAAATGCTTCAAAAAGAATGAAATATATGTATTTGTTTTTTTTTAATTAGACTGCACATCTACATGAAAAATATTTGATAAAGAACGAATCTAATAAAGAATGAAATACATTGTGCAAATAAAGAGCGGAAATCTCCTGCTGTGCACATAATTCTACAAATGGATTTATGGTATCCAGCAGTTCACTATAATCGAAACTGTAAACCTGCATATCCTGTGATATAAAACACATGCATTGAACTGAGGGAGACTCTTTTGCGTGTACCATGGCAACCAAATAAACTGCTTCATCTCAAGCAGCATTACAATTAAGTATGTTCATTGGGCTGATTCTGATGTTATTTAACACAGACCAGTTCTGATGCCTCTGGTTAGTCATAATAGCTTGGTAACTGACATCAAAGACTTCCATCCCCTTGATATGGGTCATATAAGCACTTTGCCAAAATAGGGGACACGCTAAAGGCCACTGCTTTGGTTGCACAGGAGAAATTAAAGATGTGTGAAATGTCCCTGGACTGCTGCCTTCTTGGAACCCAGTTATATATAAGGCCTGTTAACATGTATTTGTCCAGCTGGTAAGGCAGAGAGGACTGTAGAAATTCAGACTGACTAGAAGGATTCCTCTTTTTTACCTGATTTAAATCCCTTTCTTTTAAATTCCACTACTTAGCTACCAGCTAATGCTAACCCAAAACCTAGGTTACCTAATGACATTCATGTAAAAAATGAAGCCTAACTCATGCTTTTTCAATCATTTTATGTCCTCTAAGTACAGTCTCTGACATATTGCATCTTTTCCAAAAAAAAAAGAAAAGAAAAAAGACAATCAGATTGGCCAAAGTCCAGCAAGGGGGAGCATGTGCAAATATTATATTTATTTATTTAGTAATTGAAAACACCCAAACAGGATATACGCTTTCGGAAACGGTTTCCTATAAAACATCTGCTACAAACAGACCACAACTAGTGGTTGTTGAAGGATCAAACCCGAAATGGAAACCAGTGTTGGTTGCATTCCTCTACATGGGAAGCTCCATGGGGCGAACCGAGACCAGAAGAGGGAGAAAACTCTGATGATTTTTTCTCCTACTGTGCACAAAAGAATATGTGCTTGTGCAAACACTATACTAATACTCTACAATTTCACCATGCACCCCCTAAGTGTCCTCTGTAAGTTCATGGGTCTGTGCAGGCCTGAAACTTTCAATGTTGGCTGTAGCGGGAAGCACAACTAGCTGTCAATATACTTTCATGCGTAAAAACACTTGAAAGGACATTGTCCAAGATTTCATTATAAAGTTTCCACACAGTCTGTGTAGTGTCTAAACAGTTTGTGATGTTAGGGACGCTAGGGACGTGCAATTCTCACCAATAAAGGCCTCTTGCATTTTGATGCTAATTACCCAGCAGAATATAACAGGTGAGCGAAGTCTAGTTGGTACTTGTGCTTTCCCTGAGACCTGTGTGTCCCATGAGGTCAGCTCAGTAGTAATCCACCTATCGTCCTCACTCCCCCAGCCTGTGAGTTACTGCAGGGCTGGGTTTGCTCTGGCCATCAGTCTGCAGGACGGACACTTCACCTAAATCGGGAGCTGAACTCGACTGCTCTTTCGCACCCCGTCGTCATGTTGCACTCGGAGTTAATTTTAAAGGCTGTGTTTATGTTCGAGCAACACAGACACGCGTACACACTGCAACCAGTCTCCCCGTGCGATCGCTAGCTCACACCCTCCCTCAGACAAATTGGCACACATGTGCTCATTGTGATGGCTTCATGACAAGGAGTGGAGACTCCAGTAGTGCCGGGTCTGTCAGCTGTCGCGATGGATGTCGATGCCTGCTGGCTGCCTTTCACACTGCGTGATTCATTTCCTGCTACAGGCTGCCGTGACTTTTCGCAGCGCTTGGATGACTGGCTTGCCATCATTTCACGCTCCCAGAGCGAGATATAAAGTGAGAGACAAAAAGTAGGCGTGTGTGAGGGTAATTATGTTAGCAGTGCTCAGTTACAAAACTACAATGTGACTGCCCCAGATCCACTACAATGTGACTGCACCAGATCCCAGGAGAAGGAGGTTTGGGTGGGGGGCCTGTGCCATCATACCATAAACCCAGGGACCCGGGTTTGAGTCCTACCCAAGGTCATTTCCCCATCTACCCTCTCTCTCCTATTCATTTCCTGTCACTCTCTACTGTCCTAAAAGCTTAAACTGCTAAAAAAAATCTCTTAAAATAAGAGCAAGATACCTTAGGTGAGGGGCCAGGGAGCCCCCTATAAAATAACCTGTCAAATGATCATGGATAGACAAACATCAGATCTAAGTGATTCTTGTGATAGAATGGACTTTTAGAAAGAGGTCAAATTCAAATTGAGGCTACTGGCTATGCCAGCAGTGATCTTAATTTTTATCAAGGCAAGATGAGACGCTAAAATCTTCACTCTCCTGGAATCAGAGTTGTGAGTCAGGATAGACAGCTTACAGTCAGAAAAAGTCAGCTATCACAGAGCTGTTGTTGGTCTCAGGCCGTAAAGGATATAAATCTTCCCACACCCAGGGAGTGGTCTTGATGTTGATGTTGGATCTCATTGCATATGAGGCTTTTAGCCAATGGTTTTCCATTGCATGCCATGGACAGAAGAATCAAGATGGACATCATCCAGTACTATGACTTGATTTTGTGTTATGCCCTGATGAGTAAGCGTAATTAGGACAAAAGGACTTGGAGACTGGAGGCTACTGACCATGATCTGGGCCCACCCAAGACGGAACATCGTGGCCACCATAATCAAATTTCATACAACTAAATCATCCGGCCATGCACCACCAATTCTGTTCTGGATTCCGCCGAATATTGGACTTTTTGATGGGGTTTGGTTTCTGCCACATTTTGATTGGTTTGAGGAGAAAAAAATATCAATTTTGAGTGATAAGTTGAATCAGGATGTGGTATAACCTTGGGTCCTGGACCAAATCAACAGACAGGGTCATTACAACACCTTCATGCCCCTCACCTTGAAATGATTAGGACTTTACACATTTTTTTAATTGTTTTTCGTAGTTTCCTGGATGTTGTGTCTCTTTGTATACAGTACCTTCAAATGAAAGATGTTTCAATGAAAAACTGAAAAACCTCTGTTATCATTTACATTTATGAAAACACAGTGTTATTAGAAGCAGTCAACTGTCCATGCATGGCCACACTCTGGCAAGGCGGTAATAAACTCCACATATCTTGGCAACAAAATGACTGGGACAAAAACCAAAAGGTAAAAGAGACAAGCTTTCTCTCAGCTAAAATACGGAAAGGGGTTCTCAGACCTGACCACCAAGGATTGCCTGTGTCTTCTGTGTCTTTAGTGAACTCCACCCACCTTGTGGTGTCTATAAAGGATTAAGGTTCAGGGTCAACACACCCAAGGCTACCCCTTTTTGTGACAGCAGAAGGGGCGGAGCCAGACTTTTTTACATGGGGTGGCCAAAGGGTGGCCAGGGATATTGAAGGGGTGGCCAATTAAACCAATTAAAGTGGGGGGTCCTGGAAAGAATGTAATAAGCTAGTTTTGATTTCCTGTATTCTGGTGTATTTGGTGGCATATCTGGAACCATGTAGTACTCATTCAATTAGGTCTAACTCATGAACAAAATCCATCTGAGCCAAGAGGTCAGAAATCAGTGTATTCATTTATTTATGTAACATAAAGGGGCTTTCTGCAGTAAAAGGAAAATGCATGTATACTGACTTTATACCTATACCACATGTTAACACTTTCTACATGTTGGGATAGATGCTGTTGCAGCACACCAAGACGTTCAGGCACACCGGCACTTTTTGGCAGACACATTCTAAAAGGAAGCAGGGTTAAACTCTAGAAGGCAGCTATCGGTAAAAGTTGGCATGCAGAAATACAAACTACAATCGAAAACCACGGGCGTATGGATGTAACGATACGTACAGTACAGCTAATTTGTGAGTCCCTTAGTTACCCTAGTCTAATGTTACTTGCTAGATTTTGTCTGAATTGTGATCTTGTGAAAGGACTACTTTGTGAAAGCCACTGTCACTGTTAGCAAAGTGAGAAAACCTGTCCAAAGACATTATGGAGAAAAAACTTACCTCCAAATTGCACTGACCCGTACTCCACTGGGAGATTGTATTGTCCGACATAATTGACTCCAACAGCTGCTGCTATCAGAGGCCCGTTTGTTTGAAATGTGTGTGAGTGCTACAGCAAAATGCGTCCCAGTGGGAAACAAATATCATGGCCGGAACCAACATTCTGTGGGACATATTGTTTATTATAAAATTATTGTCCAGCCGTGGGGTGACCAGGGTGTGGTCTGGGGTGGCCACCCCTGGACAGCAGCGGTGAATAACTCACTTCACTGCAAAGGCAAAAGGTAAAGGCAGCACCAAGCAAGAACCAGTTGACCTGACCTTCTCGATGGAAAATAGGCTTGTATCCATGGTAACGTTGTTCAAATTCACAGTGACAATGCTGGTGATGGTGAGGTCATATAATATTATATAATAAAACTGAGCCACATTTTGTATTTAGACTTGTATTTGAACTTAGATATGTCAGTACTATTTCTACTGCAATGTGGAGAATTTGGATCTTTCCTACTCCTTCCTTAGAAGAGTCCAACGTGCTGACTGGCCAAATCTAATTAGCTACCCGGGATGAAGCTGCTGACAAAACAGAAGCCGCCAGAGGAATGAGTCCTTGGAGGACACCAAAGATTAATCTGTCCCACCTTATGGTGGTTATTTGTGGTTTTATCTTTGCATACAATTTGGTCTTATTATTTACTTTTGTAGGCCTACTAGTATATTCCCCATGTGTAAAATTTGACAGAAGTTGGAATATCAGCTTAATGACTTTGTTGCGCACACTCCATCATTCTACAATAACTGCATTTCCATGGAGGTCTCAGAGAAGGAATAATATAATTTTTCGTCTGGATTAAGACAATTTTGGGAGTTTATTTTGGATAGTTGGTTCAATATATTCCTACTTCAAATAGAAACTCTAACTTAGTATATAAGTTATAAAAAATAGCTAAAAAAAATCTATCCAGTGAACCATTTGGATTGAACAATGATGACGGTACAATTATCTTATGGCAAATATTTTATATTCAAGATGTCTGGGGACAAAATATGAGGGGGACCTAAAAGTAATCAAATGCAATTAGTTACATTTAAGGTAATTTAATACATTAATAATACATTTTAGACAGGGTAACTTATAACTGTAACACCTTACATTTCCAAAGCAACTTTTCAAACACTGTTTACCTATTCAAAGGAATAGGGGCTCCTTAGGCCATGTCATACTATAGGTAGAAGACAAGGTACATATAGGGAGTGTGTGTGTGTGTGTGTGTGTTTACACATACACTTAATTGTATGACTCTGTAGGGGTTTTAAGGAGTATGAAGACACCAAAGGCTGGTGAGAAAGACCCTGCAGCCACCCCGTGAGGCTGTCCCAAGGACTGCCTGTTCCAATTTCACCTTCACCCAGCCAGAAAATTCCCGGGGTCATGCAGGATCCATCCACCCTCCAGCCCTCTTCTGGTGCTACTGGTGTTATCATAGACTTTACTGTCAGTCTGTAATCAGTCCACACAGTGTTGTGTCTGTGCCAGTATAATCAAATCAGCGGAGATCAACCAAAACAACCGATCTGCCACAGCGTCAGGCCATCATAGGCCCAGTGAACCGGCGACAGCCTCTCATCAATAAGATCTGCCACAGCAAGAAATGAGGCACAGATGAACGAATGGTGGGCGGGGAGGGGAGAAAAAGGGCACAGAGGGAGGGAGAGGGAACAACAGAAAAAGGGGGAAAAGGAGAGAAAGCGAGAGATGGAGAGAGAGAGTTCTACTGTTCAGCCCTGGCCATGTGAATCCAATTGACTGTGATTCGACCTCGAATGCTGCATCTCTGTTGCCTCCGCCACCATCTGGATCTAATCTGTGTGCTCGGGTCTGGTTGTGATGTGCTCTTGGAAGGGGTGGGGGGGGGGTGGGGGGTTGGTGTGGAGGGGGCTGGTGGGGTGCAAAGGTGGTTGTGGCGTGGAGCAGGAATAGGAATTGGGGGGGGGGGGGGGTTCCTCCATGCCCCCAACCCCAGGCCACCTCACCCCACACCCCACACTGGCTTGAAACTGGGAGAGCTAGAAACCAGCCTTCTCTCTCTCTCTTTCCCTCCCCCCCTTTTTTTTTTTCCCCCCTTCCCCCCCCCCCCCCCCCCTCCCTTTTCTTCTTGTTTTCGACCCCTTCGTGAAGCATGTTGATCTGCATAGACGGCAGCCCAGCTCCCTGTAGATCTCTATCAGCTCGATTGAGCAGCAGAAATGTGAATCCAATTACCCTCAGCAGTGCACACTTTATTGAGATGACTGGATAAAATGCAGAGGGATTCTCTTCCCCCTTTACTATTATTCACTTCTTTCTTTCTTTTTTTCCTTTTCTTTCTTTTCTTCCATGCCTCTTCCCTTTCCCCCCTCTCCTCCTTCTTTCTTGAGTCATCTTGATATTAAACTGTTCTCTGCAGTTTCTCTCTGCTTCTGATCTTTATTTTTTTTTTACTTTCTGTCCCCCTTCTTCCCCACTCTGTCCTTTGGTTACTATAGATATTGTCAGAGCACATTTTGTATCTTAATCCCCAAGTCCTGGCTCGATGTCAGAATAGAACACACAAACACACACACACACACACGCAGTGAAGCATGTGCATGTTGAAAAACAGAGAAAACGTATGCTACCAACAGCCACCTGCCAATCCTTGGCGTCACAACAGAACATCCCGTTTCAGCAAAGCAACCGCTAATTACACATTAGGACCAAAACCTAATTACATCACTGAAAGAATTCTAATCCTTTTCAGGTGAAAGGGTGACACAATTTATTGCCTCGCACTAAAACACATGTAGGGCGCCAGGGGAGAGGGCAAGCTGCCTTTTGTGTCTCTGGCCGTGACGTTCTCACACTGATCCTATGTGGATGCTAACTGACTTACAGTGAAGCAGAGTGCACCACTGTGTGTTGCGTGACCGATGTCATGAAGCACAGACGTGTCTGTGGTGTCTGTGTATTGGGGCTGACTGGATAGTGATAGTGACTAACACGTGTGGCTCTGTCCCTGACGTACACAGACAGCTCCCTGTCTCTAAGCAATAGTTCAGAGTAACCCCAAACATAACTCTCTTGCATTACTCAGTACTACTCAGTTGCCAAATTATGCGTTCACTACTTGGTTTGTGTTGTAAAAACCTTTCTCATTCTCTTTTCTACCAACTGCACTCAGCAACCTCATACAACAGGGCCATGGCTGGAGTTACTCTGAGCGATTGCTATATCTGTTCTGTCATGTTAGGGGAGGTTGCTTTTTACATAATTAATTTGGTCTTTTTTTTAAATGTGCAAAATAAACAGGGCTGTTCATATCTTAATTTGAAATACAACTCATTTTCTACCACTTCATGTCATCCATCTTGCTATCATTTCCATATATGTGTGTGTGTGAGTGTGTGTGTGTGTGTTTGTCTGTGTGCGTGTGTGTGTGTGTGCA